>JAAAWK010001165.1:0-398223 GCA_022496015.1 Hordeum marinum | reverse complement strand
AACATATTGTCTCTTGTGTACGCGAAGTGCATCCAGTTTTTGCCGTAACCCTCCGAAATTTTGGTAACATGTTATGTGGGTGAAATGATGATACTATGCCAACTTTCGCCCTTTTCAGAGTTCATTTGTAGTGCTTTTCAATTTCAGTGTCATTTAGCTCAAAAATCTGTAATGCATGAAAAATACCAAATGAAGTAACTGGTTGAAAATTGATGATGTTGCTTTGAATGGTGCATTTTGAACACGCAAAAAGTCAGGCGTTCAAATAAATTCAAAAAAATGAAATCCTTTTGTAACCGATTAGTTTTCGTCCGAAACCCTCATACTTCGAAAGAGATTGTCTATTTTGTAGTTGAAGTGCATCCATTTTTTGTCGTAACTCTCTCAACTTTTTATAACATGCGAGGTGGGCGAAATAATGATGCCATGCCAACTTTCGACCTTTTTAGAGTTCATTTGTAGCGCTTTTCAATTTCAGGGTCATTTAGCTCAAAAAGTCTGTAAATGCATGAAAAATACCAAATAAGTCAGAAAGGGCTGAAAATTAGTGACGTGGCTTTGAATGTTGCATTTTGACCACACAAAAAGTCCGGAGTTCAAATAAGTTCAAAAATGAAATCCCTTTGTAACAGATGAGTTTTTGTCCGAAACCCTGATACTTCGAAAGAGATTGTCAGTTCTGTAAACGAAGTGCATGCAGTTTTTGCCGTAACCCTCTCAACTTTTTATAACATGCTTTGTGGGTGAAATGATGATACCATGCCAACTTTCGACCTTTTCAGAGTTCATTTGTAGTGCTTTTCAATTTCAGTGTCATTTTGCTAAAAAAATCATTGAATGCATGAAAAATACCAAATGAAGTCAGAAAGGGCTGAAAATGGATGATGTCTCTTTGAATGGTGCATTTTGGACACATAAAAAGTCTGTAGTTCAAATAAGTTGAAAGAAACGAAATCCCTTTCTAACAGATGAGTTTTCGTCCGAATCCCTGATACTTCAAAAGAGATTGTCTGTTTTGTACACGAAGTGCATCCAATTTTTGTCGTAACCCTCTCAACCTTTTATAAAATGCTATGTGGGTGAAATGATGATACTAAGGAATCTTTTGACCTTTTCAGAGTTCATTTGTAGTGGTTTTAATTTTAGGGTCATTTAGCTCTAAAAAATTAGTAAATGCATGAAAAATACCGAATGAAGTCAGAAAGGGTTGAATATTGATGATGTGGCATTGAATGGTGCATTTTAAACACGCAAAAAATCTGGAGTTCAAATAAGTTCAAAAAAATGAAATCCCTTTGTAACAGATAAGTTTTCATCCGAAACCCTGATACTTGAAAAGAGATTGTCTGTTTTGTACACAAAGTGCATCCAATTTTTTCGTGAACCTCTCAACCTTTTATAACATGCTATGTGGGTGAAATGATGATACCAAGCAATCTTTTGACATTTTCAGAGTTCTTTTGTAGTGGTTTTCAATTTCAGTGTCATTTAGCTCAAAATTCGGTAAATGCATGAATAATACCAAATGAAGTCAGAAAGGGTTGAAAATTGATGATGTGGCTTTGAATGGTGCATTTTGGACATGCAAAAAGTATAGATTTCAAATAAGTTCAAAAAATGAAATCCCTTTGTAATAGATGAGTTTTCCTCTAAAACTTTACACTACGAAAGTTATGTTCTGTTTTGTACACGAACTGCATCTAGTTTTTGCCGTAACCCTCTCAATTTTTTATGACATGCTATGTGGGTGAAATGATGATACCATGCCAACTTTCAACCTTTTTAGATTTCATTCGTAGTGCTTTTCAGTTTCAGGGTCATATAACTCAAAAATCAGTAAATGCATGAAAAATACCAAATGAAGTCACAAAAGGTTGAAAATTGATGATATGGATTTGAATGGTGCATTTCGAACAGCAAAAAGTCTGGAGTACAAATAATTTCGAAAAAATGAAATCACTTTGTAACAGATGAGTTTTCGTCCGAAACCCCGATACTTCAAAAAAGATTGTCTGTTTTGTACACGAAGTGCATCCAGTTTTTGCCGTAACCCTCTCAATTTTTTATAACATGCTATGTGGGTGAAGTGACGATAATATGCCAACTTTTGACTTTTTCAGAGTTCATTTGTAGTGCCTTTCAATTTTAGTGTCATTTAGCTTAAAAATCAATAAATGCATGACAAATACCCAATGAAGTCAGAAAGGGTTGAAAATTGATGACGTGGCTTTGAACGGTGCATTTTGACCACACAAAAAGTCCGGAATTCAAATAAGTTCAACAAAATGAAATCCCTTTGTAACAGATGAGTTTTCGTCCGAAACCCTGATACTTTGAAAGAGAACGTCTGTTTTGTACAGGAAGTGCATCCAGTTTTTACCACAACCCTCTCAAATTTTTATAACATGCTATGTGGGTGAAATGATGATACTATGCCAACTTTCGACCTTTTTAGAGTTCATTTGTAGTGCTTTTCAATTTTGTGTCATTTTTCTGAAAAAATCAGTAATTGCATGAAAAATACCAAATGAAGTGAGAAAGGGTTGAAAATTGATGACGTGGCTTTGAATGTTGCATTTTGACCACACAAAAAGTCTCGAGGTCAAATAAGTTCAAAAAAATGAAATCCCTTTGTAACATATGAGTTTTCGTCCGAAACCCCGATACTTCGAAAGAGACTGTATGTTTTGTACACAAAGTGCATCCAGTTTTTGACGTAACCCTCTCAAATTTTTATAACATTCTATGTGGGTGAAATGATAATACCATGCCAA
Source organism: Hordeum marinum (assembly GCA_022496015.1). Classification (NCBI taxonomy): domain Eukaryota; kingdom Viridiplantae; phylum Streptophyta; class Magnoliopsida; order Poales; family Poaceae; genus Hordeum; species Hordeum marinum. Next base: position 395,449 of record JAAAWK010001165.1, on the reverse strand, counting down.
CTTTCGACCTTTTCAGAATTCGTTTGTAGTGCTTTTCAATTACAGGGTCATTTAGCTCTAAAAAATCAGTAAATGCATGAAAAATACCAAATGAAGTAAGAAAGGGTTGAATATTGATGATGTGGCTTTGAATGGTGCATTTTGAACACACAAAAAGTCTAGAGTTCAAATAAGTTCAAAAATATGTAGTCCATTTGTAACAGATGAGTTTTCGTCCGAAACCCTGGTACTTCGAAAGAGATTGTCTATTCTGTACATGAAGTGCATCCAGTTTTTGCCGTAACCCTCTCAACTTTTTATAACATGCTATGTGGGTGAAATGATGATACCATGCTAACTTTTGACCTTTTCATAGTTAATTTGTAGTGCTTTTCAATTTCAGTGTCATTTTGCTGAAAAATTAGTAAATGCATGAAAAATACCAAATGAACTCAGATAGGGTTGAAAATGGATGATGTGGCTTTGAATGGTGCAGTTTGAACACACAAAAAGTCTTGAGTTCAAATAAGTTCAAAATAATGAAATCCCTTTGTAACAGATGAGTTTTCGTCCAAAACCCTAAAACGTCGAAAGAGACTGTCCGTTTTGTACACGAAGTGCATCCGGTTTTTGCCGTAACCCTCTCAAATTTTTATAACTTGCTATGTGGGTGAAATGATGATACTATGCCAACTTTCGACCTCTTTAGAGTTCATTTGTAGTGCTTTCCAATTTTTGTGTCATTTAGCTGAAAAAATTAGTAAATGCATGAAATATACCAAATGAAGTCAGAAAGGGTTGAATATTGATGATGTGACTCTGAATGGTGAATTTTGAACACACAAAAAGTCTGGAGTTCTAATAAGTTCAAAAATATGAAGTCCATTTGTAACAGATGAGTTTTCGTCCGAAACCCTGATACTTCGAAATAGATTGTGTGTTTTGTCCATGAAATGCATCCAGTCTTTGCCGTAACCCTCTCAACTTTTTATAACATGCTATGTTGGTGAAATGATGATACCATGCCAAGTTTCGACCTTTTCAGAGTTCATTTGTAGTGCTTTCCAATTTCAATGTCATTTAGCTTCAAAATCAGTAAATGCATGAAAAAGACCAAATGAAGTCAGAAAGGGTTGAAAGTTGATGACGTGGCTTTGAATGTTGCATTTTGACCACACAAAAGTCCGGAGTTCAAAAAAGTTCAAAAATGGAATCCCTTTGTAACAGATGAGTTTTCGTCCGAAACCCTAATACTTCGAAAGAGATTGTCTGTTTTGTACACTAAGTGTATCCAGTTTTTGTCGTAACCCTCTCAACCTTTTATAACATGCTATGTGGGTGAAATGATGATACTATGCCAAATTTCGACCTTTTCAGAGTTCATTTACAGTGCTTTCCAATTTCAGTGTGATTTTGCGTAAAAAATCAGTAAATGCATGAAAAATACCAAATGAAATCAGAAAGGGTTGAATATTGATGAGGTGGCTTTGAATGGTGCATTTTGAACACGCAAAAAGTCTAGAGTTCATATAAGTTCAAAAATATGAAGTCCATTTCTAACAGATGAGTTTTCGTCCGAAACCCTGATACTTCGAAAGAGATTTTCGGTTCTGTACATGATGTGCATCCAGTTTTTGCCGTAACCCTATCAACTTTTTATAACATGCTATCTGGGTGAAATGATGATACCATGCCAACTTTCGACCTTTTCAGAATTCATTTGTAGTGCTTTTCAATTACAGGGTCATTTAGCTCTAAAAAATCAGTAAATGCATGAAAAATACCAAATGAAGTAAGAAAGGGTTGAATATTGATGGTGTGGCTTTGAATGGTGCATTTTGAACACACAAAAAGTCTGGAGTTCAAATATGTTCAAAAATATGTAGTCCATTTGTAACAGATGAGTTTTCGTCCGAAACCCTGATACTTCGAAAGAGATTGTCTATTCTGTACATGAAGTGCATCCATTTTTTGCCGTAACCCCCTCAACTTTTTATAACAGGCTATGTGGGTGAAACGATGATACCATGCCAACTTTTGACCTTTTCATAGTTCATTTGTAGTGCTTTCCAATTTCAGTGTGATTTTGCGTAAAAAATCAGTAAATGCATGAAAAATACCAAATGAAATCAGAAAGGGTTGAATATTGATGAGGTGGCTTTGAATGGTGCATTTTGAACACGCAAAAAGTCTAGAGTTCAAAAAAGTTCAAATATATGAAGTCCAGTTCTAACAGATGAGTTTTCGTCCGAAACCCTGATACTTCGAAAGAGATTTTCTATTCTGTACATGAAGTGCATCCAGTTTTTGCCGTAACCCTCTCAACTTTTTAAAACATGCTATGTGGGTGAAATGATGATACCATGCCAACTTTCGACCTTTTCAGAATTCATTTGTAGTGCTTTTCAATTACAGGGTCATTTAGCTCTAAAAAATCAGTAAATGCATGAAAAATACCAAATGAAGTAAGAAAGGGTTGAATATTGATGACGTGGCTTTGAATGGTGCATTTTGAACACACAAAAAGTCGGGAGTTCAAATATGTTCAAAAATATGTAGTCCATTTGTAACAGATGAGTTTTCGTCCGAAACCCTGATACTTCGAAAGAGATTGGCTATTCTGTACATGAAGTGCATCCGCTTTTTGCCGTAACCCCCTCAACTTTTTATAACAGGCTATGTGGGTGAAACGATGATACCATGCCAACTTTTGACCTTTTCATAGTTCAGTTGTAGTGCTTTTCAATTTCAGTGTCATTTTGCTGAAAAAATTAGTAAATGCATGAAAAATACCAAATGAACTCAGATAGGGTTGAAAATGGGTGATGTGGCTTTGAATGGTGCAGTTTGAACACACAAAAAGTCTTGAGTTCAAATAAGTTCAAAATAATGAAATCCCTTTGTAACAGATGAGTTTTCGTCCAAAACCCTTAAACGTCGAAAGAGACTGTCCGTTTTGTACACGAAGTGCATCCGGTTTTTGCCGTAACCCTCTCAAATTTTTATAACTTGCTATGTGGGTGAAATGATGATACTATGCCAACTTTCGACCTCTTTAGAGTTCATTTGTAGTGCTTTCCAATTTCTGTGTCATTTAGCTAAAAAAATTAGTAAATGCATGAAATATACCAAATGAAGTCAGAAAGGGTTGAATATTGATGATGTGACTCTGAATGGTGAATTTTGAACACACAAAAAGTCTGGAGTTCAAATAAGTTCAAAAATATGAATTCCATTTGTAACAGATGAGTTTTCGTCCGAAACCCTGATACTTCGAAATAGATTGTGTGTTTTGTACATGAAGTGCATCCAGTTTTTGCCGTAACCCTCTCAACTTTTTATAACATGTTATGTGGGTGAAATGATGATACCATGCCAACTTTTGACCTCTTCAGAGTTCATTTGTAGTGCTTTTCAATTTCAGTATCATTTACCTCAAAAATGAGTAAATGCATGTAAAATACCAAGTGAAGTCAGAAAGGGTTGAAAATGGATGATGTGGCTTTAAATGATGCATTTTGAAGACACAAAAAGTCTAGAGTTCAAATAAGTTTTCAAAAAAACGAAATCTCTTTGTAACAGATGAGTTTTCGTCCGAAACCCTAAAACATCAAAAGAAATTGTCCGTTTTGTACACGAAGTGCATCCAAATTTTGCCGTAACCCTCTCAAATTTTTATAACATGCTATGTGGGTGAAATGTTAATACCATGCCAACTTTCGACCTTTTCAGAGTTCATTTGTAGTTCTTTCCAATTTCAATGTCATTTAGCTTCAAAAATAAATAAATGCATGAAGAATACCAAATGAAGTCACAAAGGGTTGAAATTTGATGACGTGGCTTTGAATGTTGCATTTTCACCACACAAAAAGTCCGGAGTTCAAAAAAGTTCAAAAATGGAATCCCTTTGTAACAGATGAGTTTCGTCCGAAACCCTAATACTTCGAAAGAGATTGTATGTTTTGTACACTAAGTGTATCCAGTTTGTGCCGTAACCCTCTCAACCTTTTATAACATGCTATGTGGGTGAAATGATGATACTATGCCAACTTTCGAGCTTTTCACAGTTCATTTGTAGTGCTTTCCAAATTCAGTGTGATTTTGCTTAAAAAATCAGTAATTGCATGAAAAATACCAAATGAAATCAGAAAGGGTTGAATATTGATGAGGTGGCTTTGAATGGTGCATTTTGAACACGCAAAAAGTCTAGAGTTCAAATAAGTTCAAAAATATGAAGTCCATTTGTAACAGATGAGTTTTCGTCCGAAACCCTGCTACTTCGAAAGAGATTTTCTGTTCTGTACATGAAGTGCATCCAGTTTTTGCCGTAACCCTCTGAACTTTTTATAACATGCTATGTGGGTGAAATGATGATACCATGCCAACTTTTGACCTTTTCAGAGTTCATTTGTAGTGCTTTTCAATTTCAGTGTCATTTAGCTCAAAAATCAGTAAATGCACGAAAAATACCAAGTGCAGTCAGAAAGGGTTGAAAATTGATGATGTGGCTTTGAATGGTGCATTTTGAACATGCAAAAAGTCTAGAGTTCAACTAAGTTCAGAATAATGAAATCCCTTTGTAACAGATGAGTTTTCGTCCGAAACCCTGATACTTCGAAAGAGATTTTCTGTTCTGTACACGAAGTGCATCCAGTTTTTGTCGTAACCCTCTCAACTTTTTATAACATGCTATGTGGGTGAAATGATTATACCATGCCAACTTTCGACCTGTTCAGAGTTCATTTGTAGTGCTTACCAATTTCAGTGTCATTTAGCTAAAAAAAATCAGTAAATGCATGAAAAATGCCAAATGAAATCAAAAAGGGTTGAATATTGATGATGTGGCTTTGAATGGTGCATTTTGAACACGCAAAAAGTCTAGAGTTCATATAAGTTCAAAAAAAGTAAATCTCTTTGTAACAGATGAGTTTTCGTCCGAAACACTAAAACATCAAAAGAGATTGTCCGTTTTGTACACGAAATGCATCCAGTTTTTGCCATAACCCTCTCAAATTTTTATAAGATGCTATGTGGGTGAAATGTTGAGACCATGCCTACTTTCGACCTTTTCAGAGTTCATTTGTAGTGCTTTCCAATTTGAGTGTCATTTAGCTTCAAAAATCAGTAAATGCATGAAAAATACCAAATGAAGTCAGAAAGGGTTGAAAGTTGATGACGTGGCTTTGAATGTTGCATTTTGACCACACAAAAAGTCCGGAGTTCAAAAAAGTTCAAAAATGGAATCCCTTTGTAACAGATGAGTTGTCGTCCGAAACCCTAATACTTCGAAAGAGATTGTCTGTTTTGTACACTAAGTGTATCCAGTTTTTGCCGTAACCCTCTCAACCTTTTATAACATGCTATGTGGCTGAAATGATGATACTATGCCAACTTTTGACCTTTTCAAAGTTCATTTGTAGTGCTTTCCAATTTCAGTGTCATTTAGCTTAAAAAATCAGTAAATGCATGAAAAATACCAAATGAAATCAGAAAGGGTTGAATATTGATGAGGTGGCATTGAATGGTGCATTTTGAACACGCAAAAAGTCTAGAGTTCAAATAAGTTCAAAAATATGAAGTCCCTTTGTAACAGATGAGTTTTCGTCCGAAACCCTGATACTTCGAAAGAGATTTTCTGTTCTGTACATGAAGTGCATCCAGTTTTTGCCGTAACCCTCTCAACTTTTCATAACATGCTATGTGGGTGAAATGATGATTCCATGCCAACTTTCGAGCTTTTCAGAGTTCATTTGTAGTGCATACCAATTTTAGTGTCATTTAGCTTAAAAAATCTGCAAATGCATGAAAAATACCAAATGAAATCAAAAAGGGTTTAATATTGATGATGTGGCTTTGAATGGTGCATTTTGAACACGCAAAAATTCTGGAGTTCAAATAAGTTCAAAAATATGAAATCCATTTGTAACAGATGAGTTTTCGTTCGAAACCTTGATACTTCGAAAGAGATTTTCTGTTCTGTACCTGAAGTGCAGCCAGTTTTTGCCATAACCCTCTCAACTTTTTATAACATGCTATGTGGGTGAAATGCTGATACCATGCCAACTTTTGACCTTTTCAGAGTTCATTTGTAGTGCTTTTCAATTTCAGTGTCATTTAGCTCAAAAATCAGTAAATGCATGAAAAATACCAAGTGAAGTCAGAAAGGGTTGGAAATTGATGATGTGGCTTTGAATGGTGCATTTTGAACAAGCAAAATTTCTAGAGGTCAAATAAGTTCCGAAAAATGAAATCCCTTTGTAACAGATGAGTTTTCGTCCGAACCCCTGATACGTTGAAAGAGATTGTCTGTTTTGTACACGAAGTGCTTCCAGTTTTTGCCGTAACCTTCTCAAATTTTGATAACATGTTATTTGGGTGAAATGATGATTATATGCCAACTTTTCACCTTTTCAGAGTTCATTTGTAGTGCTTTTCAATTTTAGTGTCATTTAGCTTTAAAAAATCAGTAAATGCATGAAAAATACCAAATGAAGTCAGAAAGGGTTGAAAATTGATGACGTGGCTTTGAATGTTGCATTTTGACCACACAAAAACTCCGGAGTTGAAATAAGTTCAAAAATGGAATCCCCTTGTAACACATGAGTTTTCGTCCAAAACCCTCATACTTCGAAAGAGATTGTCTGTTCTCTACACGAAGTGCATCAAGTTTTTGCCGTAACCCACTCAAATTTTTATAACATGCTATGTGGTTGAAATGATGATACCATGCCAACTTTAAACATTTTCAGAGTTCATTTGTAGTGCTTTTTAATTTCAGTGTCATTTAGCTAAAAAATCAGTAATGCATAAAAAATACAAAATGAAGTAAATGGTTGAAAATTGATGATTTGCTTTGAATGGTGCATTTTGAACACGCAAAAAGTCAAGAGTTCAAATAAATTGAAAAAAATGAAATCTCTTTGTAACAGATGAGTTTTCGTCCGAACCCCTGATACTTCGAAAGAGATTGTCTGTTTTGTACACGAAGTGCGTCCAGTTTGTGCCGTAACCTTCTCAAATTTTGATAACATGGTATGTGGGTGAAATGATGATAATATGCCAACTTTTGACCTTTTCAGAGTTCATTTGTAGTGTTATTCAATTTCAGTGTCATTTAGCTCAAAAATGAGTAAATGCATGTAAAATACCAAGTGAAGTCAGAAAGGGTTGAAAATGGATGATGTGGCTTTGAATGCTGCATTTTGAAGACACAAAAAGTCTAGAGTTCAAATAAGTTCAACAAAATGAAATCTCTTTGTAACAGATGAGTTTTCGTCCGAAACACTAAAACATCAAAAGAGATTGTCCGTTTTGTACACGAAATGCATCTAGTTTTTGGCATAACCCTCTCAAATTTTAATAACATGCTAAGTGGGTGAAATGTTGATACCATGGCAACTTTCGACCTTTTCAGAGTTCATTTGTAGTGCTTTCCAATTTTAGTGTCATTTAGCTTCAAAAATCAGTAAATGCATGAAAAATACCAAATGAAGTCAGAAAGGGTTGAAAGTTGATGACGTGGCTTTGAATGTTGCATTTTGACCACACAAAAAGTCCGGAGTTCAAAAAAGTTCAAAAATGGAATCCCTTTGTAATAGATGAGTTGTCGTCCGAAACCCTAATACTTCGAAAGAGATTGTCTGTTTTGTACACTAAGTGTATCCAGTTTTTGCCGTAACCCTCTCAACCTTTTATAACATGCTATGTGGCTGAAATGATGATACTATGCCAACTTTCGACCTTTTCAAAGTTCATTTGTAGTGCTTTCCAATTTCAGTGTCATTTAGCATAAAAAATCAGTAAATGCATGAAAAATACCAAATGAAATCAGAAAGGGTTGAATATTGATGAGGTGGCTTTGAATGGTGCATTTTGAACACGCAAAAAGTCTAGAGTTCAAATAAGTTCAAAAATATGAAGTCCATTTCTAACAGACGAGTTTTCGTCCGAAACCCTGATACTTCGAAAGAGATTTTTTGTTCTGTACATGAAGTGCATCCAATTTTTGCCGTAACCCTCTCAACTTTTTATAACACGCTATGTGCGTCAAATGATGTTACCATGCCAACTTTTGACCTTTTCAGAGTTCATTTGTAGTGCTTTTCAATTTCAGTGTCATTTAGCTCAAAAATCAGTAAATGCACGAAAAATACCAAGTGAAGTCAGAAAGGGTTGAAAATTGATTATGTGGATTTGAATGGTGCATTTTGAACATGCAAAAATTCTAGAGTTCAACTAAGTTCAAAAAAATGAAATCCCTTTGTAACAGATGAGTTTTCGTCCTAAACCCTGATACTTCGAAAGAGATTTTCTGTTCTGTACATGAAGTTCATCCAGTTTTTGCCGTAACCCTCTCAACTTTTTATAACATGCTATGTGGGTGAAATGATGATACCATGCAAACTTTCGACCTTTTCAGAGTTCATTTGTAGTGCTTACCAATTTTAGTGTCATTTAGCTCAAAAATCAGTAAATGCATGAAAAATACCAAGTGAAGTCAGAAAGGATTGAAAATTGATGATGTGGCTTTGAATGGTGCATTTTGAACAAGAAAAATTTCTAGAGTTCAAATAAGTTCGGAAAAATGAAATTCCTTTGTAACAGATGAGTTTTCGTCCGAACCCCTGATACTTTGAAAGAGATTGTCTGTTTTGTACACGAAGTGCATCCAGTTTTTTCCGTAGCCTTCTCAAATTTTGACAACATGTTATGTCGGTGAAATGATGATAATATGCCAACTTTTTACCTTTTCAGAGTTCATTTGTAGTGCTTTTAAATTTCAGTGTCATTTAGCTTTAAAAAATCAGTAAATGCATGAAAAATACCAAATGAAGTCAGAATGGGTTGAAAATTGATGACGTGGCTTTGAATGTTGCATTTTGACCACACAAAAATTCCGGAGTTGAAATAAGTTCAAAAATGGAATCCCCTTGTAACACATGAGTTTTCGTCCGAAACCCTCATACTTCGAAAGAGATTGTCTGTTCTCTACACGAAGTGCATCAAGTTTTTGCCGTAACCCGCTCAACTTTTTATAACATGCTATGTGGTTGAAATGATGATACCATGCCAACTTTCAACATTTTCAGAGTTGATTTGTAGTGCTTTTTAATTTCAGTGTCATTTAGCTAAAAAATCAGTAATGCATAAAAAATACCAAATGAAGTAAATGGTTGAAAATTGATGATTTGCTTTGAATGGTGCATTTTGAATACGCAAAAAGTTAAGAGTTCAAATAAATTGAAAAAAATGAAATCCCTTTGTAACCGATTTGTTTTCGTCCGAAACCCTCATACTTCGAAAGAGATTGTCTGTTTTGTGCATGAAGTGCATCCTGTTTTTGCCGTAACTCTCTCAACTTGTTATAACATGCTATGTTGGTGAAATGATGATACCATGCCAACTTTTGATCTTTTCAGAGTTCATTTGTAGTGCTTTTCAATTTCAGTGTCATTTTATTCAAAAAGTTAGTAAATGCATGAAAAATACCAAATGAACTCAGATAGGGTTGAAACTGGATTATGTGGCTTTGAATGGTGCATTTTGAACACACAAAAAGTCTCGAGTTCAAATAAGTTCAAAAAAATGAAATCCCTTTGTAACAGATGAGTTTTCGTGTGAAACCCTAATACTTCGAAAGAGATTTTCTGTTTTGTACATGAAGTGCATCCAGTTTTTGCCGTAACCCTCTCAACTTTTTATAACATGCTATGTGGGTGAAATGATGAGACCATACCAACTTTTGACCTTTTCATAGTTCATTTGTAGTGCTTTTCAATTTCAGTGTCATTTATCTCAAAAACCAGTAAATGCATGAAAAATACCAAGTGAAGTCAGAAAGGGTTGAAAAATGATGATGTGGCTTTGAATGGTGCATTTTGAACATGCAAAAGGTCTAGAGTTCAACTAAGTTAAAAAAAATGAAATCCCTTTGTAACAGATGAGTTTTCGTCCGAAACCCTGATACTCCGAAAGAGATTTTCTGTTCTGTACATGAAGTGCATCCAGTTTTTGCCGTAACACTCTCAACTTTTTATAACATGCTATGTTAGTGAAATGATGATACCATGCCAACTTTCGACCTTTTCAGAGTTCATTTGTAGTGCTTACCAATTTCAGTGTCATTTAGCTTAAAAATCAGTAAATGCATGAAAAATACCAAATGAAATCAAAAAGGGTTGAATATTGATGATGTGGCATTGAATGGTGCATTTTGAACACGCAAAAATTCTGGAGTTCAAATAAGTTCAAAAATATGAAATCCTTTTGTAACAGATGAGTTTTCGTTCGAAACCCTTATACTTCAAAAGAGATTTTCTGTTCTGTACCTGAAGTGTAGCCAGTTTTTGCCGTAACCCTCTCAACTTTTTATAACATGCTATGTGGGTGAAATGATGATACCATGCCAACTTTTAAACTTTTCAGAGCTTATTTGTAGTGCTTTTCAATTTCAGTGTCATTTAGCTCAAAAATCAGTAAATGCATGAACAATACCAAGTGAAGTCACAAAGGGTTGAAAATTGATGATGTGGCTTTGAATGGTGCATTTTGAACATGCAAAATTTCTAGACTTCAAATAAGTTCAAAAAAATGAAATCCCTTTGTAACAGATGAGTTTTCGTCCGAACCCCTGATACTTCGAAAGAGATTGTCTGTTTTGTACACGAAGTGCATCCAATTTTTGCCATAACCTTCTCAAATTTTGATAACATGTCATGTGGGCGAAACGATGATAATATGCCAACTTTGGCCTTTTCAGAGTTCATTCGTAGTGCTTTTCAATTTCAGTGTCATTTAGCTTTAAAAAATCAGTAAATGCATGAAAAATACGAAATGAAGTCAGAAAGGGTTGAAAATTGTTGACGTGCCTTTGAAAGTTGCATTTTGACCACACAAAAACTCCGGAGTTCAAATAAGTTCAACAATGGAATCCCCTTGTAACACATGAGTTTTCATCCGAAACCCTCATACTTCGAAAGAGATTGTCTGTTCTCTACACGAAGTGCATCCAGTTTTTGCCGTAACCCTCTCAACTTTTTATAACATGCTATGTGGTTGAAATGATGATACCATGCAAACTTTCAACATTTTCAGTGTTCATTTGTTGTGCTTTTTAATTTCAGTGCCATTTAGCTCAAAAATCAGTAATGCATAAAAAATACCAAATGATGTAAATGGTTGAAAATTGATGATTTGCTTTGAATGGTGCATTTTGAACACGCAAAAAGTCAAGAGTTCAAATAAATTGAAAAAAATGAAATCCCTTTGTAACCAATTTGTTTTCGTCCGAAACCCTCATACTTCGAAAGAGATTGTCTGTTTTGTGCATGAAGTGCATCCTGTTTTTGCCGCAGCTCTCTCAACTTTTTATAACATGCTATGTGGGTGAAATGATGATACCATGCCAACTTTTGACCTTTTCAGAGTTCATTTGTAGTGCTTTTCAATTTCAGTGTCATTTTATTCAAAAAGTTAGTAAATGCATGAAAAATACCAAATGAACTCAGATAGGGTTGAAACTTGATTATGTGGCTTTGAATGGTGCATTTTGAACACACAAAAAGTCTCTAGTTCAAATAAGTTCAAAAAAATGAAATCCCTTTGTAACAGTTGAGTTTTCGTCTGAAACCCTGATACTTCGAAAGAGATTTTCTGTTTTGTACATGAAGTGCATCCAGTTTTTGCCGTAACCCTCTCAACTTTTTATAACATGCTATGTGGGTGAAATGATGATACCATGCCAACTTTTGACCTTTTCAGAGTTCATTTGTAGTGCTTTTCAATTTCAGTGTCATTTATCTCAAAAATCAGTAAATGCATGAAAAATACCAAGTGAAGTCGGAAAGGGTTGAAAAATGATGATGTGGCTTTGAATGGTGCATTTTGAACATGCAAAAGGTCTAGAGTTCAACTAAGTTCAAAAAAATGAAATCCCTTTGTAACAGATGAGTTTTCGTCCGAAACCCTAATACTCCGAAAGAGATTTTCTGTTCTGTACATGAAGTGCATCCAGTTTTTGCCTTAACCCTCTCAACTTTTTATAACATGCTATGTGGGTGAAATGATTATACCATGCCATCTTTCGACCTTTTCAGAGTTCATTTGTAGTGCTAACAAATTTTAGTGTCATTTAGCTTAAAAAATTAGTAAATCCATGAAAAATACCAAATGAAATCAAAAAGGGTTGAATATTGATGATGTGGCTTTGAATGGTGCATTTTGAACACGCAAAAATTCTGGAGTTCAAATAAGTTCAAAAATATGAAATCCATTTGTAACAGATGAGTTTTCGTTCGAAACCCTGATACTTCGAAAGAGATTTTCTGTTCTGTACCTGAAGTGCATCCAGTTTGTGCCGTAACCATCTCAACTTCTTATAACATGCTATGTGGGTGAAATGATGATACCATGCCAACTTTTGACCTCTTCAGAGTTCATTTGTAGTGCGTTTCAATTTCAGTGTCATTTAGCTAAAAAATCAGTAAATGCATGAAAAATACCAAGTGAAGTCAGAAAGGGTTGAAAATTGATGATGTGGATTTGAATGGTGCATTTTGAACATGCAAAAAGTCTAGAGTTCAAATAAGTTCAAAAAAATGAAATCCCTTTGTAACAGATGAGTTTTCGTCCGAACCCCTGATACTTCGAAAGAGATTGTCTGTTTTGTACACGAAGTGCATCCTGTTTTTGTCGTAACCTTCTCAAATTTTGGTAACATGTTATGTGGGTGAAATGATGATAATATGCCAACTTTTGACCTTTTTAGAGTTCTTTTGTAGTGCTTTTCAATTTTAGTGTCATTTAGCTTTAAAAAATTAGTAAATGCATGAAAAATACCAAATGAAGTCAGAAAGGGTTGAAAATTTATGACGTGGCTTTGAATGTTGCATTTTGACCACACGAAAACTCTGGAGTTCAAATAAGTTCAAAAATGGAATCCCCTTGTAACACATGAGTTTTCGTCCGAAACCCTGATACTTTGAAAGAGATTGTCTGTTCTGAACACGAAGTGCATCCAGTTTTTGCCGTAACCCGCTCAACTTTTTATTAGATGCTATGTGGTTGAAATGATGATACCATGCCAACTTTCGACATTTTCAGAGTTCATTTGTAGTGCTTTTCAATTTCAGTGTCATTTAGCTCAAAAATCAGTAATGCATACAAAATACTAAATGAAGTAAATGGTTGAAAATATATGATTTGCTTTGAATGGTGCAGTTTGAACACGCAAAAAGTGAGGAGTTCAAATAAATTCAAAAACATGAAATCCCTTTGTAACCGATTTGTTTTCGTGCAAAACCCTCATACTTCGAAAGAGATTGTTTGTTTTGTGCCTGAAGTGCATCTAGTTTTCGCCGTAACTCTCTCAACTTTTTATAACATGCTATGTGGGTGAAATGATGATACCGTGCCAACTTTTGACCTTTTCAGAGTTCATTTGTAGTGCTTTTCAATTTCAGTGTCATTTTGCTCAAAAAATTAGTAAAAGCATGAAAAATACCAAATGAACTCGGAGAGGGTTGAAACGGGATTATGTGGCTTTGAATGGTGCATTTTGAACACACAAGAAGTCTGGAGTTCAAATAAGTTCAAATATACGAAATCCATTTGTAACACATGAGTTTTCGTCTGAATCCGTGATACTTTGAAAGAGATTGTCTGTTCTGTACACGAAGTGCATCTAGTTTTTGCCGTAACCCTCTCAACTTTTTATAACATGCTATGTGGTTGAAATGATGATACCATGCCAACTTTCGCCTTTTTAGAGTTCATTTGTAGTGCTTTTCAATTTTAGTGTCATTTAGCTCAAAAATAAGTAATGCATAAAAAATACCAGATGAAGTAAATGGTTGAAAATTGATGATTTGCTTTGCATGGTGCATTTTGAACACGCAAAAAGACAGGAGTTCAAATAAATTCAAAAAAATGAAATCCGTTTGTAACCGATTTGTTTTCGTCCGAAACCCTAATACTTCGAAAGAGATTGTCTGTTTTGTGCATGAAGTGCATCCAGTTTTTGCCGTAACTCTCTCAACTTTTTATAACATGCTATGTGGGTGAAACGATGATACCATGCCAACTTTTGACCTTTACAGAGTTCATTTGTAGTGCTTTTCAATTTCAGTGTCATTTTGGTCAAAAAATTAGTAAATGCATGAAAAATACCAAATGAACTCAGATAGGGTTGAAACTGGATTATGTGGCTTTGAATGGTGCATTTTGAACACACAAAAAGTCTCGAGTTCAATTAAGTTCAAAAAAATGAAATCCCTTTGTAATAGATGAGTTTTCGTCCGAAACCCTAAAACATCAAAAGAGGTTGTCCGTTATCTACACGAAGTGCATCCAGTTTTTGCCGTAACCCTCTCAAATTTTTATAACATGCTATGTGGGTGAAATGATGATACTATGCCAACTTTCGACCTTTTCAGAGTTCATTTGTAGTGCTTTCCAATTGCATTGTCATTTAGCTTAAAAAATCAGTAAATGCATGAAACATACCAAATGAAGTCAAAAAGGGTTGAAAATTGATGATGTGAAATTGAATGGTGCATTTTGGACATACAAAAACTCTAGAGTACAAATAAGTTCAATAAAATGAAATCCCTTTGTAACAGATGAGTTTTCGTCCGAAACCCTGATACTTCGAAAGAGATTTTCTCTTCTATACATGAAGTGCATCCAGTTTTTCCCGGAACCCTCTCAACTTTTTATAACATGCTATGTGGGTGAAATGATGATACCATGCCAACTTTCGACCTGTTCAGAGTTTATTTGTAGTGCTTACCAATTTCAGTGTCATTTAGCTTAAAAAATCAGTAAATGCATGAAAAATACCAAATGAAATCAAAAAGGGTTGAATATTGATGATGTGGCTTTGAATGGTGCATTTTGAACATGCAAAATTTCTAGAGTTCAAATAAGTTCAAAAAAATGAAATCCCTTTGTAAGAGATGAGCTTTCGTCCGAAACCCTAAAACATCAAAAGAGGTTGTCCGTTATCTACACGAAGTGCATCCAGTTTTTGCCGTAACCCTCTCAAATTTTTATAACATTCTATGTGGGTGAAATGATGATACTTAGCCAACTTTCGACCTTTTCAGAGTTCAGTTGTAGTGCTTTCCAATTGCATTGTCATTTAGCTTAAAAAATCAGTAAATGCATGAAACATACCAAATGAAGTCAAAAAGGGTTGAAAATTGATGATGTGAAATTGAATGGTGCATTTTGAACATACAAAAACTCTAGAGTACAAATAAGTTCAATAAAATGAAATCCCTTTGTAACAGATGAGTTTTCGTCCGAAACCCTAATACTTCGAAAGAGATTTTCTCTTCTATACATGAAGTGCATCAAGTTTTTCCCGGAACCCTCTCAACTTTTTATAACATGCTATGTGGGTGAAATGATGATTCCATGCCAATTTTCGACCTTTTCAGAGTTCATTTGTAGTGCTTTTCAATTTCAGTGTCATTTAGCTCAAAAATCAGTAAATGCGTGAAAAATACCAAATGAAGTCAGAAAGGGTTGAAAATTGATGATGTGGCTTTGAATGGTGCATTTTGACCATGCAAAAAGTCTAGAGTTCAAATGAGTTCAAAAAAATGAAATCACTTTGTAACAGATGAGTTTTCGTCCGAACCCCTGATACTTCGAAAAAAAATTGTCTGTTTTGTACACGAAGTGCATCCAGTGTTTGCCATAACCTTCTCAAATTTTGATAATATGTTATGTGGGTGAAATGATGATAATATGCCAGATTTTGACCTTTTCGGAGTTCATTTGTAGTGCTTTTCAATTTCAGTGTCATTTAGCTTTAAAAAATCAGTAAATGCATGAAAAATACCAAATGAAGTCAGAAAGGGTTGAAAATTGATGATGTGGGTTGTAATGGTGCATTTTGACCACGCAAAAAGTCTAGAGTTCAAATAAGTTAAGAAATGGAATCCCTTTGTAACAAATGAGTTTTTGTTTGAAACCCTGATAGTTTGAAAGAGATCGTATGTTTTGTACTTGAAGTGCATCCAGTTTTTGCCTTAACCATCTCAACTTTTTATAACATGCTATGTGGGTGAAATGATGATACCATGCCAACTTTTGACCTTTTCAGAGTTCATTTGTAGTGCTTTTCAATTTCACTGTCATTTAGCTCAAAAATGAGTAAATGCATGTAAAATACCAAGTGAAGTCAGAAAGGGTTGAAACTGGATGATGTGGCTTTGAATGGTGCATTTTGAAGACACAAAAAGTCTCGAGATCAAATAAGTTCAAAAAAATGAAATCTCTTTGTAACGGATGAGTTTTCGTCCGAAACCCTAAAACATCAAAAGAGATTGTCCGTTTTGTACACGAAGTGCATCCAGTTTTTGTCGTAACCCTCTCAAATTTTTATAACATGCTATGTTGGTGAAATGATGATACCATGCCAACTTTCGACCTTTTTACAGTTCATTTGTAGTGCTTTCCAATTTTAGTGTCATTTAGCTTCAAAAATCAGTAAATGCATGAAAAATACCAAATGAAGTCAGAAAGGGTTGAAAATTGATGATGTTAAATTGAATGGTGCATTTTGAACATACAAAAACTCTAGAGTACAAATAAGTTCAAAAAAATGAAATCCCTTTGTAACAGATGAGTTTTCGTCCGAAACCCTGATACTTCGAATGAGATTTTCTCTTCTATACATGAAGTGCATACAGTTTTTCCCGTAACCCTCTCAACTTTTTATAACATGCTATGTGGGTGAAATGATGATTCCATGCCAATTTTCGACCTTTTCAGAGTTCATTTGTAGTGCTTTTCAATTTCAGTGTCATTTAGCAAAAAATTAGTAAATGCATGAAAAATACCAAATGAAGTCAGAAAGGGTTGAAAATTGATGATGTGGCTTTGAATGGTGCATTTTGAACTTGCAAAAAGTCTAGAGTTCAAATGAGTTCAAAAAAATGAAATCACTTTGTAAGAGATGAGTTTTCGTCCGAACCCCTGATACTTCGAAAAAAAATTGTCTGTTTTGTACACGAAGTGCATCCAGTTTTTGCCGTAACCTTCTCAAAGTTTGATAATATGTTATGTGGGTGAAATGATGATAATATGCCAGATTTTGACATTTTCAGAGTTCATTTGTAATGCTTTTGAATTTCAGTGTCATTTAGCTTTAAAAAAAATCAGTAAATGCATGAAAAATACCAAATGAAGTTAGAAAGGATTGAAAATTGATGATGTGGGTTGGAATGTAGCATTTTGACCACGCAAAAAGTCTAGAGTTCAAATAAGTTAAGAAATGGAATCCCTTTGTAACAAATGAGTTTTTGTCTGAAACCCTGATAGTTTGAAAGAGATCATATGTTTTGTACTTGAAGTGCATCCAGTTTTTGCCTTAACTAGCTCAACTTTTTATAACATGCTATGTGGGTGAAATGATGATACCATGCCAACTTTTGACCTTTTCAGAGTTCATTTGTAGTGCTTTTCAATTTCAGTGTCATTTAGCTCAAAAATGAGTAAATGCATGAAAATACCAAGTGAAGTCAGAAAGGGATGAAAATGGATGATGTGGCTTTGAATGGTGCATTTTGCAGACACAAAAATTCTAGAGTTCAAATAAGTTCAAAAAAATGAAATCTCTTTGTAACAGATGAGTTTTCGTCCGAAACCCTAAAACATCAAAAGAGATTGTCCATTTTGTACACGAAGTGCATCCAGTTTTTGCCGTAACCCTCTCAAATTTTTATAACATGATATGTTGGTGAAATGATGATACCATGCCAACTTTCGACCTTTTCAGAGTTCATTTGTAGTGCTTTCCAATTTTCGTGTCATTTAGCTTCAAAAATTAGTAAATGCATGAAAAATACCAAATGAAGTGAGAAAGGGTTGGAAATGGATAGTGTGGCTTTGAATGTTGCATTTTGAAGACACAAAAAGTCTAGAGTTCAAATAAGTTAAAAAAAATGAAATCTATTTGTAACAGATGAGTTTTCGTCCGAAACCCTAAAACATCAAAAGAGATTGTCCGTTTTGTACACGAAGTGCATCCAGTTTTTGCCGTAGCCCTCTCAAATTTTTATAACATGCTATGTGGGTGAAATGATGATACCATGCCAACTTTCGACCTTTCCAGAGTTCATTTGTAGTGCTTTCCAATTTTAGTGTCATTTAGCTTCTAAAATCAGTAAATGCATGAAAAATGCGAAATGAAGTCAGAAAGGGTTGAAAGTTAATGACGTGGCTTTGAATGTTGCATTTTGACCACACAAAAAGTCCGGAGTTCAAAAAAGTTCAAAAATGGAATCCCTTTGTAACAGATGAGTTTTCGTCCGAAACCCTAATACTTCGAAAGAGATTGTCTGTTTTATACACTAAGTGTATCTAGTTTTTGCCGTAACCCTCTCAACCTTTTATATCATGCTATGTGGGTGAAATGATGATACTATGCCAATTTTCGACCTTTTCAGAGTTCATTTGTAGTGCTTTCCAAGTTCAGTGTCATTGAGCTTAAAAAATCAATAAATGCATGAAAAATACCAAATGTAATCAGAAAGGGTTGAATATCGATGAGGTGGCTTTGAATGGTGCATTTTGAACATGCAAAAAGTCTAGAGTTCAAATAAGTTCAAAAATATGAAGTCCATTTCTAACAGATGAGTTTTCGTCCGAAACCGTGATACTTCGAAAGAGATTTTCTGTTCTGTACATGAAGTGCATCCAGTTTTTGCCGTAACCCTCTCAACTTTTTATAACATGTTATGTGGGTGAAATGATGATACCATGCCAACTTTTGACCTTTTCAGAGTTCATTTGTAGTGCTATTAAATTTCAGTGTCATTTAGCTAAAAAATCAGTAAATGCATGAAAAATACCAAGTGAAGTCAGAAAGGGTTGAAAATGGATGATGTGGCTTTAAATGGTGCATTTTGAAGACACAAAAAGTCTAGAGTTCAAATAAGTTCAAAAAAATGAAATCTCTTTGTAATAGATGAGTTTTCGTCCGAAACCCTAAACCATCAAAAGAGATTGTCCGTTTTGTACACGAAGTGCATCCAGTTTTTGCCGTAACCCTCTCAAATTTTTATAACATGCTATGTGAGTGAAATGATGACACCATGCCAACTTTCAACCTTTTCAGAGTTCATTTGTAGTGCTTTCCAATTTTAGTGTCATTTAGCTTCAAAAATCGGTAAATTCATGAAAAATACCAAGCGAAGTCAAAAAGAGTTGAAAATTGATGATATGTCTTTGAATGGTGCATTTTGAACATGCAAAAAGTCTAGAGTTCAACTAAGTTCAAAAAAATGAAATCCCTTTGTAACAGATGAGTTTTCGTCCGAAACACTGATAGTTCGAAAGAGATTTTCTGTTCTGTACATGAAGTGCATCCAGTTTTTGCCGTAACCCTCTCAACTTTTTATAACATGCTATGTGGCTGAAATGATGATACCATGCCAACTTCGACCTTTTCAGAGTTCATTTGTAGTGCTTTTCAATTTCAGTGTCATTTAGCTCAAAAATCAGTAAATGCATGAAAAATACCAAGTGAAGTCAGAAAGAGTTGAAAATTGATGATATGTCTTTGAATGGTGCATTTTGAACATGCAAAAAGTCTAGAGTTTAACTAAGTTCAAAGAAATGAAATCCCTTTGTAACAGATGAGTTTTCGTCCGAAACCCTGATAGTTCGAAAGAGATTTTCTGTTCTGTACATGAAGTGCATCCAGTTTTTGCCGTAACCCTCTCAACTTTTTATAACATGCTATGTGGGTGAAATGACGATACCATGCCAACTTTTGACCTTTTCAGAGTTCATTTGTAGTGCTTACCAATTTCAGTGTCATTTAGCTTAAAAAATCAGTAAATGCATGAAAAATACCAAATGAAATCAAAAAGGGTTGAATATTGATGATGTGGCTTTGAATGGTGCATTTTGAACATGCAAAAATTCGGGAGTTCAGATAAGTTGAAAAATATGAAATCCATTTGTAACAGCTGAGTTTTCGTTCGAAACCCTGATACTTTGAAAGAGATTTTCTGTTCTGTACCTGAAGTGCATCGAGTTTTTGCCGTAACCCTCTCAACTTTTTATAACATGCTATGTGGGTGAAATGATGATACCATGCCAACTTTTGACCTTTTCAGAGTTCATTTGTAGTGCTTTTCAATTTCAGTGTCATTTAGCTCAAAAATCAGTAAATGCATGAAAAATACCAAGTGAAGTCAGAAAGGGTTGAAAATTGATGATGTGGCTTTGAATGGTGAATTTTGAACATGCAAAAATTCTAGAGTTCAAATAAGTTCAAAAAATTAAATCGTTTTGTAACAGATGAGTTTTCATCCGAACCCCTGATACTTTGAAAGAGATTGTCTGTTTTGTACACGACGTGCATCCAGTTTTTGTCGTAACCTTCTCAAATTTTGATAACATGTTATGTGGGTGAAATGATGATAATATGCCTACTTTTGACCGTTTCAGAGTTCATTTGTAGTGCTTTTCAATTTCAGTGTCATTTAGCTTTAAAAAATAAGTAAATGCATGAAAAATACCAAATGAAGTCAGAAAGGGTTGAAAATTGATGACGTGGCTTTGAATGTTGCATTTTGACCACACAAAAACTCCGGAGTTCAAAAATGGAATCCCCTTGTAACACATGAGTTTTCGTCCGAAACCCTGATACTTCGAAAGAGATTGTTTGTTCTGAACACGAAGTGCATCAAGTTTTTGCCGTAACCCTCTCAAATTTTTATAACATGCTATGTCGTTCAAATGAGGATACCATGCCAACTTTCGACATTTTCAGAGTTCATTTGTAGTGATTTTCAATTTCAGTGTCATTTAGCTCAAAAATCAGTAATGCATAAAAAAGACCAAATGAAGTAAATGGTTGAAAATTGAGGATTTGCTTTTAATGGTGCATTTTGAACACGCAAAAAGTGAGGAGTTCAAATAAATTCAATAAAATGAAATCCGTTTGTAACCGATTTGTTTTCGTCCGAAACCCTCATACTTCGAAAGAGATTGTCTGTTTTGTGCATGAAGTGCATCCAATTTTCGCCGTAACTGTCTCAACTTTTTATAACATGCTATGTGGGGGAAATGATGATACCATGCCAACTTTTGACCTTTTCAGAGTTCATTTGTAGTGCTTTGCAATTTCAGTGTCATTTTGCTCAAAAAATAGTAAATGCATGAAAATTACCAAATGAACTGAGATAGTGTTGAAACTGGATTATGTGGCTTTGTATGGTGCATTTTGAACACACAAAAAGTCTCGAGTTCAAATAAGTTCAAAAAAATGAAATCCCTTTGTAACAGATGAGTTTTCGTCTGAAACCCTTATACTTCGAAAGAGATTTTCTCTTCTGTACATGAAGTGCATCCTGTTTTTGCTGTAACCCTCTCAACTTTTTATAACATGCTATGTGGCTGAAATGATGATACCATGCCAACTTCGGCCTTTTCAGAGTTCATTTGTAGTGCTTTTCAATTTCAGTGTCATTTAGCTCAAAAATCAGTAAATGCATGAAAAATACCAAACGAAGTCACAAAGGGTTGAAAATTGATGATGTGGCTTTGAATGGTGCATTTTGAACATGCAAAAAGTCTAGAGTTCAAATAAGTTCAAAAAAATGAAATCCATTTGTAACAGATGAGTTTTCGTCCGAACCCCTGATACTTCGAAAGAGATTGTTTGTTTTGTACACGAAGTGCATCTAGTTTTTGCCGTAACCTTCTCAAATTTTGATAACATGTTATGTGGGTGAAATGATGATAATATGCCAAATTTTGACCTTTTCAGAGTTCATTTGTAGTGCTTTTCAATTTCAGTGTCATTTGGCTTTAAAAAAATCTGTAAATGCATGAAAAATACCAAATGAAGTCAGAAAGGGTTGAAAATTGATGATGTGGGTTGGAATGGTGCATTTTGACCACGCAAAAGGTCTAGAGTTCAAATAAGTTAGAAATGGAATCACGTTGTAACAAATGAGTTTTCGTCTGAAACCCTCATAGTTTGAAAGAGATCGTATGTTTTGTAGTTGAAGTGCATCCAGTTTTTGCCGTAACCCTCTCAACTTTTTATAACATGCTATGCCAACTTTTTACCTTTTCAGAGTTCATTTGTAGTGCTTTTCAATTTCAGTGTCATTTAGCTCAAAAATGAGTAAGTGCATGTAAAATACCAAGTGAAGTCAAAAGGGTTGAAAATGGATTATGTGGCTTTGAATGGTGCATTTTGAAGACATAAAAAGTCTAGAGTTCAAATAAGTTCAAAAAAATGAAATCTCTTTGTAACAGATGAGCTTTCGTCTGAAACCCTAAAACATCAAAAGAGATTGTCCATTTTGTACACGAAGTGCATCCAGTTTTTGCCGTAACCCTCTCAAATTTTTATAACATGCTATGTGGGTGAAATGATGATACCATGCCAACTTTCGACCTTTTCAGAGTTCATTTGTAGTGCTTTCCAATTTGAGTGTCATTTAGCTTAAAAATCAGTAAATGCATGAAAAATACCATATGAAGTCAGAAAGGGTTGAAAGTTGATGACGTGGCTTTGAATGTTGCATTTTGACCACACAAAAACTCCGGAGTTCAAATAAGTTCAAAAATGGAATCCCCTTGTAACACCTGAGTTTTCGTCCGAAACCCTGATTCTTCGAAAGAGATTGTCTGTTCTGAACACGAAGTGCATCCAGTTTTTGCCGTAACCCTCTCAACTTTTTATAACATGCTATGTCGTTGAAATGAGGATACCATGCCAACGACATTTTCAGAGTTCATTTGTAGTGATTTTCAATTTCAGTGTCATTTAGCTCAAAAATCAGTAGTGCATAAGAAATACCAAATGAAGTAAATGGTTGAAAATTGAGGATTTGCTTTGAATGGTGCATTTTGAACACGCAAAAAGTCAGGAGTTCAAATAAAATCAAAAAAATGAAATCCGTTTGTAACCGATTTGTTTTCGTCCGAAACCCTCATACTTTGAAAGATATTGTCTGTTTTGTGCATGAAGTGCATCCAGTTTTCGCCGTAACTGTCTCAACTTTTTATAACATGCTATGTGGGGGAAATGATGATACCATGCCAACTTTTCACCTTTTCAGAGTTCATTTGTAGTGCTTTTCAATTTCAGAGTCATTTTGCTCAAAAAATAGTAAATGCATGAAAAATACCAAATGAACTCAGATAGTGTTGAAACTGGATTATGTGGCTTTGTATGGTGCATTTTGAACACACAAAAAGTCTCGAGTTCAAATAAGTTCAAAAAAATGAAATCCCTTTGTAACAGATGAGTTTTCGTCCGAAACCCTGATACTTCGAAAGAGATTTTCTCTTCTGTACATGAAGTGCATCCAGTTTTTGCCGTAACCCTCTCAACTTTTTATAACATGCTATGTGGCTGAAATGATGATACCATGCCAACTTCGACCTTTTCAGAGTTCATTTGTAGTGCTTTTCAATTTCAGTGTCATTTAGCTCAAAAATCAGTAAATGCATGAAAAATACCAAATGAAGTCACAAAGGGTTGAAAATTGATGATGTGGCTTTGAATGGTGCATTTTGAACAAGCAAAAAGTCTAGAGTTCAAATAAGTTCAAAAAAATGAAATCCATTTGTAACAGATGAGTTTTCGTCCGAACCCCTGATACTTCGAAAGAGATTGTTTGTTTTGTACACGAAGTTCATCTAGTTTTTGCCGTAACCTTCTCAAATTTTGATAACATGTTATATGGGTGAAATGATGATAATATGCCAAATTTTGACCTTTTCAGAGTTCATTTGTAGTGTTTTTCAATTTCAGTGTCATTTAGCTTTAAAAAATCTGTAAATGCATGAAAAATACCAAATGAAGTCAGAAAGGGTTGAAAATTGATGATGTGGGTTGGAATGGTGCATTTTGACCACGCAAAAAGTCTAGAGTTCAAATAAGTTAAGAAATGGAATCCCGTTGTAACAAATGAGTTTTCGTCTGAAACCCTGATAGTTTGAAAGAGATCGTATGTTTTGTAGTTCAAGTGCATCCAGTTTTTGCCGTAACCCTCTCAACTTTTTATAACATGCTATGTGGGTGAAATGATGATACCATGCCAACTTTTTACCTTTTCAGAGTTCATTTGTAGTGCTTTTCAATTTCAGTGTCATTTAGCTCAAAAATGAGTAAGTGCATGTAAAATACCAAGTGAAGTCAAAAGGGTTGAAAATGGATTATGTGGCTTTGAATGGTGCATTTTGAAGACACAAAAAGTCTAGAGTTCAAATAAGTTCAAAAAAATGAAATCTCTTTGTAATAGATGAGCTTTCGTCCGAAACCCTAAAACATCAAAAGAGATTGTCCATTTTGTACACGAAGTGCATCCAGTTTTTGCCGTAACCCTCTCAAATTTTTATAACATGCTATGTGGGTGAAATGATGATACCATGCCAACTTTCGACCTTTTCAGAGTTCATTTGTAGTGCTTTCTAATTTGAGTGTCATTTAGCTTCAAAAATCAGTAAATGCATGAAAAATACCAAATGAAGTCAGAAAGGGTTGAAAGTTGATGACGTGGCTTTGAATGTTGCATTTTGACCACACAAAAAGTCCAGAGTTCAAAAAAGTTCAAAAATGGAACCCTTTGTAACAGATGAGTTTTTGTCCGAAACCTTGATACTTCGAAAGAGATTTTCTCTTCTGTACATGAAGTGTATCCAGTTTTTGCCGTAACCCACTCAACTTTTTATAACATGCTATGTGGGTGAAATCATGATACCATGCCAACTTTCGACCTTTTCAGAGTTCATTTGTAGTGCTTTCCAGTTTCAGTGTCATTTAGCTTAAAAAATCAGTAAATGCATGAAGAATACCAAATCAAATCAGAAAGGGTTGATTATTGATGAGGTGGCTTTGAATGGTTCATTTTGAACACGCAAAAAGTCTAGAGTTCAAATAAGTTCAAAAATATGAAATCCATTTCTAACAGATGAGTTTTCGTCCGAAACCCTGATACTTTGAAAGAGATTTTTTGTTCTGTGCATGAAGTGCATCCAGTTTTTGCCGTAACCCTCTCAACTTTTTATAACATGCTATGTGGGCGAAATGATGATACCATGCCAACTTTTGACCTTTTCAGAGTTCATTTGTAGTGCTTTTCAATTTGAGTGTTATTTAGCTCAAAAATCAGTAAATGCATGAAAAATACCAAGTGAAGTCAGAAAGAGTTGAAAATTGATGATGTGGCTTTGAATGGTGCATTTTGAACATGCAAAAAGTCTAGAGTTCAACTAAGTTCAAAAAAATGAAATCCCTTTGTAACAGATGAGTTTTCGTCCGAATCCCTTTGTAACAGATGAGTTTACTTGGAAAGAGATTTTTTGTTCTGTACATGAAGTGCATCGAGTTTTTGCCGTAACCCTCTCAACTTTTTATAACATGCTATGTGGGTGAAATGATGATACCATGCCAACTTTCGACCTTTTCAGAGTTCATTTGTAGTGCTTACAAATTTCAGTGTCATTTAGCTTAAAAAATCAGTAAATGCATGAAAAATACCAAATGAAATCAAAAGGGGTTGAATATTGATGATGTGGCTTTGAATGGTGCATTTTGAACACGCAAAAATTCTGGAGTTCAAATAAGTTCAAAAATGGAAGCCCCTTGTAACACATGAGTTTTCGTCCGAAACCCACATACTTCGAAAGAGATTGTCTGTTCTGTACATGAAGTACATCTAGTTTTTGTCGTAACCCTCTCAACTTTTTATAACATGCTATGTGGGCGAAATGATGATACCATGCCAACTTTTGACCTTTTCAGAGTTCATTTGTAGTGCTTTTCAATTTGAGTGTTATTTAGCTCAAAAATCAGTAAATGCATGAAAAATACCAAGTGAAGTCAGAAAGAGTTGAAAATTGATGATGTGGCTTTGAATGGTGCATTTTGAACATGCAAAAAGTCTAGAGTTCAACTAAGTTCAAAAAAATGAAATCCCTTTGTAACAGATGAGTTTTCGTCCAAAACCCTGATACTTGGAAAGAGATTTTTTGTTCTGTACATGAAGTGCATCCAGTTTTTGCCGTAACCCTCTCAACTTTTTATAACATGCTATGTGGGTGAAATGATGATACCATGCCAACTTTTGACCTTTTCAGAGTTCATTTGTAGTGCTTTTCAATTTCAGTGTTATTTAGCTCAAAAATCAGTAAATGCATGAAAAATACCAAGTGAAGTCAGAAAGAGTTGAAAATTGATGATGTGGCGTCGAATGGTGAATTTTGAACATGCAAAAAGTCTAGAGTTCAACTAAGTTCAAAAAAATGAAATCCCTTTGTAACAGATGAGTTTTCGTCCGAAACCCTGATACTTCGAAAGATATTGTCTGTTTTGTACATGAAGTGCATCCAGTTTTTGCCGTAACCCTCTCAACTTTTTATAACATCCTATGTGGGTGAAATGATGATACCATGCCAACTTTTGACCTTTTCAGAGTTCATTTGTAGTGCTTTTTAATTTCAGTGTCATTTAGCTCAAAAATCAGTAAATGCATGAAAAATACCAAGTGAAGTCAGAAAGAGTTGAAAATTGATGATGTGGTTTTGAATGGTGCATTTTGAACATGAAAAAAGTCTAGAGTTCAACTAAGTTCAAAAAAATGAAATCCCTTTGTAAAAGATGAGTTTTCGTCCGAAACGCTGATACTTGGAAAGAGATTTTTTGTTCTGTACATGAAGTGCATCCAGTTTTTGCCGTAACCCTCTCAACTTTTTATAACATGCTATGTGGGTGAAATGATGATACCATGCCAACTTTCGACCTTCTTAGAGTTCATTTGTAGTGCTTACAAATTTCAGTGTCATTTAGCTTAAAAAGTCAGTAAATGCATGAAAAATACCAAATGAAATCAAAAGGGGTTGAATATTGATGATGTGGCTTTGAATGGTGCATTTTGAACACGCAAAAATTCTGGAGTTCAAATAAGTTCAAAAATGGAAGCCCCTTGTAACACATGAGTTTTCGTCCGAAACCCACATACTTCGAAAGAGATTGTCTGTTCTGTACATGAAGTACATCTAGTTTTTGTCGTAACCCTCTCAACTTTTTATAACATGCTATGTGGGTGAAATGATGATACCATGCCAACTTTTGACCTTTTCAGAGTTCATTTGTAGTGCTTTTCAATTTGAGTGTTATTTAGCTCAAAAATGAGTAAGTGCATGAAAAATACCAAGTGAAGTCAGAAAGAGTTGAAAATTGATGATGTGGCTTTGAATGGTGCATTTTGAACATGCAAAAAGTCTAGAGTTCAACTAAGTTCAATAAAATGAAATCCCTTTGTAACAGATGAGTTTTCGTCCGAAACCCTGATACTTCGAAAGAGATTGTCTGTTTTGTACATGAAGTGCATCCAGTTTTTGCCGTAACTCTCTCAACCTTTTATAACATGCTATGTGGGTGAAAGGATGATACCATGCCAACTTTTGACCTTTTCAGAGTTCATGTGTAGTGCTTTTCAATTTCAGTGTCATTTAGCTCAAAAATCAGAAAATGCATGAAAAATACCAAGTGAAGTCAGAAAGGGTTGAAAATTGATGACGTGGCTTTGAATGTTGCATTTTGACCACACAAAATCTCCGGAGTTCAAATAAGTTCAAAAATGGAATCCCCTTGTAACACATGAGTTTCCGTCCGAAACCCTGATACTTCGAAAGAGATTGTCTGTTCTGTACACGAAGGGCATCTAGTTTTTGCCGTAACCCTCTCAACTTTTTATAACATGCTATGTGGGTGAAATGATGATACCATGCCAAGTTTCGACATTTTCAGAGTTCATTTGTAGTGCTTTTCAATTTCAGTGTCATTTAGCTCAAAAATCAGTAATGCATAAAAAATACCAAATGAAGTAAATGGTTGAAAATTGATGATTTGCTTTGAATGGTGCATTTTGAACACGCAAAAGGTTAGGAGTTCAAATAAATTCAAAAAAATCAAATCCCTTTGTAACCGATTTGTTTTCGTCCGAAACCCTCATACTTCGAAAGAGATTGTCTGTTTTGTACATGAAGTGCAACCATTTTTTGCCGTAACTCTCTCAACTCTTTATAACATGCTATGTGGGTGAAATGATGATAGCATGCCAACTTTTGACCTTTTCAGAATTCATTTGTAGTGCTTTTCAATTTCAGTGTCATTTTGCTCAAAAAATTAGTAAATGCATGAAAAATACCAAATGAACTCAGATAGGGTTGAAAATGGATGATGTGGCTTGGAATGGTGCATTTTGAACACACAAAAAGTATCGAGTTCAAATAAGTTCAAAAAAATGAAATCCCTTTGTAATAGATCAGTTTTCGTCCGAAACCCTAAAACATCAAAAGAGATTGTCCGTTTTCTACACGAAGTGCATCCAGTTTTTGGCGTAACCCTCTCAAATTTTTATAACATCCTATGTGGGTGATATGATGATACTATGCCAACTTTCGACCTTTTCAGAGTTCATTTGTAGTGCTTTCCAATTTCATTGTCATTTAGCTTAAAAAATCAGAAAATGCATGAAAAATACCAAATGAAGTCACAAAAGGGTTGAAAGTTGATGACGTGGCTTTGAATGTTGCATTTTGACCACACAAAAAGTTTGGAGTTTAAAAAAGTTCAAAAATGTAATCCCTTTGTTACAGATGAGTTTCGTCCGAAACCCTAATACTTTGAAAGAGATTGTGTGTTTTGTACACTAAGTGCATCCAGTTTTTGCCGTAACCCTCTCAACCTTTTATAACATGCTATGTGGGTGAAATTATGATACTATGCCAACTTTCGACCTTTTCAGAGTTCATTTGTAGTGCTTGCCAATTTCAGTGTCATTTAGCTTAAAAAATCAGTAAATGCATGAAAAATACCAAATGAAATCAGAAAGGGTTGAATATTGATGATGTGGCTTTGAATGGTGCATTTTGAACACACAAAAAGTCTGGAGTTCAAATCAGTTCAAAAATATGAAGTCCATTTATAACAAATGAGTTTTCGTCCGAAACCCTGATACTTCGAAAGAGATTTTCTGTTCTGTGCATGAAGTGCATCCAGTTTTTGTCGTAACCCTCTCAACTTTTTATAACATCCTATGTGGGTGAAATGATGATATCATGACAACTTTTGACCTTTTTAGAGTTCATTTGTAGTGCTTTTCAATTTCAGTGTCATTTAGCTCAAAAATGAGTAAATGCATGTAAAATACCAAGTGAAGTCAGAAAGGGTTGAAAATGGATGATGTGGCTTTGAATGGTGCATTTTGAAGAGACAAAAAGTCTAGCGTTCAAATAAGTTCAAAAAAATGAAATCTCTTTGTAACAGGTGAGTTTTCGTCCGAAAACCTAAAACATCAAAAGAGATTGTCCGTTTTGTACAGGAAGTGCATCCAGTTTTTGCCGTAACCCTCTCAAATTTTTATAACATGCTATGTGGGTGAAATGATGATACCATGCCAACTTTCGACCTTTTCAGAGTTCATTTGTAGTGCTTTCCAATTTCAGTGTCATTTAGCTTCAAAAATCAGTAAATGCACGAAAAATACCAAATGAAGTCAGAAAGGGTTGAAAGTTGATGACGTGGCTTTGAATGTTGACATTTGACCACACAAAAAGTCCAGAGTTCAAAAAAGTTCAAAAATGGAATCCCTTTGTAACAGATGAGTTTTCGTCCGAAACCCTGATACTTCGAAAGAGATTTTCTCTTCTGTACATGAAGTGTATCCAGTTTTTGCCGTAACCCACTCAACTTTTTATAACATGCTATGTGGGTGAAATGATGATACCATGCCAACTTTCGACCTTTTCAGAGTTCATTTGTAGTGCTTTCCAAGTTCAGTGTCATTTAGCTTAAAAAATCAGTAAATGCATGAAAAATACCAAATGAAATCAGAAAGGGTTGATTATTGATGAGGTGGCTTTGAATGGTGCATTTTGAACACGCAAAAAGTCTAGAGTTCAAATAAGTTCAAAAATATGAAATCCATTTCTAACAGATGAGTTTTCGTGCGAAACCCTGATACTTTGAAAGAGATTTTCTGTTCTGTACATGAAGTGCATCCAGTTTTTGCCGTAACCCTCTCAACTTTTTATAACATCCTATGTGGATGAAATGATGATACCATGCCAACTTTTGACCTTTTCAGAGTTCATTTGTAGTGCTTTTCAATTTCAGTGTCATTTAGCTCAAAAATCAGTAAATGCAAAATACCAAGTGAAGTCAGAAAGAGTTGAAAATTGATGATGTGGTTTTGAATGGTGCATTTTGAACATGAAAAAAGTCTAGAGTTCAACTAAGTTCAAAAAAATGAAATCCCTTTGTAACAGATGAGTTTTCGTCCGAAACCCTGATACTTGGAAAGAGATTTTTGGTTCTGTACATGAAGTGCATCCAGTTTTTGCCGTAACCCTCTCAACTTTTTATAACATGCTATGTGGGTGAAATGATGATAACATGCCAACTTTCGACCTTTTCAGAGTTCATTTGTAGTGCTTACAAATTTCAGTTTCATTTAGCTTAAAAAATCAGTAAATGCATGAAAAATACCAAATGAAATCAAAAGGGGTTGAATATTGATGATGTGGCTTTGAATGGTGCATTTTGAACACGCAAAAATTCTGGAGTTCAAATAAGTTCAAAAATGGAAGCCCCTTGTAACACATGAGTTTTCGTCCGAAACCCACATACTTCGAAAGAGATTGTCTGTTCTGTACATGAAGTACATCTAGTTTTTGTCGTAACCCTCTCAACTTTTTATAACATGCTATGTGGGTGAAATGATGATACCATGCCAACTTTTGACCTTTTCAGAGTTCATTTGTAGTGCTTTTCAATTTGAGTGTTATTTAGCTCAAAAATGAGTAAATGCATGAAAAATACCAAGTGAAGTCAGAAAGAGTTGAAAATTGATGATGTGGCTTTGAATGGTGCATTTTGAACATGCAAAAAGTCTAGAGTTCAACTAAGTTCAAAAAAATGAAATCCCTTTGTAACAGATGAGTTTTCGTCGGAAACCCTGATACTTCGAAAGAGATTGTCTGTTTTGTACATGAAGTGCATCCAGTTTTTGCCGTAACTCTCTCAACCTTTTATAACATGCTATGTGGGTGAAAGGATGATACCATGCCAACTTTTGACCTTTTCAGAGTTCATGTGTAGTGCTTTTCAATTTCAGTGTCATTTAGATCAAAAATCAGAAAATGCATGAAAAATACCAAGTGAAGTCAGAAAGGGTTGAAAATTGATGACGTGGCTTTGAATGTTGCATTTTGACCACACAAAAACTCCGGAGTTCAAATAAGTTCAAAAATGGAATCCCTTTGTAACAGATGAGTTTTCGTCCGAAACCCTGATACTTCGAAAGAGATTTTCTCTTCTGTACATGAAGTGTATCCAGTTTTTGCCGTAACCCACTCAACTTTTTATAACATGCTATGTGGGTGAAATGATGATACCATGCCAACTTTCGACCTTTTCAGAGTTCATTTGTAGTGCTTTCCAAGTTCAGTGTCATTTAGCTTAAAAAATCAGTAAATGCATGAAAAATACCAAATGAAATCAGAAAGGGTTGATTATTGATGAGGTGGCTTTGAATGGTGCATTTTGAACACGCAAAAAGTCTAGAGTTCAAATAAGTTCAAAAATATGAAATCCATTTCTAACAGATGAGTTTTCGTGCGAAACCCTGATACTTTGAAAGAGATTTTCTGTTCTGTACATGAAGTGCATCCAGTTTTTGCCGTAACCCTCTCAACTTTTTATAACATCCTATGTGGATGAAATGATGATACCATGCCAACTTTTGACCTTTTCAGAGTTCATTTGTAGTGCTTTTCAATTTCAGTGTCATTTAGCTCAAAAATCAGTAAATGCATGAAAAATACCAAGTGAAGTCAGAAAGAGTTGAAAATTGATGATGTGGTTTTGAATGGTGCATTTTGAACATGAAAAAAGTCTAGAGTTCAACTAAGTTCAAAAAAATGAAATCCCTTTGTAACAGATGAGTTTTCGTCCGAAACCCTGATACTTGGAAAGAGATTTTTGGTTCTGTACATGAAGTGCATCCAGTTTTTGCCGTAACCCTCTCAACTTTTTATAACATGCTATGTGGGTGAAATGATGATAACATGCCAACTTTCGACCTTTTCAGAGTTCATTTGTAGTGCTTACAAATTTCAGTTTCATTTAGCTTAAAAAATCAGTAAATGCATGAAAAATACCAAATGAAATCAAAAGGGGCTGAATATTGATGATGTGGCTTTGAATGGTGCATTTTGAACACGCAAAAATTCTGGAGTTCAAATAAGTTCAAAAATGGAAGCCCCTTGTAACACATGAGTTTTCGTCCGAAACCCACATACTTCGAAAGAGATTGTCTGTTCTGTACATGAAGTACATCTAGTTTTTGTCGTAACCCTCTCAACTTTTTATAACATGCTATGTGGGTGAAATGATGATACCATGCCAACTTTTGACCTTTTCAGAGTTCATTTGTAGTGCTTTTCAATTTGAGTGTTATTTAGCTCAAAAATGAGTAAATGCATGAAAAATACCAAGTGAAGTCAGAAAGAGTTGAAAATTGATGATGTGGCTTTGAATGGTGCATTTTGAACATGCAAAAAGTCTAGAGTTCAACTAAGTTCAAAAAAATGAAATCCCTTTGTAACAGATGAGTTTTCGTCGGAAACCCTGATACTTCGAAAGAGATTGTCTGTTTTGTACATGAAGTGCATCCAGTTTTTGCCGTAACTCTCTCAACCTTTTATAACATGCTATGTGGGTGAAAGGATGATACCATGCCAACTTTTGACCTTTTCAGAGTTCATGTGTAGTGCTTTTCAATTTCAGTGTCATTTAGCTCAAAAATCAGAAAATGCATGAAAAATACCAAGTGAAGTCAGAAAGGGTTGAAAATTGATGACGTGGCTTTGAATGTTGCATTTTGACCACACAAAAACTCCGGAGTTCAAATAAGTTCAAAAATGGAATCCCCTTGTAACACATGAGTTTCCGTCCGAAACCGTGATACTTCGAAAGAGATTGTCTGTTCTGTACACGAAGTGCATCTAGTTTTTGCCGTAACCCTCTCAACTTTTTATAACATGCTATGTGGGTGAAATGATGATACCATGCCAAGTTTCGACATTTTCAGAGTTCATTTGTAGTGCTTTTCAATTTCAGTGTCATTTAGCTCAAAAATCAGTAATGCATAAAAAATACCAAATGAAGTAAATGGTTGAAAATTGATGATTTGCTTTGAATGTTGCATTTTGAACACGCAAAAAGTTAGGAGTTCAAATAAAGTCAAAAAAATCAAATCCCTTTGTAACCGATTTGTTTTCGTCCGAAACCCTCATACTTCGAAAGAGATTGTCTGTTTTGTACATGAAGTGCAACCATTTTTTGCCGTAACTCTCTCAACTCTTTATAACATGCTATGTGGGTGAAATGATGGTAGCATGCCAACTTTTGACCTTTTCAGAATTCATTTGTAGTGCTTTTCAATTTCAGTGTCATTTTGCTCAAAAAATTAGTAAATGCATGAAAAATACCAAATTAACTCAGATAGGGTTGAAAATGGATGATGTGGCTTGGAATGGTGCATTTTGAACACACAAAAAGTATCGAGTTCAAATAAGTTCAAAAAAATGAAATCCCTTTGTAATAGATCAGTTTTCGTCCGAAACCCTAAAACATCAAAAGAGATTGTCCGTTTTCTACACGAAGTGCATCCAGTTTTTGGCGTAACCCTCTCAAATTTTTATAACATCCTATGTGGGTGAAATGATGATACTATGCCAACTTTCGACCTTTTCAGAGTTCATTTGTAGTGCTTTCCAATTTCATTATCATTTAGCTTAAAAAATAAGAAAATGCATGAAAAATACCAAATGAAGTCACAAAAGGGTTGAAAGTTGATGACGTGGCTTTGAATGTTGCATTTTGACCACACAAAAAGTTTGGAGTTTAAAAAAGTTCAAAAATGTAATCCCATTGTTACAGATGAGTTTCGTCCGAAACCCTAATACTTCGAAGGAGATTGTCTGTTTTGTACACTAAGTGCATCCAGTTTTTGCCGTAACCCTCTCAACCTTTTATAACATGCTATGTGGGTGAAATTATGATACTATGCCAACTGTCGACCTTTTCAGAGTTCATTTATAGTGCTTTCCAATTTCAGTGTCATTTAGCTTAAAAAATCAGTAAATGCATGAAAAATACCAAATGAAATCAGAAAGGGTTGAATATTGATGATGTGGCTTTGAATGGTGCATTTTGAACACACAAAAAGTCTGGAGTTCAAATAAGTTCAAAAATATGAAGTCCATTTGTAACAAATGAGTTTTCGTCCGAATCCCTGATACTTCGAAAGAGATTTTCTGTTCTGTACATGAAGTGCATCCAGTTTTTGCCGTAACCCTCTCAACTCTTTATAACATGCTATGTCTGTGAAATGATGATACCATGCCAACTTTTGACCTTTTCAGAGTTCATTTGTAGTGCTTTTCAATTTCAGTGTCATTTAGCTCAAAAATCAGTAAATGCATGAAAAATACCAAGTGAAGTCAGAAAGGGTTGAAAATTGATGATGTGGCTTTGAATGGTGCATTTCGAACATGCAAAAAGTCTAGAGTTCAAATAAGTTCAAAAAAATGAAATCCCTTTGTAACAGATGAGTTTTCGTCCGGAACCCTGATACTTCGAAAGAGATTGTCTTTTTTGTACACGAAGTGCATTTAGTTTTTGCCGTAACCTTCTCAAATTTTGATAACATGTTATGTGGGTGAAATGATGATACTATGCCGAGTTTCGATCTTTTCAGAGTTCCTTTGTAGTGCTTTTCAATTTCAGTGTCATTTAGCATAAAAAAATCAGTAAATGCATGAAAAATACCAAATGAAGTAAATGGTTTAAAATTAATGATGTTGCTTTGAATGGTGCATTCTAAACAAGCAGAAAGTCAGGAGTTCAAATAAATTCAAAAAAATGACATCCCTTTGTAACCGATGAGTTTTCGTCCGAAACCCTCATACTTCGAAAGAGATTGTCTGTTTTGTACATGAAGTGCATGCATTTTTTGCCGTAACCCTCTCAACTTTTTATGACATGCTATGTGGGTGATATGATGATACCATGCCAACTTTCGACCTTTTCAGAGTTCATTTGTACTGCTTTTCAATTTCAGTGTCACTTAGCTCAAAAATCAGTAATGCATGAAAAATACCAAATGAAGTAAATGGTTGAAAATTGATGATGTTGCTTTGTATGTTGCATTTTGAACACGCAAAAAGTGAGGAGTTCAAACAAATTCAAAAAAATGAAATCCCTTTGCAACCGATGAGTTTTCGTCCGAAACCCTCATACTTCGAAAGAGATTGTCTGTTTTGTACATGAGGTTCATCCAGTTTTACCGTAACTCTCTCAACTTTTTATAACATGCTATGTGGGTGAAATGATGATACCATGCGAACTTTCGACCTTTTCAGAGTTCATTTGTAGTGCTTTTCAATTTCAGTGTCATATAGCTCAAAAATTAGTAAATGCATGAAAAATACCAATTGAAGTCAGAAAGGGTTGAAAATTGATGATGTGGCTTTGAACGGTGCGTTTTGAACATGCAAAAAGTCTGGAGTTCAAATAAGTTCGAAAAAATGAAATCGCTTTGTAACAGATCAGTTTTCGTGCGAAAACCTGATACTTCGAAAGAGATTGTTTGGTTTGTACACGAAGTGCATCCAGTTTTTGCCGTAACCCTCTAAATTTTTTATAAAATGCTATGTAGTTGAAATGATGATACCATGCCAACTTTCGACCTGTTCAGAGTTCATTTGTAGTGGTTTTCAATTTCAAGGTCATTTAGCTCAAAAAGTCTGTAAATGCATGAAAAATACCAAATGAAATCAGAAAGGGTTGAATATTGATGATGTGGCTTTGAATGGTGCATTTTGAATACACAAAAAGTCTGGAGTTCAAATAAGTTCAAAAATATGAAGTCCATTTGTAACAAATGAGTTTTCGTCCGAAACCCTGATACTTCGAAAGAGATTGTCTGTTCTATACATGAAGTGCACCCAGTTTTTGCCGTAACCCTCTCAACTTTTTATAACATGCTATGTGGGTGAAATGATGATACCATGCCAACTTTTGACCTTTTGAGAGTTCATTTGTAGTGCTTTTCAATTTCAGTGTCATTTAGCTCAAAAATCAGTAAATGCATGAAAAATAACAAGTGAAGTCAGCAAGGGTTGAAAATTCATGATGTGGCTTTGAATGGTGTATTTTGAACATGCAAAAAGTCTAGAGTTCAAACAAGTTCACAAAATGAAATCCCTTTGTAATAGATGAGTTTTCGTGCGAAACCCTGATACTTCGAAAAAGATTGTCTGTTTTGTACACGAAGTGCATTTAGTTTTTGCCGTAACCTTCTCTAATTTTTATAACATCTTATGTGGGTGAAATGATGATACTATGCCAACTTTCGACGTTTTCAGAGTTCATTGGTAGTGGTTTTCAATTTCAGTGTCATTTAGCTTAAAAAAGTCAATTAATGCATGAAAAATACCAAATGAAGTCAGAAAGCCTTGAAAATTGATGACGTGGCTTTGAATGTTGCATTTTGACCACACAAAAACTCCAGAGTTCAAATAATTTCAAAAATGGAATCCCCTTGTAACACATGAGTTTTTGTCCGAAACCCTGATACTTCGAAAGAGATTGTCTATTCCGTACACGAAGTGCATCTAGTTTTTTACGTAAGCCTCTCAACTTTTTATAACATGCTATGTGGGTGAAATGATGATACCATGCCAACTTTCGACCTTTTCAGAGTTCATTTGTAGTGCTTTTCAATTTCAGTGTTATTTTCCTGAAAAATTAGTAAATGCATGAAAAATACCAATTGAAGTCAGAAAGGGTTGAAAATTGATGATGTGGCTTTGAACGGTGCATTTTGAACATGCAAAAAGTCTGGACTTCAAATATATTAAAAAATAAATAAATCCCTATGTAACAGACGAGTTTTCGTGCGAAACCCTGATACTTTGAAAGAGATTGTTTTTTTGTACACGAAGTGCATCCAGTTTTTTCCATAACCCTCTCATATTTTTACAAATTGCTATGTGGTTGAATGATGATACCATGCCAACTTTCGACCTTTTCAGAGTTCATTTGTAGTGCTTTTCAATTTCAGGGTCATATAGCTCAAAAATTAGTAAATGCATGAAAAATACCAATTGAAGTCAGAAAGGGTTGAAAATTGATGATGTGGCTTTGAACGGTGCGTTTTGAACATGCAAAAAGTCTGGAGTTCAAATAAGTTCGAAAAAATGAAATCGCTTTGTAACAGATCAGTTTTCGTGCGAAAACCTGATACTTCGAAAGAGATTGTTTGGTTTGTACACGAAGTGCATCCAGTTTTTGCCGTAACCCTCTAAATTTTTTATAAAATGCTATGTAGTTGAAATGATGATACCATGCCAACTTTCGACCTGTTCAGAGTTCATTTGTAGTGGTTTTCAATTTCAAGGTCATTTAGCTCAAAAAGTCTGTAAATGCATGAAAAATACCAAATGAAATCAGAAAGGGTTGAATATTGATGATGTGGCTTTGAATGGTGCATTTTGAATACACAAAAAGTCTGGAGTTCAAATAAGTTCAAAAATATGAAGTCCATTTGTAACAAATGAGTTTTCGTCCGAAACCCTGATACTTCGAAAGAGATTGTCTGTTCTATATATGAAGTGCACCCAGTTTTTGCCGTAACCCTCTCAACTTTTTATAACATGCTATGTGGGTGAAATGATGATACCATGCCAACTTTTGACCTTTTGAGAGTTCATTTGTAGTGCTTTTCAATTTCAGTGTCATTTAGCTCAAAAATCAGTAAATGCATGAAAAATAACAAGTGAAGTCAGCAAGGGTTGAAAATTCATGATGTGGCTTTGAATGGTGTATTTTGAACATGTAAAAAGTCTAGAGTTCAAACAAGTTCACAAAATGAAATCCCTTTGTAACAGATGAGTTTTCGTGCGAAACCCTGATACTTCGAAAGAGATTGTCTGTTTTGTACACGAAGTGCATTTAGTTTTTGCCGTAACCTTCTCTAATTTTTATAACATCTTATGTGGGTGAAATGATGATACTATGCCAACTTTCGACGTTTTCAGAGTTCATTGGTAGTGGTTTTCAATTTCAGTGTCATTTAGCTTAAAAAAGTCAATTAATGCATGAAAAATACCAAATGAAGTCAGAAAGCCTTGAAAATTGATGACGTGGCTTTGAATGTTGCATTTTGACCACACAAAAACTCCAGAGTTCAAATAATTTCAAAAATGGAATCCCCTTGTAACACATGAGTTTTTGTCCGAAACCCTGATACTTCGAAAGAGATTGTCTATTCCGTACACGAAGTGCATCTAGTTTTTTACGTAAGCCTCTCAACTTTTTATAACATGCTATGTGGGTGAAATGATGATACCATGCCAACTTTCGACCTTTTCAGAGTTCATTTGTAGTGCTTTTCAATTTCAGTGTTATTTTCCTGAAAAATTAGTAAATGCATGAAAAATACCAATTGAAGTCAGAAAGGGTTGAAAATTGATGATGTGGCTTTGAACGGTGCATTTTGAACATGCAAAAAGTCTGGACTTCAAATATATTAAAAAATAAATAAATCACTATGTAACAGACGAGTTTTCGTGCGAAACCCTGATACTTTGAAAGAGATTGTTTTTTTGTACACGAAGTGCATCCAGTTTTTTCCATAACCCTCTCATATTTTTACAAATTGCTATGTGGTTGAAATGATGATACCATGCCAACTTTCGACCTTTTCAGAGTTCATTTGTAGTGCTTTTCAATTTCAGTGTCATATAGCTCAAAAATTAGTAAATGCATGAAAAATACCAATTGAAGTCAGAAAGGGTTGAAAATTGATGATGTGGCTTTGAACGGTGCGTTTTGAACATGCAAAAAGTCTGGAGTTCAAATAAGTTCGAAAAAATGAAATCGCTTTGTAACAGATCAGTTTTCGTGCAAAAACCTGATACTTCGAAAGAGATTGTTTGGTTTGTACACGAAGTGCATCCAGTTTTTGCCGTAACCCTCTAAATTTTTTATAAAATGCTATGTAGTTGAAATGTTGATACCATGCCAACTTTCGACCTGTTCAGAGTTCATTTGTAGTGGTTTTCAATTTCAAGGTCATTTAGCTCAAAAAGTCTGTAAATGCATGAAAAATACCAAATGAAATCAGAAAGGGTTGAATATTGATGATGTGGCTTTCAATGGTGCATTTTGAATACACAAAAAGTCTAGAGTTCAAATAAGTTCAAAAATATGAAGTCCATTTGTAACAAATGAGTTTTCGTCCGAAACCCTGATACTTCGAAAGAGATTGTCTGTTCTATACATGAAGTGCACCCAGTTTTTGCCGTAACCCTCTCAACTTTTTATAACATGCTATGTGGGTGAAATGATGATACCATGCCAACTTTTGACCTTTTGAGAGTTCATTTGTAGTGCTTTTCAATTTCAGTGTCATTTAGCTCAAAAATCAGTAAATGCATGAAAAATAACAAGTGAAGTCAGCAAGGGTTGAAAATTCATGATGTGGCTTTGAATGGTGTATTTTGAACATGCAAAAAGTCTAGAGTTCAAACAAGTTCACAAAATGAAATCCCTTTGTAACAGATGAGTTTTCGTGCGAAACCCTGATACTTCGAAAGAGATTGTCTGTTTTGTACACGAAGTGCATTTAGTTTTTGCCGTAACCTTCTCTAATTTTATAACATCTTATGTGGGTGAAATGATGATACTATGCCAACTTTCGACGTTTTCAGAGTTCATTGGTAGTGGTTTTCAATTTCAGTGTCATTTAGCTTAAAAAAGTCAATTAATGCATGAAAAATACCAAATGAAGTCAGAAAGCCTTGAAAATTGATGACGTGGCTTTGAATGTTGCATTTTGACCACACAAAAACTCCAGAGTTCAAATAATTTCAAAAATGGAATCCCCTTGTAACACATGAGTTTTTGTCCGAAACCCAGATACTTCGAAAGAGATTGTCTATTCCGTACACGAAGTGCATCTAGTTTTTTACGTAAGCCTCTCAACTTTTTATAACATGCTATGTGGGTGAAATGATGATACCATGCCAACTTTCGACCTTTTCAGAGTTCATTTGTAGTGCTTTTCAATTTCAGTGTTATTTTCCTGAAAATTAGTAAATGCATGAAAAATACCAATTGAAGTCAGAAAGGGTTGAAAATTGATGATGTGGCTTTGAACGGTGCATTTTGAACATGCAAAAAGTCTGGACTTCAAATATATTAAAAAATAAATAAATCCCTATGTAACAGACGAGTTTTCGTGCGAAACCCTGATACTTTGAAAGAGATTGTTTTTTTGTACACGAAGTGCATCCAGTTTTTTCCATAACCCTCTCATATTTTTACAAATTGCTATGTGGTTGAAATGATGATACCATGCCAACTTTCGACCTTTTCAGAGTTCATTTGTAGTGCTTTTCAATTTCAGGGTCATTTACCTCTAAAAGTGTGTAAATGCATGAAAAATACCAAATGAAGTCAGAAAGGGTTGAAAATTGGTGACGTGGCTTTGAATGTTGCATTTTGACCACACAAAAAGTCCGGAGTTCAAATAAGTTCGAAAAAATGAAATCGCTTTGTAACAGATCAGTTTTCGTGCGAAACCCTGATACTTTGAAAGAGATTGTTTTTTGTACACGAAGTGCATCCAGTTTTTGCCGTAACCCTCTAAATTTTTTATAAAATGCTATGTAGTTGAAATGATGATACCATGCCAACTTTCGACCTGTTCAGAGTTCATTTGTAGTGGTTTTCAATTTCAAGGTCATTTAGCTCAAAAAGTCTGTAAATGCATGAAAAATACCAAATGAAATCAGAAAGGGTTGAATAATTATGATGTGGCTTTGAATGGTGCATTTTGAATACACAAAAAGTCTGGAGTTCAAATAAGTTCAAAAATATGAAGTCCATTTGTAACAAATGAGTTTTCGTCCGAAACCCTGATACTTCGAAAGAGATTGTCTGTTCTATACATGAAGTGCGTCCAGTTTTTGCCGTAACCCTCTCAACTTTTTATAACATGCTATGTGGGTGAAATGATGATACCATGCCAACTTTTGACCTTTTGAGAGTTCATTTGTAGTGCTTTTCAATTTCAGTGTCATTTAGCTCAAAAATCAGTAAATGCATGAAAAATAACAAGTGAAGTCAGCAAGGGTTGAAAATTCATGATGTGGCTTTGAATGGTGTATTTTGAACATGCAAAAAGTCTAGAGTTCAAACAAGTTCACAAAATGAAATCCCTTTGTAACAGATGAGTTTTCGTGCGAAACCCTGATACTTCGAAAGAGATTGTCTGTTTTGTACACGAAGTGCATTTAGTTTTTGCCGTAACCTTCTCTAATTTTTATAACATCTTATGTGGGTGAAATAATGATACTATGCCAACTTTCGACGTTTTCAGAGTTCATTGGTAGTGGTTTTCAATTTCAGTGTCATTTAGCTTAAAAAAGTCAATTAATGCATGAAAAATACCAAATGAAGTCAGAAAGCCTTGAAAATTGATGACGTGGCTTGGAATGTTGCATTTTGACCACACAAAAACTCCAGAGTTCAAATAATTTCAAAAATGGAATCCCCTTGTAACACATGAGTTTTTGTCCGAAACCCTGATACTTCGAAAGAGATTGTCTATTCCGTACACGAAGTGCATCTAGTTTTTTACGTAAGCCTCTCAACTTTTTATAACATGCTATGTGGGTGAAATGATGATACCATGCCAA
This sequence comes from Hordeum marinum, assembly GCA_022496015.1. Lineage (NCBI taxonomy): Eukaryota > Viridiplantae > Streptophyta > Magnoliopsida > Poales > Poaceae > Hordeum > Hordeum marinum. Next base: position 353,647 of record JAAAWK010001165.1, on the reverse strand, counting down.
CTTTTGACCTTTTCAGAGTTCATTTGTAGTGCTTTTCAATTTCAGTGTTATTTTCCTGAAAAATTAGTAAATGCATGAAAAATACCAATTGAAGTCAGAAAGGGTTGAAAATTGATGATGTGGCTTTGAACGGTGCATTTTGAACATGCAAAAAGTCTGGACTTCAAATATATTAAAAAATAAATAAATCCCTATGTAACAGACGAGTTTTCGTGCGAAACCCTGATACTTTGAAAGAGATTGTTTTTTTGTACACGAAGTGCATCCAGTTTTTTCCATAACCCTCTCATATTTTTACAAATTGCTATGTGGTTGAAATGATGATACCATGCCAACTTTCGACCTTTTCAGAGTTCATTTGTAGTGCTTTTCAATTTCAGGGTCATTTACCTCTAAAAGTGTGTAAATGCATGAAAAATACCAAATGAAGTCAGAAAGGGTTGAAAATTGGTGACGTGGCTTTGAATGTTGCATTTTGACCACACAAAAAGTCCGGAGTTCAAATAAGTTCAAAAATGAAATCACTTTGTAACAGATGAGTTTTCGTGCGAAAACCTGATACTTTGAAAGAGATTGTTTTTTGTACACGAAGTGCATCCAGTTTTTGCCATAACCCTCTCATATTTTTATAAATTGCTATGTGGTTGAAATGATGATACCATGCCAACTTTCGACCTTTTCAGAGTTCATTTGTAGTGCTTTTCAATTTCAGGGTCATTTAGCTCAAAAAGTCTGTAATGCATGAGAAATACCAAATGAAATCAGAAAGGGTTGAATAATTATGATGTGGCTTTGAATGGTGCATTTTGAATACATAAAAAGTCTGGAGTTCAAATAAGTTCAAAAATATGAAGTCCATTTGTAACAAATGAGTTTTCGTCCGAAACCCTGATACGTCAAAAGAGATTGTCTGTTCTGTACATGAAGTGCGTCCAGTTTTTACCGTAACCCTCTCAACTTTTCATAACATGCTATGTGGGTGAAATGATGATACCATGCCAACTTTTGACCTTTTGAGAGTTCATTTGTAGTGCTTTTCAATTTCAGTCTCATTTAGCTCAAAAATCAGTAAATGCATGAAAAATAACAAGTGAAGTCAGCAAGGGTTGAAAATTCATGATGTGGCTTTGAATGGTGCATTTCGAACATGCAAAATGTCTAGATTTCAAACAAGTTCAGAAAAATTGAAATCCCTTTGTAACAGATGAGTTTTCGTCCGAAACCCTGATACTTCGAAAGAGATTGTCTTTTTTGTACACGAAGTGCATCTAGTTTTTAACGTAACCCTCTCAACTTTTTATCACATGCTATGTGGGTGAAATGATGATACCATGCAAACTTTCGACCTTTTCAGAGTTCATTTCTAGTGCTTTTCAATTTCAGTGTTATTTAGCTCAAAAATCAGTAATGCATGAAAAATACCAAATGAAGTAAATGGTTGAAAATTGATGATGTTGCTTTGTATGTTCCATTTTGAACACGCAAAAAGTCAGGAGTTCAAATAAATTCAAAAAATGAAATCCCTTTGTAACCGATGAGTTTTCATCCGAAACCCTCATACTTCGAAAGAGATTGTCTGTTTTGTCCATGAGGTTCATCCAGTTTTGCTGTAACTCTCTCAACTTTTTATAACATGCTATGTGGGTGAAATGATGATACCATGCCAACTTTCTACCTTTTCAGAGTTCATTTGTAGTGCTTTTCAATTTCAGTGTCATATGGCTCAAAAATTAGTAAACGCATGAAAAATACCACTTGAAGTCAGAAAGGGTTGAAAATTGATGATGTGGCTTTGAACGGTGCGTTTTGAACATGCAAAAAGTCTGGAGTTCAAATAAGTTCAAAAAAATGAAATCGCTTTGTAACAGATCAGTTTTCGTGCGAAACCCTGATACTTCGAAAGAGATTGTTTGGTTTGTACACGAAGTGCATCCAGTTTTTGCCGTAACCCTCTCAAATTTTTATAAAATGCTATGTGGTTGAAATGATGATACCATGCCAACTTCCGACCTTTTCAGTGTTCATTTGTAGTGCTTTTCAATTTCAGGGTCATTTACCTCAAAAAGTCTGTAAATGCATGAAAAATACCAAATGAAATCAGAAAGGGTGGAATATTCATGATGTGGCTTTGAATGGTGCATTTTGAATACACAAAAAGTCTGGAGTTCAAATAAGTTCAAAAATATGAAGTCCATTTGTAACAAATGAGTTTTCGTCCGAAACCTTGATACGCCAAAAAAGATTGTCTGTTCTGTACATGAAGTGCATCCAGTTTTTGCCGTAACGCTCTCAACTTTTTATAACATGCTATGTGGGTGAAATGATGATACCACGCTAACTTTTGACTTTTTGAGAGTTCATTTGTAGTGCTTTTCAATTTGAGTGTCATTTAGCTCAAAAATCAGTAAATCCATGAAAAATAACAAGTGAAGTCAGCAAGGGTTGAAAAATCATGATGTGGCCTTGAATGGTGCATTTCGACCATGCAAAAAGTCTAGAGTTCAAACAAGTTCAAAAAGATGAAATCCCTTTGTAACAGATGAGTTTTCGTCCGAAACCCTGATACTTCGAAAGAGATTGTCTGTTTTGTACACGCAGTGCATTTAGTTTTTCCCGTAACCTTCTTAAATTTTTATAACATGTTATGTGGGTGAAATGATGATACTATGCCAACTTTCGACCTTTTTAGAGTTCATTGGTAGTGGTTTTCAATTTCAGTGTCATTTAGCTTAAAAAAGTCAGTAAATGCATGAAAAATACCAAATGAAGTCAGAAAGCCTTGAAAACTGATGATGTGGCTTTGAATGTTGCATTTTGACCACACAAAAACTCTAGAGTTCAAATAAGTTCAAAAATGGAATCCCTTTGTAACACATGAGATTTCGTCCGAAACCCTGATACTTCGAAAGAGATTGTCTATTCCGTACATGAAGTGCATCTTGTTTTTAACGTAACCCTCTCAACTTTTTATAACATGCTATGTGGGTGAAATGATGATACCATGCCAACTTGCGACCTTTTCAGACTTCATTTGTAGTGCTTTTCAATTTCAGTGTCATTTAGCTCAAAAATCAGTAATACATGAAAAATACCAAATGAAATAAATGGTTTAAAATTGTTGATGTTGCTTTGAATGGTGCATTTTGAAAACACAAAAAGTCAGGAGTTCAAATAAATTAAAAAAAATGAAATACCTTTGTAACCGATGAGTTTTTCGTTCGAAACCTTGATACTTCGAAAGAGATTGTCTGTTTTGTACATGAAGTGCATCGAGTTTTTGTCGTAACTCTCTCAACTTTTTATAACATGCTATGTGGGCGAAATGATGATACAATGCTAACTTTCGAACTTTTCAGAGTTCATTTTTAGTGCTTTTCAATGTGAGTGTGATTTTGCTCAAAAATTAGTAAATGCATGAAAAATACCAATTGAAGTCAGAAACGGTTGAAAATTGGATGATGTGGCTTTGAACGGTGCATTTTGAACATGCAAAAAGTCTGGAGTTCAAATAAGTTCAAAAAAATAAATCCCTTTGAAACAGATGAGTTTTCGTGGGAAACCCTGATACTTCGAAAGAGATTGTTTTTTTGTACACGAAGTGCATCCAGTTTTTGCCATAACCCTCTCAAATTTTTATAAATTTCTATGTGGTTGAAATGATGATACCATGCCAACTTTTGACCTTTTCAGAGTTCATTTGTAGTGCTTTTCAATTTCAGGGTCATTTACCTCTAAAAGTCTATAAATGCATGAAAAATACCAAATGAAGTCAGAAAGGGTTGAAAATTGGTGACGTGGCTTTGAATGTTGCATTTTGACCACACAAAAAGTCCGGAGTTCAAATAAGTTCAAAAATGAAATCACTTTGTAACAGATGAGTTTTTGTCCAAATCCCTGATACTTCGGAAGAGATTGTCTGTTCTGTACACGAAGTGCATGCATTTTTTGCCGTAACCCTCTCAACTTTTTATAAAATGCTATGTGGGTGAAAATATGATACCATGCCAACTTTCGACCTTTTGAGAGTTCAATTGTAGTGCTTTTCAATTTCAGTGTCATTTAGCTCAAAAATCAGGAATGCATGAAAAATACCAAATGAAGTAAATGGTTGAAAATTGATGATCTTGCTTTGTATGTTGCATTTTGAACACGCACAAAGTCAGGAGTTCAAATAAATTCAAAAAAATGAAATCCCTTTGTAACCGATGAGTTTTCGTCCGGAACCCTCATACATCGAAAGAGATTGTCTGTTTTGTCCATGAGGTTCATCCAGTTTTGCTGTAACTCTCTCAACTTTTTATAACATGCTATGTGGGTGAAATGATGATACCATGCCAACTTTCTACCTTTTCAGAGTTCATTTGTAGTGCTTTTCAATTTCAGTGTCATATAGCTCAAAAATTAGTAAACGCATCAAAAATACCAATTGAAGTCAGAAAGGGTTGAAACCTGATGATGTGGCTCTGAACGGTGCGTTTTGAACATGTAAAAAGTCTGGAGTTCATATAAGTTTAGAAAAAAATGAAATCGCTTTGTAACAGATCAGTTTTCGTGCGAAACCCTGATACTTCGAAAGAGATTGTTTGGTTTGTACACGAAGTGCATCCAGTTTTTGCCGTAACCCTCTCAAATTTTTATAAAATGCTATGTGGTTGAAATGATGATACCATGCCAACTTCCGACCTTTTCAGTGTTCATTTGTAGTGCTTTTCAATTTCAGGGTCATTTAGGTCAAAAAGTCTGTAAATGCATGAAAAATACCAAATGAAATTAGAAAGGGTTGAATATTGATGATGTGGCTTTGAATGGTGCATTTTGAATACACAAAAAGACTGGAGTTCAAATAAGTTCAAAAATATGAAGTCCATTTAAACAAATGTGTTTTCGTCCGAAACCCTGATACGCCAAAAGAGATTGTCTTTTCTGTACATGAAGTGCATCCAGTTTTTGCCGTAACGCTCTCAACTTTTTATAACATGCTATGTGGGTGAAATGATGATACCACGCCAACTTTTGACGTTTTGAGAGTTCATCTGTAGTGCTTTTCAATTTCAGTGTCATTTAGCTCAAAAATCAGTAAATCCATGAAAAATAACAAGTGAAGTGAGCAAGGGTTGAAAATTCATGATGTGGCCTTGAATGGTGCATTCCGAACATGCAAAAAGTCTAGAGTTCAAACAAGTTCAAAAAGATGAAATCCCTTTGTAACAGATGAGTTTTCGTCCGAAACCCTGATACTTCGAAAGAGATTGCCTGTTTTGTACACGCAGTGCATTTAGTTTTTCCCGTAACCTTCTTAAATTTTTATAACATGTTATGTGGGTGAAATGATGATACTATGCCAACTTTCGATATTTTTAGAGTTCATTGGTAGTGGTTTTCAATTTCAGTGTCATTTAGCTTAAAAAAGTCAGTAAATGCATGAAAAATACCAAATGAAGTCAGAAAGCCTTGAAAACTGATGATGTGGCTTTGAATGTTGCATTTTGACCACACAAAAACTCCAGAGTTCAAATAAGTTCAAAAATGGAATCCCCTTGTAACACATGAGATTTCGTCCGAAACCCTGATACTTCGAAAGAGATTGTCTATTCCGTACATGAAGTGCATCTTGTTTTTAACGTAACCCTCTCAACTTTTTATAACATGCTATGTGGGTGAAATGATGATACCATGCCAACTTTCGACCTTTTCATAGTTCATTTGTAGTGCTTTTCAATTTCAGTGTCATTTAGCTCAAAAATCAGTAATACATGAAAAATACAAAATGAAATAAATGGTTTAAAATTGATGATGTTGCTTTGAATGGTGCATTTTGAAAACACAAAAAGTCAGGAGTTCAAATAAATTCAAAAAAATGAAATACCTTTGTAACCGATGAGTTTTTCGTTCGAAACCTTGATACTTCGAAAGAGATTGTCTGTTTTGTACATGAAGTGCATCTAGTTTTTGTCGTCACTCTCTCAACTTTTTATAACATGCTATGTGGGCGAAATGATGATACCATGCTAACTTTCGACCTTTTCAGAGTTCATTTTTAGTGCTTTTCAATTTCAGTGTGATTTTGCTCAAAAATTAGTAAATGCATGAAAAATACCAATTGAAGTCAGAAACGGTTGAAAATTGGATGATGTGGCTTTGAACGGCGCATTTTGAACATGCAAAAAGTCTGGAGTTCAAATAAGTTCAAAAAAATGAAATCCCTTTGAAACAGATGAGTTTTCGTGGGAAACCCTGATACTTCGAAAGAGATTGTTTTTTTGTACACGAAGTGCATCCAGTTTTTGCCATAACCCTCTCAAATTTTTATAAATTTCTATGTGGTTGAAATGATGATACCATGCCAACTTTTGACCTTTTCAGAGTTCATTTGTAGTGCTTTTCAATTTCAGGGTCATTTACCTCTAAAAGGCTATAAATGCATGAAAAATACCAAATGAAGTCAGAAAGGGTTGAAAATTGGTGACGTGGCTTTGAATGTTGCATTTTGACCACACAAAAAGTCCGGAGTTCGAATAAGTGCAAAAACGAAATCACTTTGTAACAGATGAGTTTTTGTCCAAAACCCTGATACTTCGGAAGAGATTGTCTGTTCTGTACACGAAGTGCATGCATTTTTTGCCGTAACCCTCTCAACTTTTTATAACATGCTATGTGGGTGAAAATATGATACCATGCCAACTTTCGACCTTTTGAGAGTTCATTTGTAGTGCTTTTCAATTTCAGTGTCATTTAGCTCAAAAATCAGGAATGCATGAAAAATACCAAATGAAGTAAATGGTTGAAAATTGATGATCTTGCTTTGTATGTTGCATTTTGAACACGCAAAAAGTCAGGAGTTCAAATAAATTCAAAAAAATGAAATCCCTTTGTAACCGATGAGTTTTCGTCCGGAACCCTCATACATCGAAAGAGATTGTCTGTTTTGTCCATGAGGTTCATCCAGTTTTGCTGTAACTCTCTCAACTTTTTATAACATGCTATGTGGGTGAAATGATGATACCATGCCAACTTTCTACCTTTTCAGAGTTCATTTGTAGTGCTTTTCAATTTTAGTGTCATATAGCTCAAAAATTAGTAAACGCATGAAAAATACCAATTGAAGTCAGAAAGGGTTGAAATTTCATGATGTGGCCTTGAATGGTGCATTTCGAACATGCAAAAAGTCTAGAGTTCAAACAAGTTCAAAAAGATGAAATCCCTTTGTAACAGATTAGTTTTCGTGCGAAACCCTGATAGTTCGAAAGAGATTGTCTGTTTTGTACACAAAGTGCATTTAGTTTTTGCCGTAACCTTCTTAAATTTTTCTAACATGTTATGTGGGTGAAATGATGATACTATGCCAACTTTCGACCTTTTCAGAGTTCATTGGTAGTCGTTTTCAATTTCAGTGTCATTTAGCTTAAAAAAGTTAGTAAATGCATGAAAAATACCAAATGAAGTCAGAAAGCCTTGAAAATTGATGACGTGGCTTTGAATGTTGCATTTTGACCACACAAAAACTCCAGAGTTCAAATAAGTTCAAAAATGGAATCCCCGTGTAACACATGAGTTTTCGTCCGAAACCCTGATACTTCGAAAGAGATTGTCTATTCCGTACACGGAGTGCATCTAGTTTTTGACATAACCCTCTCAACTTTTTATAACATGCTATGTGGGTGAAATGATGATACCATCCCAACTTTCGACCTTTTCAGAGTTCATTTGTAGTGCTTTTCAATTTCAGTGTCATTTAGCTCAAAAATCACTAATGCATGAAAAATACCAAATTTAATAAATGATTTAAAATTGATGATGATGCTTTGAATGGTGCATTTTGAAAACACAAAAAGTCAGGAGTTCAAATAAATTCAAAAAAATGAAATACCTTTGTAACCGATGAGTTTTTTGTCCGAAACCCTCATACTTCGAAAGAGATTGTCTATTTTGTACATGAAGTGCATCCCGTTTTTGTGAGAACTCTCTCAACTTTTTATAACATGCTATGTGGGCGAAATGATGATACCATGCTAACTTTCGACCTTTTCAGAGTTCATTTGTAGTGCTTTTCAATTTCAGTGTGATTTTGCTCAAAAATTAGTAAATGCATGAAAAATACCAATTGAAGTCGGAAAGGGTTGAAAATTGATGATGTGGCTTTGAACGGTGCATTTTGAACATGCAAAAAGTCTGGAGTTAAAATAAGTTCAAAAAAATGAAATCACTTTGTAAGAGATGTGTTTTCATGCGAAACCCTGATACTTCAAAAGAGATTGTTTTGTTTGTACAGGAAGTGCATCAAGTTTTTGCCGTAACCCTCTCAAATTTTTATAAAATGCTATGTGGTTGAAATGATGATACCATGCCAACTTTCGACCTTTTCAGAGTTCATTTGTAGTGCTTTTCAATTTCAGGGTCATTTACCTCTAAAAGTCTGTAAATGCATGAAAAATACCAATTGAAGTCAGAAAGGGTTGAAAATTGGTGACGTGGCTTTGAATGTTGCATTTTGACCACACAAAAAGTCCGGAGTTCAAATAAGTTCAAAAATGAAATCACTTTCTAACAAATGAGTTTTTGTCCAAAACCCTGATACTTTGAAAGAGATTGTCTGTTCTGTACACAAAGTGCATGCATTTTTTGCCGTAACCCTCTCAACTTTTTATAACATGCTATGTGGGTGAAATGATGATACCATGCCAACTTTCGATCTTTTCAGAGTTAATTTGTAGTGCTTTTCAATTTCAGTGTCATTTAGCTCAAAAATGAGTAATGCATGAAAAATACCAAATGAAGTAAATGGTTGAAAATTGATGATGTTGCTTTGTATGGTGCATTTTGAACACGCAAAAAGTCGGGAGTTCAAATAAATTCCAAAAAATGAAATCCGTTTTAAACCGATGAGTTTTTGTCTGAAACACTCATACTTCGAAAGAGATTGTCTGTTTTGTACATGAAGTGCATCCAGTTTTGCCGTAACTCTCTCAACTTTTTATAACATGCTATGTGGGTGAAATGATGATACCATGCCAACTTTCGACCTTTTGAGATTTCATTTGTAGTGCTTTTCAATTTGAGTGTCATATAGATCAAAAAATAGTAAATGCATGAAAAATACCAATTGAAGTCAGAAAGGGTTGAAAATTGATGATGTGGCTTTGAACGGTGCATTTTGAAGCAAAAAGTCTGGAGTTCAAATTAATTCAAAAAAATGAAATCGCTTTATAATAGACCAGTTTTCGTGCGAAACCCTCATACTTCGAAACAGATTGTTTGGTTTGTACACGAAGTGCATCCAGTTTTTGCCGTAACCCTCTCAAATTTTTAAAAAATGCTCTGTGGTTGAAATGATGATACCATGCCAACATTCGACCTTTTCAGAGTTCATTCGTAGTGTTTTCAATTTTAGGGTCATTTATCTCAAAAAGTCTGTAAATGCATGAAAAATACCAAATGAAATCAGAAAGGGTTGAATATTGATAATGTGGCTTTGAATGGTGGATTTTGAACACACAAAAAGTCTGGAGTTCAAATAATTTCAAAAATATGAAGTCCATTTGTAACAAATGGGTTTTCGTCCAAAACCCTGATACTTCGAAAGAGATTGTCTGTTCTGTACATGAAGTGCATCCAGTTTTTGCCGTAACGCTCTCAACTTTTTATAACATGCTATGTGGGTGAAATGATGATAGCATGCCAACTTTCAACCTTTTCAGAATTCATTTGTAGTGCTTTTCAATTTCAGTGTCATATAGATCAAAAATTAGTAAATGCATGAAAAATACCAATTGAAGTCAGAAATGGTTGAAAATTGATGATGTGGCTTTGAACGGTGCATTTTGAACATGCAAAAAGTCTGGAGTTCAAATTAGTTCAAAAAAATGAAATCGCTTTATAGTAGACCAGTTTTCGTGCGAAACCCTGATACTTCGACAGAGATTGTTTGGTTTGTACACGAAGTGCATCCAGTTTTTGCCATAACCCTCTCAAATTTTTAAAAAATGCTATGTGGTTGAAATGATGATACCATGCCAACATTCGACCTTTTCAGAGTTCATTTGTAGTGCTTTTCAATTTCAGGGTCATTTATCTCAAAAAGTCTGTAAATGCATGAAAAATACCAAATGAAATCAGAAAGGGTTGAATATTGATGATGTGGCTTTGAATGGTGGATTTTGAACACACAAAAAGTCTGGAGTTCAAATAAGTTCAAAAATATGAAGTCCATTTGTAACAAATGAGTTTTCGTCCAAAACCCTGATACTTCGAAAGAGATTGTCTGTTCTGTACATGAAGTGCATCCAGTTTTTGCCGTAACGCTCTCAACTTTTATGACATGCTATGTGGGTGAAATGATGATACCATGCCAACTTTTGACCTTTTCAGAGTTCATTTGTAGTGATTTTCAATTTTAGTGCCATTTAGCTCAAAAATCAGTAAATGCATGAAAAATACCAAGTGAAGTCAGCAAGGGTTGAAAATGGATGATGTGGCTTTGAATGGTGCATTCGAACATGCAAAAAGTGTAGAGTTCAAATAAGTTCAAAAAAATGAAATCCCTTTGTAACAGACGAGTTTTCGTCCGAAACCCTGATACTTCGAAAGAGATTGTCTGTTTTGAACACGAAGTGCATTTAGTTTTTGCCGTAACCTTCTCAAATTTTGATAACATGTTATGTGGGTTAAATGATGATACTATGCCAAGTTTCGACCTTTTCACAGTTCTTTGTAGTGCTTTTCAATTTCAGTGTCATTTAGGTTAAAAAAATCAGTAAATGCATGAAAAATACCAAATGAAGTCAGAAAGCCTTGAAAATTGATGACGTGGCTTTGGATGTTGCATTTTGACCACACAAAAACTCCAGAGTTCAAATAAGTTAAAAAATGGAATCCCCTTGTAACACATGAGTTTTCGTCCGAAACCCTGATACTTCGAAAGAGATTGTCTATTCCGTACACGAAGTGCATCTAGTTTTTAACGTAACCCTCTCAAAATTTTATAACATGCTATGTGGGTGAACTGATGATACCATGCCAACTTTCGACCTTTTCAGAGTTCATTTGTAGTGCTTTTCAATTTCAGTGTCATTTAGCTCAAAAATCAGTAATACATGAAAAATACCAAATGAAATAAATGGTTTAAAATTGATGATGTTGCTTTGAATGGTGCATTTTGAAAACACAAAAAGTCAGGAGTTCAAATAAATTCAAAAAAATGAAATAACTTTGTACCCGATGAGTTTTTCGTCCGAAACCTTGACACTTCGAAAGAGATTGTCTGTTTTGTACATGAAGTGCATCCAGTTTTTGTGGTAACTCTCTCAACTTTTTATAACATGCTATGTGGGCGAAATGATGATACCATGCTAACTTTCGACCTTTTCAGAGTTCATTTTTAGTGCTTTTCAATTTCAGTGTGATTTTGCTCAAAAATTAGTAAATGCATGAAAAATACCAATTGAAGTCAGAAACGGTTGAAAATTGGATGATGTGGCTTTGAACGGTGCATTTTGAACATGCAAAAAGTCTGGAGTTCAAATAAGTTCCAAAAAATGAAATCCCTTTGAAACAGATGAGTTTTCGTGGGAAACCCTGATACTTCGAAAGAGATTGTTTTTTTGTACATGAAGTGCATCCAGTTTTTGCCTTAACCCTCTCAAATTTTTATAAATTTCTATGTGGTTGAAATGATGATACCATGCCAACTTTTGACCTTTTCAGAGTTCATTTGTAGTGCTTTTCAATTTCCGGGTCATTTACCTCTAAAAGTCTATAAATGCATGAAAAATACCAAATGAAGTCAGAAAGGGTTGAAAATTGGTGACGTGGCTTTGAATGTTGCATTTTGACCACACAAAAAGTCCGGAGTTCAAATAAGTTCAAAAATGAAATCACTTTGTAACAGATGAGTTTTTGTCCAAAACCCTGATACTTCGGAAGAGATTGTCTGTTCTGTACACGAAGTGCATGCATTTTTTGTCGTAACCCTCTCAACTATTTATAACATGCTATGTGGGTGAAAATATGATACCATGCCAACTTTCGACCTTTTGAGAGTTCATTTGTAGTGCTTTTCAATTTCAGTGTCATTTAGCTCAAAAATCAGGTATGCATGAAAAATACCAAATGAAGTAAATGGTTGAAAATTGATGATGTTGCTTTGTATGTTGCATTTTGAACACGCAAAAAGTCAGGATTTCAAATAAATTCAAAAAATGAAATCCCTTTGTAACCGATGAGTTTTCGTCCGAAACCCTCATACTTAGAAAGAGATTGTCTATTTTGTACATGAGGTTCATCCAGTTTTGCTGTAACTCTCTCAACTTTTTATAACATGCTATGTGGGTGAAATGATGATACCATGCCAACTTTCTACCTTTTCAGAGTTCATTTGTAGTGCTTTTCAATTTCAATGTCATATAGCTCAAAAATTGGTAAACGCATGAAAAATACCAATTGAAGTCAGAAAGGGTTGAAAATTGATGATGTGGCTTTGAACGGTGCATTTTGAACATGCAAAAAGTCTGGAGTTCAAATTAGTTCAAAAAAATGAAATCGCTTTATAATAGACAAGTTTTCGTGCGAAACCCTCATACTTCGAAAGAGATTGTTTGGTTTGTACACGAAGTGCATCCAGTTTGTGCCGTAACCCTCTCAAATTTTTAAAAAATGCTATGTGGTTGAAATGATGATACCATGCCAACATTCGACCTTTTCAGTGTTCATTTGTAGTGTTTTCAATTTCAGGGTCATTTATCTCAAACAGTCTGTAAATGCATGAAAAATACCAAACGAAATCAGAAAGGGTTGAATATTGATAATGTGGGTTTGAATGGTGGATTTTGAACACACAAAAAGTCTGGAGTTCAAATAATTTCAAAAATATGAAGTCGATTTGTAACAAATGAGTTTTCGTCCAAAACCCTGATACTTCGAAAGAGATTGTCTGTTTTGTACATGAAGTGCATCCAGTTTTTGCCGTAACGCTCTCAACTTTTTATAACACGCTATGTGGGTGAAATGATGATACCATGCCAACTTTCAACCTTTTCAGAATTCATTTGTGGTGCTTTTCAATTTCAGTGTCATACAGATCAAAAATTAGTAAATGCATGAAAAATACCAATTGAAGTCAGAAAGGGTTGAAAATTGATGATGTGGCTTTGAACGGTGCATTTTGAACATGCAAAAAGTCTGGAGTTCAAATTAGTTCAAAAAAATGAAATCGCTTTATAATAGACCAGTTTTCGTGCGGAGCCCTGATACTTCGAAAGAGATTGTTTGGTTTGTACACGAAGTGCATCCAGTTTTTGCCATAACCCTCTCAAATTTTTAAAAAATACTATGTGGTTGAAATGATGATACCATGCCAACATTCGACCTTTTCAGAGTTAATTTGTAGTGCTTTTCAATTTCAGGGTCATTTATCTCAAAAAGTCTGTAAATGCATGAAAAATACCAAATGAAATCAGAAAGGGTTGAATATGGATGATGTGGCTTTGAATGGTGGATTTTGAACACACAAAAAGTCTGGAGTTCAAATAAGTTCAAAAATATGAAGTCCATTTGTAACAAATGAGTTTTCGTCCAAAACCCTGATACTTCGAAAGAGATTGTCTGTTCTGTACATGAAGTGCATCCAGTTTTTGCCGTAACGCTCTCAACTTTTATGACATGCTATGTGGGTGAAGTGATGATACCATGCCAACTTTTGACCTTTTCAGAGTTCATTTGTAGTGATTTTCAATTTTAGTGTCATTTAGCTCAAAAATCAGTAAATGCATGAAAAATACCAAGTGAAGTCAGCAAGGGTTGAAAATGGATGATGTGGCTTTGAATGGTGCATTCGAACATGCAAAAAGTGTAGAGTTCAAATAAGTTCAAAAAAATGAAATCCCTTTGTAATAAACGAGTTTTCGTCCGAAACCCTGATACTTCGAAAGAGATTGTCTGTTTTGTACACGAAGTGCATTTAGTTTTTGCCGTAACCTTCTCAAATTTTGATAACATGTTATGTGGGTTAAATGATGATACTATGCCTAGTTTCGACCTTTTCAGAGTTCTTTGTAGTGCTTTTCAATTTCAGTGTCATTTAGGTTAAAAAAATCAATAAATGCATGAAAAATACCAAATGAAGTCAGAAAGCGTTGAAAATTGATGACGTGGCTTTGCATGTTGCATTTTGACCACACAAAAACTCCGGAGTTCAAATAAGTTCAAAAATGGAATCCCCTTGTAACACATGAGTTTTCGTCCGAAACCCTGATACTTCGAAAGAGATTGTCTGTTCTGTACACGAAGTGCATCTAGTTTTTGCCGTAACCCTCTCAACTTTTTATAACATGCTATGTCGGTGAAATGATGATACCATGCCAACTTTCGACCTTTTCAGAGTTCATTTGTAGTGCTTTTCAATTTCAGTGTCATTTAGCTCAAAAATCAGTAATGCATGAAAAATACCAAATAAAGTAAATGGTTTAAAATTGATGATGTTGCTTTGAATGGTGCATTTTGAGCATGCAAAAAGTCAGGAGTTCAAATAAATTAAAAAAAATGAAATCTCTTTGAAACCGATGAGTTTTCGTCCGAAACCCTCATACTTCGAAAGAGATTGTCTGTTTTGTACATGAAGTGCATCCAGCTTTTGTCGTAACTCTCTCAACTTTTTATAACATGCTATGTGGGTGAAATGATGATACCATGCCAACTTTCGACCTTTTCAGAGTTCATTTGTAGTGCTTTTCAATTTCAGTGTCCTTTTGCCCAAAAATTAGTAAATGCATCAAAAATACCAATTGAAGTCAGAAAGGGTTGAAAATTGATGATGTGGCTTTGAAAGGTGCATTTTGAACATGCAAAAAGTCTGGAGTTCAAATAAGTTCAAAAAAATGAAATCCCTTTGTAACAGTTGAGTTTTCGTGTGAAACCGTGATATTTCGAAAGAGATTGTTTGGTTTGTAAACGAAGTGCATCCAGTTTTTGCTGTAACCCTCTCAAATGTTTATAAAATGCTATGTGGTTGAAATGATGATACCATGCCAACTGTTGACCTTTTCAGAGTTCATTTGTAGTGCTTTTCAATTTCAGGGTCATTTACCTCTAAAAGTCTATAAATGCATGAAAAATACCAAATGAAGTCACAAAGGGTTGAAAATTGGTGACGTGGCTTTGAATGTTGCATTTCGACCACACAAAAAGTCCGGAGTTCAAATAAGTTCAAAAATGAAATCACTTTGTCACAGATGAGTTTTTGTCCAAAACTTTGATACATCGAAAGAGATTGTTTGTTCTGTACACGAAGTGCATGCATTTTTTGCCGTAACCCTTTGAACTTTTTATAACATGCTATGTGGGTGAAATGATGGTACCATGCCAACTTTCGACCTTTTCAGAGTTAATTTGTAGTGCTTTTCAATTTCAGTGTCATTTAGCTCAAAAATGAGTAATGCATGAAAAATACCAAATGAAGTAAATGGTTGAAAGTTGATGATGTTGCTTTGTATGGTGCATTTTGAACATGCAAAAAGTCAGGAGTTCAAATAAATTCAAAAAAATGAAATCCCTTTTAAACCGATGAATTTTCGTCTGAAACACTCATACTTCGAAAGAGCTTGTCTGTTTCGTACATGAAGTGCATCCAGTTTTGCCGTAACTCTCTCAACTTTTTGTAACATGCTATGTGGGTGAAATGATGATACCATGCCAACCTTCGACCTTTTCAGAATTCATTTGTAGTGCTTTTCAATTTCAGTGTCATATGGATCAAAAATTAGTGAATGCATGAAAAATACCAATTGAAGTCAGAAAGGGTTGAAAATTGATGATGTGGCTTTGAACGGTGCATTTTGAACATGCAAAAAGTCTGGAGTTCATATTAGTTCAAAAAAATGTAATCGCTTTATAATAGATCAGTTTTCGAGCGAAACCCTGATACTTCGAAAGAGATTGTTTGGTTTGTACACGAAATGCATCCAGTTTTTACCATAACCCTCTCAAATTTTGATAAAATGTTATGTGGGTGAAATGATGATACTATGCCAACTTTTGACCTTTTTAGAGTTCATTTGTAGTGCTTTTCAATTTGAGTCTCATTTAGCTTAAAAAAATCAGTAAGTGCATGAAAGATACCAAATGAAGTCAGAAAGCGTTGAAAATTGATGACGTGGCTTTGAATGTTGCATTTTGACCACACAAAAACTCAGGAGTTCAAATAAGTTCAAAAAAATGGAATCCCCTTTTAACACATGAGTTTTCGTCCGAAACCATGATACTTCGAAAGAGATTGTCTGTTCTTTACACGAAGTGCATCTAGTTTTTGTCGTAACCCTCTCAACTTTTTATAACATGCTATGTGGGTGAAATGATGATACCATGCCAAGTTTCGACCTTTTCAGAGTTCATTTCTAGTGCTTTTCAATTTCAGTGTCATTTAGCTCAAAAATCAATAATGCATGAAAAATACCAAATGAAGTCAATGGTTTAAAATTTATGATGTTGCTTTGAATGGTGCATTTCGAACACGCAAAAAGTCACGAGTTCAAATAAATTAAAAAAAATGAAATCCCCTTGTAACCGATGAGTTTTCGTCCGAAACCCTCATACTTCGAAACAGATTGTCTGTTTTGTACATGAAGTGCATCCAGTTTTTGTCGTAACTCTCTCAACTTTTTATAACATGCTATGTGGCTGAAATGATGATACCATGCCAACTTTCGACCTTTACAGAGTTCATTTGTAGTGCTTTTCAATTTCAGTGTCCTTTTGCTCAAAAATTAGTAAATGCATGAAAAATACCAATTGAAGTCAGAAAGGGTTGAAAATTGATGATGTGGCTTTGAACAGTGCATTTTCAACATGCAAAAAGTCTGGAGTTCAAATAAGTTCAAAAAAATGAAATCCCTCTGTAACAGATGAGTTTTCGTGTGAAACCCTGATATTTCGAAAGAGATTGTTTGGTTTGTACACGAAGTGCATCCAGTTTTTGCCGTAACCCTCTCAAATGTTTATAAAATGCTATGTGGTTGAAATGATGATACCATGCCAACTGTTGACCTTTTCAGAGTTCATTTGTAGTGCTTTTCAATTTCAGGGCCATTTACCTCTAAAAGTCTGTAAATGCATGAAAAATACCAAATGAAGTCGGAAAGGGTTGAAAATTGGTGACGTGGCTTTGAATGTTGCATTTCGACCACACAAAAAGTCCGGAGTTCAAATAAGTTCAAAAATGAAATCACTTTGTAATAGATGAGTTTTTGTCCAAAACTCTGATACTTCGAAAGAGATTGTCTATTTTGTAGACGAATTGCATGCATTTTTTCCCGTAACCCTCTCAACTTTTTATAACATACTATGTGGGTGAAATGTTGATACCATGCCAACTTTCGACCTTTTGAGAGTTAATTTGTAGTGCTTTTCAATTTCAGTGTCATTTAGCTCAAAAATGAGTAATGCATGAAAAATACCAAATGAAGAAAATGGTTGAAAATTGATGATGTTGCTTTGAACGGTGCATTTTCAACATGCAAAAAGTCTGGAGTTCAAATTAGTCCAAAAAAATGAAATCGCTTTATAATAGACCAGTTTTCGTGCGAAACCCTCATACTTCGGAAGAGCCTGTTTGGTTTGTACACGAAGTGCATCCAGTTTTTGCCGTAACCCTCTCAAATTTTTAAAAAATGCTATGTGGTTGAAATGATGATACCATGCCAACATTCGACCTTTTCAGAGTTCATTTGTAGTGCTTTTCAATTTACGGGTCATTTATCTCAAAAAGTCTGTAAATGCATGAAAAATACCAAATGAAATCAGAAAGGGTTGAATATTGATAATGTGGCTTTGAATGGTGGATTTTGAACACACAAAAAGTCTGGAGTTCAAATAAGTTCAAAAATATGAAGTACATTTGTAACAAATGAGTTTTCGTCCAAAACCCTGATACTTCGAAAGAGATTGTCTGTTCTGTACATGAACTGCATCCAGTTTTTGCCGTAACGCTCTCAACTTTTTATAACATGCTATGTGGGTGAAATGATGATACCATGCGAACTTTCGACCTTTTCAGAATTCATTTGTAGTGCTTTTCAATTTCAGTGTCATATAGATCAAAAATTAGTAAATGCATGAAAAATACCAATTGAAGTCAGAAAGGGTTGAAAATTGATGATGTGGCTTTGAACGGTGCATTTTGAACATGCAAAAAGTCCGGAGTTCAAATTAGTTCAAAAAAATGAAATCGCTTTATTATAGATCAGTTTTCGTGCGAAACCCTGATACTTCGAAAGAGTTTGTTTGGTTTGTACTTGAAGTGCATCCAGTTTTTTCCGTAACCCTCTCAAATTTTGATAACATGTTATGTGGGTGAAATGATGATACTACGCCAACTTTCGACCTTTTTCAGAGTTAATTTGTAGTGCTTTTCAATTTCAGTGTCATTTAGCTTAAAAAAATCAGTAAATGCATGAAAAATACCAAATGAAGTCAGAAAGCGTTGAAAATTGATGACGTGGCTTTGAATGTTGCATTTTGACCACACAAAAACTCTGGAGTTCAAATAAGTTCAAAAATGGAATCCCCTTGTAACACATGAGTTTTCGTCCGAAACCCTGATATTTCGAAAGACATTGTCTGTTCTGTACACGAAGTGCATCTAGTTTTTTCCCTAACCATCTCAACCTTTTATAACATGCTATGTGGGTGAAATGATGATACCATGCCAACTTTCGACCTTTTTAGAGTTCATTTGTAGTGCTTTTCAATTTCAGTGTCATTTAGCTAAAAAATCAGTAATGCATGAAAAATACCAAATGAAGTAAATAGTTTAAAATTGATGATGTTGCTTTGAATGGTGCATTTTGAACACGCATAAAGTCAGGAGTTCAAATAAATTAAAAAAATGAAATCCCTTCGTAATCGATGAGTTTTCGTCCGAAACCCTCATACTTCGAAAAAGATTGTCTATTTTGTACATGAAGTGCATCCAGTTTTTGTCGTAACTATCTCAAATTTTTATAACATGCTATGTGGGAGAAATGATGATACCATGCCAACTTTCGACCTTTTTAGAGTTCATTTGTAAGGCTTTTCCATTTCAGTGTCCTTTTGCTCAAAAATTAGTAAATGCATGAAAAATATCAAATGAAGTCAGAAAGGGTTCCAAATTGGTGACGCGGCTTTGAATGTTGCATTTTGACCACACAAAAAGTCCGGAGTTCAAATAAGTTGAAAAATGAAATAACTTTGTAACAGATGAGTTTTTGTCCAAAACCCTGATACTTCGAAAGAGATTGTCTGTTTTGTACATGAAGTGCATACATTTTTTGCCGTAACCCTCTCAACTTTTTATAACATGCTATGTGGGTGAAATGATGATACCATGCCAACTTTCGACCTTTTCAGAGTTCATTTGTAGTGCTTTTCAATTTCAGTGTCATTTAGCTCAAAAATCAGTAATGCATGAAAAATACCAAATGAAGTAAATGGTTGAAAATTGATGATGTTGCTTTGTATGGTGCATTTTGAACACTCAAAAAGTCAGGAGTTCAAATAAATTCAAAAAAATGAAATCCCTTCGTAACCGATGAGTTTTCGTTCGAAACCCTCATACTTCGAAAGAGATTGTCTGTTTTGTACATGAAGTGCATCCAATTTTGCCGTAAACTCTCTCAACTTTTTATAACATGCTATGTGGGTGAAATGATGATACCATGCCAACTTTCGACCTTTTCGGAGTTCATTTGTAGTGCTTTTCAATTTCAGTGTCATATAGCTCAAAAATTAGTGAATACATGGAAAATACCAATTTAAGTTAGAAAGGGTTGAAAATTGATGATGTGGCTTTGAATGGTGCATTTTGAACATGCAAAAAGTCTGGAGTTCAAATAAGTTCAAAAAAATGAAATCGCTTTGTAGCAGATCAGTTTTCGTGCGAAACCCTGATACTTCGAAAGAGATTGTTTGGTTTGTACACGAAGTGCATGTAGTTTTTGCCGTAACCCTCTCAACTTTTTATACCATGCTAGCTGGGTGAAATGATGATACCATGCAACCTTTCGACCTTTTCAGAGTTCATTTGTAGTGCTTTTCAATTTCAGTGTCTTTTAGCTCAAAAATCAATAATGCATGAAAAATCCCAAATGAAGTAAATGGTTGAAAATTGATGATGTGGCTTTTCATGGTGCATTTTTAACATGCTATGTGGGTGAAATGATGATACCAAGCAATCTTTCAACCTTTTCAGAGTTCATTTGTAGTGCGTTTCAATTGCAGGGTCATTTAGCTCAAAAATCAGTAAATGCATGAAAAATACCAAATGAAGTCGAAAAGGGATGAAAATTAATGATGTGGCTTTAAATGGTGCATTTTGAACACGCAAAAACTCTGGAGTTCAAATAAGTTGAAAAAAATGAAATCTCTTTGTAACAGATGAGTTTTCGTGCAAACCCTCATACTTCGAAACAAATTGTCTGTTTTGTACACGAAGTGCATATAGTTTTTGCCAGAACCCTCTCAACTTTTTATAACATGCTATGTGGGTGAAATGATGATACCATGCCAACTTTCAACCTTTTCAGAGTTCATTTGTAGTGTTTTCCAATTTCAGTGTCATTAGGTCAAAAAAATCGGTAAAGGCATGAAAAATACCAAATGAAGTCAGAAAGGGTTGAAAATTAATGATGTGGCATTGAATGGCGCATTATGAACACGCAAAAAGTCTGGATTTCAAAAAACTAAAATCCCTTAGTGATAGATGAGTTTTCGTCCGAAACCCTCATACTTCGAAAGAGATTGTCTATTCTGTACACGAAGTGCTTCCTGTTTTTGCCGTAACCCTCTCAACTTTTTATTACATGCTATGTAGGAGAAATGATGATACCATGCCAACTTTCGACCTTTTCAGAGTTCATTTGTAGTGCTTTTCAATTTCAGTGCCATTTTGGTCAAAAAAATCAGTAAATGCATGAAAAATACCAAATGAAGTCAGAAAGGGTTGAAAATGGATGATGTGGCTTTGAATGGTGCATTTTGAACACATAAAAAGTCTTGAGTTCAAATAAGTTCAAAAAATGAAATCCCGTTGTAAAAGATGGGTTTTCGTCCGTATCCCTGATACTTCGAAAGAGATTGTCTGTTTTGTACACAAAGTGCATCCTATTTTGGACGTAACCCTGTCAAATTTTTATAACATGCTATGTGGGTGAAATGATGACACGATGGCAACTGTCGACCTTGTCACAGTTCATTTCAAGTGCTTTTCTATTTCAGGGTCATTTAGCTCAAAAAACAGTAAATGCATGCAAAATACCAAATGAAGTGAGAAAGGGTTGAAAATGGATGATGTGGCTGTGAATGGTTCATTTTGAACACATAAAAAGTCTTGAGTTCAAATAAGTTAAAAAATGAAATTTCTTTGTAAAAGATGAGTTTTCGTCCGTATCTCTGATACTTCGAAAGAGATTGTCTGTTTTGTACACAAAGTGCATCCTGTTTTGGACGTAACCCTCTCAAATTTTTATAACATGCTATGTGAGTGAAACGATGATGCCATGCCAACTTCCGACATTTTCAGATTTCATTTGTAGTGCGTTTCAATTGCAGGATCATTTACCTGTAAAAAAATCAGTAAATGCATTAAAAATACCAAATGTAGTCAGAATAGGTTGGAAATTGTTGATGTGGCTTTGAATGGTGCATTTTCAACACACAAAAAGTCTAGAGTTCAGATAAGTTCAAAAAAATGAAATCCCTTTGTAAAAGAAAAGTTTTCGTTTGAAACCCTAAAATTACTACGAAAGAGATTATCTATTTTGTACACGAAGTGCATCTAGTTTTTGCGGTAACCCTCTCAACTCTTTATAACATGCTATGTGGGTGAAATATTGATACCATGCCAACTTTCGACCTTTTCAGAGTTCATTTGTAGTGCTTTTCAATTTTTCAGTGTCGTTTAGCTCAAAAATCAATAATACATGAAAAACAGCAAATGAAGTAAACGGTTGAAAATTGATGATGTGGCTTTGAATGGCGCATTTTGAACACACAAAAAGTCTGGAGTTCAAATAAGTTCAAAAAAATGAAATCCCTTTGTAACAGATGAGTTTTCGTCCGAAACCCTAATACTTCGAAAGAGATTGTGTGTTTTGTACACGAAGTGCATCCAGTTTTTTCCGTCACCCTCTTAACCTTGTATAACATGCTATGTGGGTGAAATGATGATACCAAGCCAACCTTCGACCTTTTCAGAGTTCATTTGTAGTGCTTTCCAATTTCAGTGTCATTTAGCTCAAAAAAAATCAGTAAATGCATGAAAAATACCAAATGAAGTTGCAAAGGGTTGAAAATTAATGATGTGGCATGGAATGGTGCATTATGAACACACAAAAATACTGGAGTTCAAATAAGTTCAAAAAAATAAAATCCCTTAGTGATAGATGAGTTTTCGTTAGAAACCCTCATACTTCGAAAGAGATTGTGTATTCTGTACACGAAGTGCTTCCACTTTTTGCCGTAACCCTCTCAACTTTTTATTAAATGCTATGTGGGTGAAATGATGATACCATGCCAACTTTCGACCTTTTCAGAGTTCATTTGTAGTGCTTTTCCATTTCGGTGCCATTTTGGTCAAAAAATCAGTAAATGCATGAAAAATACCAAATGAAGTCAGAAAGCGTTGAAAATGGATGATGTGGCTGTGAATGGTGGGTGCATTTTGAACACATAAAAAGTCATGAGTTCAAATAAGTTCAAACATTGAAATCCCTTTGTAAAAGATGAGTTTTCGTCCGTATCCCTGATACTTCGAAAGAGATTGTCTGTTTTGTACACAAAGTGCATCCTAATTTGGACGTAACCCTCTCAAACTTTTATAACATGCTATGTGTGTGAAATGATGATACCATGCCAACTTTCAACATTTCCAGATTTCATTTGTAGTGCGTTTCAATTTCAAGGTCATTTACCTCTAAAAATCAGTAAATGCATGAAAAATACCAAATGTTGTCAGAATAGTTTGAAAATTGATGATGTGGCTTTGAATGGTGCATTTTGAACACACAAAAAGTCTAGAGTTCAAATAAGTTCAAAAACTAAAATCCCTTTGTAATTGATGAGTTTTCGTTTGAAACCTAATACTACGAAAGAGATTATCTGTTTTGTACACGATGTTTATCTAGTTTTTGCGGTAACCCTCTCAACTCTTTATAACATGCCATGTGGGTGAAATGATGATACCATGCCAACTTTTGACCTTTTCAGAGTTCATTTGTAGTGCTTTTCAATTTTTTCAGTGTCGTTTAGCTCAAAAGTCAATAATGCATGAAAAATAGCAAATGAAGTAAAGGGTTGAAAATTGATGATGTGGCTTTGAATGGCGCATTTTGAACACACAAAAAGTCTGGAGTTCAAATAAGTTCAAGAAAATGATTTGTCTATTCTGTAAACGACGTGCTTCGAGGTTTTGCCGTAACCCTCTCAACTTTTTATAACATGCTATGTGGGTGAAATGATGAGACCATGCCAACTTTCGACCTTTTCGGAGTTCATTTGTAGTGCTTATCAATTTCAGTGTCATTTGTCAAAAAAAATCAGTAAATGCATGAAAAATACCAAATGAAGTCAAAAAGGGTTGAAAATGGATGACGTGGCTTTGAATGGTGCATTTTGAATACATAAAAGTCTCGAGTTCAAATAAGTTCAAAATAATAAAGGCCCTTAGTAACAGATGAGTTTTCGTCCGTATCCCTGATACTTCAAAAGAGATTGTCTGTTTTGTACACAAAGTACATCCAGTTTTGGACGTAACCCTCTCATACTTTTATAGCATGCTATTTCAGTGAAATGATGATACCATGCCAACTTTCGACATTTTCAGATTTCATTTGTAGTGCGTTTCAATTGTAGGGTCATTTACCTCTAAAAAATCAGTAAATGCATGAAAAATATCAATTGTAGTCAGAGTAGGTTGAAAATTCGTGATGTGGCTTTGAATGGTGCATTTTGAACACACAAAAAGTCTAGAGTTCAGATAAGTTCTAAAATATGAAATCCCTTTGTAATAGATGAGTTTTCGTTTGAAACCCTAAAATTACTACGAAAGAGATTATTTGTTTTGTACACGAAGTGCATCTAGTTTTTGTGGTAACCCTCTCAACTCTTTATAACATGCTATGTGGGTGAAATGATGATACCATGCCAACTTTCGAACTTTTCAGAGTTCATTTGTAGTGCTTTTCAATTTTTCAGTGTCGTTTAGCTCAAAAGTCAATAATGCATGAAAAACAGCAAATGAAGTAAAGGGTTGAAAATTGATGATGTGGCTTTGAATGGCGCATTTTGAACACACAAAAACTCTGGAGTTCAAATAAGTTCAAAAAAATGAAATCCCTTTGTAACAAATGAGTTTTCGTCTGAAACCCTAATACTTCGAAAGAGATTGTCTGTTTTGTACACGAAGTGCATGCAGTCTTTGCCGTAACACTCTTAACCTTGTATAACATGTTATGTGGGTGAAATGATGATACCAAGCCAACTTTCGACCTTTTCAGAGTTCATTTGTAGTGCTTATCAATTTCAGTGTCATTTAGCACAAAAAATCAGTAAATGCATGAAAAATACCAAATGAAGTCACAAAGGGTTGAAAATTAATGATGTGGCATGGAATGGTGCATTATGAACACAAAAAAAGTCTGGAGTTCAAATAAGTTCAAAAAAATAAAATCCCTTAGTGATAGATGAGTTTTCGTTCGAAACCCTCATACTTCGAAAGAGATTATCTATTCTGTACATGAAGTGGTTCCAGTTTTTGCCGTAGCCCTCTCAACCTTTTATTACATGCTATGTGGGTGAAATGATGATACCATGCCAACTTTCAACCTTTTGAGAGTTCATTTGTAGTGCTTTTCAATTTCAGTGCCATTTTGGCCAAAAAAATCAGTAAATGCAAGGAAAATACCAAATGAAGTCAGAAAGGGTTGAAAATGGATGATGTGTCTTTGAATGGTGCATTATGAACACATAAAAAGTCTTGAGTTCAAATAATTTCAAAAAATGAAATCCCTTTGTAACAGATGAGTTTTCGTCCGTATCCCTAATACTTTAAAGGAGATTGTTTTCTTTGTACACAAAGTGCATCCACTTCTGGACGTCACCCTCTCAATTTTTTATCACATGCTATGTGAGTGAAATGATGATACCATGCCAACTTTCGACATTTCCAGATTTCAATTGTAGCGCGTTTCAATTGCAGGGTCATTTACCTCTAAAAAATCAGTATATGCATGAAAAATACGAAATATAGTCAGAATAGGTTGAAAATTGATGATGTGGCTTTGAATGGTGCATTTTGAACACACAAAAAGTCCAGAGTTCAAATAAGTTCACAAGATGAAATCCCTTTGTAATAGATAAGTTTTCGTTTGAAACCCTGATACTACGAAAGAGATTATCTATTTTGTAAATGAAGTGCAACTAGTTTTTGCGGTAACCCTCTTAACTCTTTATAACATGCTATTTGGGTGAAATGATGATACCATGCCAACTTTCGACCTTTTCAGAGTTCATTTGTAGTGCTTTTCAATTTTTCAGTGTCGTTTATCTCACAAGTCAATAATGCATGAAAAATAGCAAATGAAGTAAAGGGTTGAAAATTGATGATGTGGCTTTGAATGGCGCATTTTGAACACACAAAAAGTCTGGAGTACAAATAAGTTAGAAAAAATTAAATCCCTTTGTAACAGATGAGTTTTCGTCCGAAACCCTCATACTTCGAAAGAGATTGTCTATTCTGTGCACAAAGTGCTCCCAGTTTTTGCCGTAACCCTCTCAACTTTTTATAACATGCTATGTGGGTGAAATGATGATACCATGCAAGCTTTCAACCTTTTCACAGTTCATTTATAGTGCTTTTCAATTTCAGTGTCATTTAGCTCAAAAAAAATCAGTAAATGCATGAAAAATACCTAATGAAGTCACAAAGGGTTGAAAATGATGATGTGGCCTTGAATGGTGCATTTTAAACATGCCAAAAGTCTGGAGTTCAAATAAGTTCAAAAAAATGAAATCCCTTTGTAATAGATGAGTTTTCGTCCGAAACCCACATAGTTCGAAAGAGATTGTTTGGTTTGTACGTGAAGTGCATCCAGTTTCTGTCGTAACCCTATCACATTTTTATAACATGCTATGTGGGCGAAATGATGATACTATGCCAACTTTCGACCTTTCGGAGTTCATTTGTAGTGCTTTTCAATTTCAGTGTCATTTAGCTCAAAAAACTGTAAATGCATGAAAAATACCAAATGAAGTCAGAAAGGGTTGAAAATGATGATGTGACTTTGAATGGTGCATTTTGAACATGCCAAAAGTCTGGAGTTCAAATAAGTTCAAAAAATGAAATCCCTTTGTAATAGATGAGTTTTCGTCCGAAACCTTGATAGTTCGAAAGAGATTGTCTGGTTTGTACATGAAGTGCATCCAGTTTTTGCCGTAACCCTCTCACATTTTAATAACATGCTATGTGGGTGAAATGATTATACTATGCCAACTTTCGACCTTTTCGGAGTTCATTTGTAGTGCTTTTCAATTTCAGTGTCATTTAGCTCAAAAAAATCAGTAAAAGCATGAAAAATACGACATAAAGTCAGAAAGGTTTAAAAATTGATGATGAGGCTTTTAATTTGCATTTTGAACACGCAAAAAGTATGGAGTACAAATATGTTCAAAAAATGAAATCCATTTATAACAGATGAGTTATCGTCCGAAACCCTGATACTTCGAAAGAGATTGTCTGTTTTGTACATGAAGTGCATCTAGTTTTTGTTGTAACCCTCTCAACTTTTTATAACATGCTATGTGGGTGAAATGATGACACCATTCCAACTTTCGACCTTTTTAGAGTTCATTTGTAGTGCTTTTCAATTTCAGTGTCATTTAGCTCAAAAATCAGCAATGCATGAATAATACCAATTGAAGTTAGAAAGGGTTGAATATTGATGATGTGGCTTTGAATGGTGCATTCTGAACACACAAAAAGTTTGGAGTTCAAATAAGTTCAAAAAGATGAAATCCCTTAGTGATCGATGAGTTTTTGTTCGGAACCCTGATACTTCGAAAGAGATTGTCTGTTTTGTACAAGAAGTGCATCCAGTTTTTGCCATAACACTCTCAACCTTTTATAACATGCTATGTGGGTGAAATGACGATACCCAGCAATCTTTCAACCTTTTCAGAGTTCATTTGTAGTGCTTTTCAATATCAGTGTCATTTAGCTCAAAAATCAGTAAATGCATGAAAAATACCAAATGAAGTCGGAAAGGGTTGAAAATTGATGATGTGGCTATAAATGGTGCATTTTGAACACGCAAAAACTCTGGAGTTCAAATAAGTTGAAAAAAATGAAATCCCTTTGTAACAGATGAGTTTTCGTGCAAACCCTCATACTTCGAAACAGATTGTCTATTTTGTACACGAAGTGCATAAAGTTTCTGCCATAACCCTCTCAACTTTTTATAACATGCTATGTGGGTGAAATGATGATACCATGCAAACTTTCAACCTTTTCACAGTTCATTTATAGTGCTTTTCAATTTCAGTGTCATTTAGCTCAAAAAAATTAGTAAATGCATGAAAAATACCTAATGAAGTTACAAAGGGTTGAAAATGATGATGTGGCCTTGAATGGTGCATTTTGAACATGCCAAAAGTCTGGAGTTCAAATAAGTTCAACTAAATGAAATCCCTTTGTAATAGATGAGTTTTCGTCCGAAAGCCAGATAGTTCGAAAGAGATTGTTTGGTTTGTACATGAAGTGCATCCAGTTTCTGTCGTAACCCTCTCACATTTTTCTAACATGCTATGTGGGTGAAATGATGATACTATGCCAACTTTCGACCTTTCGGAGTTCATTTGTAGTGCTTTTCAATTTCAGTGTCATTTAGCTCAAAAAACTGTAAATGCATGAAAAATACCAAATGAAGTCAGAAAGGGTTGAAAATGATGATGTGACATTGAATGGTGCATTTTGAACATGCCAAAAGTCTGGAGTTCAAATAAGTTCAAAAAATGAAATCCCTTTGTAATAGATGAGTTTTCGTCCGAAACCTTGATAGTTTGGAAGAGATTGTCTGGTTTGTACATGAAGTGCATCCAGTTTTTGCCGTAACCCTCTCACATTTTAATAAAATGCTATGTCGGTGAAATGATGATACTATGCCAACTTTCGACCTTTTCGGAGTTCATTTGTAGTGCTTTTCAATTTCAGTGTCATTTAGCTCAAAAAAATCAGTAAAAGCATGAAAAATACGAAATGAAGTCAGAAAGGGTTGAAAATTGATGATGAGGCTTTTAATTTGCATTTTGAACACGCAAAAAGTATGGAGTACAAATATGTTCAAAAAATGAAATCCATTTATAACAGATGAGTTATCGTCCGAAACCCTGATACTTCGAAAGAGATTGTCTGTTTTGTACATGAAGTGCATCTAGTTTTTGTTGTAACCCTATCAACTTTTTATAACATGCTATGTGGGTGAAATGATGACACCATTCCAACTTTCGACCTTTTTAGAGTTCATTTGTAGTGCTTTTCAATTTCAGTGTCATTTAGCTCAAAAATCAGCAATGCATGAATAATACCAATTGAAGTCAGAAAGGGTTGAATATTGATGATGTGGCTTTGAATGGTGCATTCTGAACACACAAAAAGTTTGGAGTTCAAATAAGTTCAAAAATATGAAATCCCTTAGTGATCGATGAGTTTTTGTTCGGAACCCTGATACTTCGAATGAGATTGTCTGTTTTGTACAAGAAGTGCATCCAGTTTTTGCCATAACCCTCTCAACCTTTTATAACATGCTATGTGGGTGAAATGACGATACCAAGCAATCGTTCAACCTTTTCAGAGTTCATTTGTAGTGCTTTTCAATTTCAGTGTCATTTAGCTCAAAAATCAGTAAATGCATGAAAAATACCAAATGAAGTCGGAAAGGGTTGAAAATTGATGATGTGGCTATAAATGGTGCATTTTGAACACGCAAAAACTCTGGAGTTCAAATAAGTTGAAAAAAATGAAATCCCTTTGTAACAGATGAGTTTTCGTGCAAACCCTCATACTTCGAAACAGATTGTCTGTTTTGTACACGAAGTGCATAAAGTTTCTGC
Organism: Hordeum marinum; assembly: GCA_022496015.1. NCBI lineage: Eukaryota > Viridiplantae > Streptophyta > Magnoliopsida > Poales > Poaceae > Hordeum > Hordeum marinum. The sequence continues at coordinate 324,520 of JAAAWK010001165.1, read as the reverse complement.
CATAACCCTCTCAACTTTTTATAACATGCTATGTGGGTGAAATGATGATACCATGCAAACTTTCAACCTTTTCACAGTTCATTTATAGTGCTTTTCAATTTCAGTGTCACTTAGCTCAAAAAATCAGTAAATGCATGAAAAATACCTAATGAAGTCAGAAAGGGTTGAAAATTAATGATGTGGCATTGAATGGTGCATTATGAACACACAAAAAGTCTGGAGTTCAAATAAGTTCAAAAAAATAAAATCCCTTAGTGATAGAGGAGTTTTCGTCCGAAACCCTCATACTTCGAAAGAGATTGTCTATTCTATACACGAAGTGCTTCCAGTTTTTGCCGTCACCCTCTCAACTTTTTATAACATGCTATGTGCTTGAAATGATGATACCATGCCAACTTTGACATTTTAGAGTTCATTTGTAGTGCTTTTCAATTTCAGTGTCATTTTGCTCAAAAAAATGAGTAAATGCATGAAAAATACCAAATGAAGTCAAAAGGGTTGAAAATCGATGATGTGGCTTTGAATGGTGCATTTTGAACACATAAAAAGTCTCAAGTTCAATAAAGTTCAAAAAAATGAAATCTCTTCGTAACAAATGAGTTTTCGTCCGAATCCGTGATGCTTCGAAAGAGATTGTCTGTTTTGTACACAAAGTGCATCTAGTTTTGGACGTAACCCTCTCAAATATTTATAACACGCTATGTGAGTGAAATGATGATACCAATGCAACTTTCGACATTTTCATATTTAATTTGTCGTGCATTTCAATTGCAGGGTCATTTACCTCTAAAGAATCAGTAAATGCATGGAAAATACCAAATGTAGTCAGAATAGTTTGAAAATTGATAATGTGGCTTTGAATGTTGCATTTTGAACACACAAAAAGTCTAGAGTTCAAATAAGTTCAAAAAATGAAATCCCTTTGTAATAGATGAGTCTTCGTCCGAAACCTTGATAGTTCGGAAGAGATTGTCTGGTTTGTACATGAAGTGCATCCAGTTTTTGCCGTAACCCTCTCACATTTTAATAAAATGCTATGTGTGTGAAATGATGATACTATGCCAACTTTCGACCTTTTCGGAGTTCATTTGTAGTGCTTTTCAATTTCAGTGTCATTTAGCTCAAAAAAGTCAGTAAAAGCATGAAAAATACGAAATGAAGTCAGAAAGGGTTGAAAATTGATGATGAGGCTTTTAATTTGCATTTTGAACACGCAAAAAGTATGGAGTACAAATATGTTCAAAAAATGAAATCCATTTATAACAGATGAGTTATCGTCCGAAACCCTGATCCTTCGAAAGAGATTGTCTGTTTTGTACATGAAGTGCATCTAGTTTTTGTTGTAACCCTCTCAACTTTTTATAACATGCTATGTGGGTGAAATGATGACACCATTCCAAGTTTTGACCTTTTTAGAGTTCATTTGTAGTGCTTTTCAATTTCAGTGTCATTTAGCTCAAAAATCAGCAATGCATGAATAATACCAATTGAAGTCAGAAAGGGTTGAATATTGATGATGTGGCTTTGAATGGTGCATTCTGAACACAGAAAAAGTTTGGAGTTCAAATAAGTTCAAAAAGATGAAATCCCTTAGTGATCGATGAGTTTTTGTTCGGAACCCTGATACTTCGAATGAGATTGTCTGTTTTGTACAAGAAGTGCATCCAGTTTTTGCCATAACCCTCTCAACCTTTTATCACATGCTATGTGGGTGAAATGACGATACCAAGCAATCTTTCAACCTTTTCAGAGTTCATTTGTAGTGCTTTTCAATTTCAGTGTCATTTAGCTCAAAAATCAGTAAATGCATGAAAAATACCAAATGAAGTCGGAAAGGGTTGAAAATTGATGATGTGGCTATAAATGGTGCATTTTGAACACGCAAAAACTCTGGAGTTCAAATAAGTTGAAAAAAATGAAATCCCTTTGTAACAGATGAGTTTTCGTGCAAACCCTCATACTTCGAAACAGATTGTCTGTTTTGTACACGAAGTGCATAAAGTTTCTGCCATAACCCTCTCAACTTTTTATAACATGCTATGTGGGTGAAATGATGATACCATGCAAACTTTCAACCTTTTCACAGTTCATTTATAGTGCTTTTCAATTTCAGTGTCACTTAGCTCAAAAAATCAGTAAATGCATGAAAAATACCTAATGAAGTCAGAAAGGGTTGAAAATTCATGATGTGGCATTGAATGGTGCATTATGAACACACAAAAAGTCTGGAGTTCAAATAAGTTCAAAAAAATAAAATCCCTTAGTGATAGATGAGTTTTCGTCCGAAACCCTCATACTTCGAAAGAGATTGTCTATTCTATACACGAAGTGCTTCCAGTTTTTGCCGTGACCCTCTCAACTTTTTATAACATGGTGCTTGAAATGATGATACCATGCCAACTTTGACATTTTAGAGTTCATTTGTAGTGCTTTTCAATTTCAGTGTCATTTTGCTCAAAAAAATGAGTAAATGCATGAAAAATACCAAATGAAGTCAAAAGGGTTGAAAATGGATGATGTGGCTTTGAATGGTGCATTTTGAACACATAAAAAGTCTCAAGTTCAATAAAGTTCAAAAAAATGAAATCTCTTCGTAACAAATGAGTTTTCGTCCGAATCCATGATACTTCGAAAGAGATTGTCTGTTTTGTACACAAAGTGCATCTAGTTTTGGACGTAACCCTCTCAAATTTTTATAACATGTTATGTGAGTGAAATGATGATACCAATGCAACTTTCGACATTTTCATATTTAATTTGTCGTGCGTTTCAATTGCAGGGTCATTTACCTCTAAAGAATCAGTAAATGCATGAAAAATACCAAATGTAGTCAGAATAGTTTGAAAATTGATAATGTGGCTTTGAATGCTGCATTTTGAACACACAAAAAGTCTAGAGTTCAAATAAGTTCAAAAAAATGAAATCCCTTCGTAATAGATGAGTTTTCGTTTGAAACCCTGATACTACGAAAGAGATTATTTGTTTTGTACATGAAGTGCATCTAGTTTTTGCGGCAACCCTCTCAACACTTTATAACATGCTATGTGGGTGAAATGATGATACCATGCCAACTTTCGACCTTTTCAGAGTTTATTTGTAGTGCTTTTCCATTTTTCAGTGTCATTTAGTTCAAAAAAATGAAATCCCTTTGTATCAGATGAGTTTTCGTCCAAAACCCTAATACTTCGAAAGAGATTTTCTGTTTTGTACACAAAGTGCATCCAGTTTTTGCCGTAACCCTCTTAACCTTGTATAAAATGCTATGTGTGGTAACTGATGATACCAAGCCAACTTTCGACCTTTTCAGAGTTCATTTGTAGTGCTTTTCAATTTCAGCGTCATTTAGCTCAAAAAACTGTAAATGCATGAAAAATACCAAATGAAGTCAGAAAGGGTTGAAAATGATGATGTGGCTTTGAATTTTGCATTTCAAACATGCAAAAAGGCTAGAGTTCAAATAAGTTCAAAAATATGAAATCCCTTTGTAACAAATGAGTTTTCGTTCGAAACCCTGATACTTCGAAAGAGATTGTCTGTTTTGGACAAGAAGTTCATCCAGTTTTTGCCGTAACCCTCTCAAAGTTTTATAACATGCTATGTGGGTGAAATGATGATACTATGCCAACTTTCGACCTTTTCGGAGTTCATTTGTAGTGCTTTTCAATTTCAGTGTCATTTAGCTCAAAATAACAAGTAAATGCATGAAAAATACAAAATGAAGTCAGAAAGGGTTGAAAATTGATGATGAGGCTTTTAATTTGCATTTTCAACATGGAAAAAGTCTAGAGTACAAATATTTTTAAAAAATGAACCCTGATACTTCGAAAGAGATTGTCTGTTTTGTACACGAAGTGCATCTAGTTTTTGCCATAACCCTCTCAACTTTTTAGAACATGCTATGTGGGTGAAATGATGACACCATTCCAACTTTCGACCTTTTTAGAGTTCATTTGTATTGCTTTCAAATTTCAGTGTCATTGAGCTCAAAAATCAGTAATGCATGAATAATACCAATTGAAGTCAGAAAGGGTTGAATATTTATGATGTAGCTTTGAATGGTGCATTCTGAACACGCAAAAAGTCTGGAGTTCAGATAAGTTCAAAAAGATGAAATCCCTTAGTGATAGATGACTTTTTGTTCGAAACACTGATTCTTTGAAAGTGATTGTCTGTTTTGTACAAGAAGTGCATCCAGTTTTTGCCGTAACCCTCTCATCTTTTTATAACAAGCTATGTGGGTGAAATGATGATACCAAGCAATCTTTCAACCTTTTTTGAGTTAATTTGTACTACTTCTCAATTTCAGTGTCATTTAGCTCAAAAATCAGTAAATGCCTGAAAAATACCAAATGAAGTCGGAAAGGGTCGAAAAATTATGATGTGGCTTTAAATGGTGCATTATGAAATTAGTTGAAACAAATGAAATCCCTTTGTAACAGATGAGTTTTCGTGCAAACCCTCATATTTCGAAACAGATTGTCTGTTTTGTACACGAGGTGCATACAGTTTTTGCCATAACCCTCTCAACTCTTTATAACATGCTATGTGGGTGAAATGATGACACCCTGCCAACTTTTAACCTTTTCAGAGTTCATTTATAGTGCTTTTAAATTTCAGTGTCATTTACCTCAAAAAAATCAATAAATGCATGAAAAATAGCAAATGAAGTCAGAAAGGGTTGAAAATTAATGATGTGGCATTGAATGGTGCATTATGAACACACAAAAAGTCCAGAGTTCAAATAAGTTCAGAAATGAAATCCCTCTCTCACAGATGAGATTTTGTCCGAAACCCTCATACTTCGAAAGAGATTGTCTATTCTGTGCAGGAAGTGCTTCCAGTTTTTGCCGTAAACCTCTCAACTTTGTATAACATGCTATGTGGGTGAAATGATGATACCATGGCAACTTTTGACCTTTTCAGAGTTCGTTTGTAGTGCTTTTCAATTTTAGTGTCATTTTGCTCAAAAAAATCAGTAAATGCATGAAAAATACCAAATGAAGTTAGAAAGGGTTGAAAATGGATGATGTGACTTTGAATGGTGCATTTTAAACAAATAAAAATTGTCGAGTTCAGATAAGTTCAAAAAATGAAATCCCTTTGTAATAGATGAGTTTTCGTCCGAATCCATGATACTTGGAAAGAGATTGTCTGTTTTGTACACAAAGTGCATCCAGTTTTGGACGTAACCCTCTCAAATTTTTATAACATGCTATGTGAGTGAAATGATTATACCATGCCAACTTTCGACATTTTCAGATTTCATTTGTAGCGCGTTTCAATTGTAGGGTCATTTACCTCTAAAACATCAGAAAATGCATGAAAAATACCAAATGTAGTCATAATAGGTTGAAAATTGATGATGGGGCTTTGAATGGTGCATTTTGAGCACACAAAAAGTCTAGAGTTCAAATAAGTTAAAAAAATGAAATCCCTTTGTAATAGATGAGTTTTCATTCGAAACCCTGATACTACGAAAGAGATTATCTATTTTGTACACGAAGTGCGTCTAGTTTTTGCGGTAACACTCTCAACACTTTATGACATGCTATGTGGGTGAAATGATGATACCATGCCAACTTTCAACCTTTTCAGAGTTCATTTGTAGTGCTTTTCAATTTTTCAGTGTCATTTAGCTCAAAAATCAATAATGCATGAAAAATAGCAAATGATTTAAAGGGTTGAAAATTGATGATATGGCTTTGAATGGCGCATTTTGAACACACAAAAAGTCTCGAGTTCAAATAAGTTCAAAAAAATGAAATCCTTTTGTAAGTGATGAGTTTTCGTCCGAAACCCTAATACTTCGAAAGAGATTGTCTGTTTTGTACACGAAGTGCATCCAATTTTTGCCGTAACCCTCGTAACCTTGTATAACATGCTATGTGGGTGAAATGTTGATACCAAGCCAACGTTCGACCTTTTCAAAGTTCATTTGTAGTGCTTTTCAATTTCAGAGTGATTTAGCTCAAAAAACTATAAATGCATGAATAATACCAAATGAAGTAAGAAAGGGTTGAAAATGACGATGTGGCTTTGAATGGTGCATTTTGAACATGCAAAAAGTCTGGAGTTTAAATAAGTTCAAAAAAATGAAATCCCTTTGTAATAGATGAGTTTTCGTTCGAAACACTCATAGTTCGAAAGAGATTGTCTGGTTTGTACATGAAGTGCATCCAGTTTTCTCCGTAACCCTCTCACATTTTTATAACATGCTATGTGGGTGAAATGATGATACTATGCCAAATTTTGACGTTTTCAGAGTTCATTTGTAGTGATTTTCAATTTTAGTGTCATTTAACTCAAAAAAAATACCAAATGAAGTCAGAAAGGGTTGAAAATTGATGATGAGGCTTTTAATTTGCATTTTGAACACGCAAAAAGTCTGGAGTATAAATATGTTCAAAAAATGAAATCCCTTTGTAGCAGATGAGTTATCGTCCGAAACTCTGATACTTCGAAAGAGATTGTCTGTTTTGTACATGAAGTGCATCTAGTTTTTGCCATAACCCGCTCAACTTTTTATAACATGCTATGTGGGTGAAATGATGACACCATTCCAACTTTCGACCTTTTTAGAGTTCATTTGTAGTGCTTTTCAATTTCAGTGTCATTTAGTTCAAAAATCAGTAATGCATGAATAATACCAATTGAAGTCAGAAAGGTTTCAATATTGATGATGTGGCTTTGAATGGTGCATTCTGAACAAGCAAAAAGTCTGGAGTTTAGATAAGTTCCAAAAGATGAAATCCCTTAGTGATAGATGAGTTTTTGTTCGAAACCCTGATACTTCGACAGAGATTGTCAGTTTTTTACATGAAGTGCATCTAGTTTTTGCCATAACCCTCTCAACTTTTTATGACATGCTATGTGGCTGAAATGATGACACCAAGCAATCTTTCAACCTTTTCAGAGTTCATTTATAGTGCTTTTAAATTTCAGTGTCATTTACCTCAAAAAAATCAATAAATGCATGAAAAATAGCAAATGAAGTCAGAAAGGGTTGAAAATTAATGATGTGGCATTGAATGGTGCATTATGAACACACAAAAAGTCCGGAGTTCAAATAAGTTCAGAAATGAAATCGCTCTCTCACAGATGAGATTTTGTCCGAAACCCTCATACTTCGAAAGAGATTGTCTATTCTGTGCACGAAGTGCTTCCAGTTTTTGCCGTAAACCTCTCAACTTTGTATAACATGCTATGTGGGTGAAATGATGATACCATGGCAACTTTTGACCTTTTCAGAGTTCGTTTGTAGTGCTTTTCAATTTTAGTGTCATTTTGCTCAAAAAAATCAGTAAATGCATGAAAAATACCAAATGAAGTCAGAAAGGGTTGAAAATGGATGATGTGACTTTGAATGGTGCATTTTAAAAAAATAAAAATTGTCGAGTTCAGATAAGTTCAAAAAATGAAATCCCTTTGTAATAGATGAGTTTTCGTCCGAATCCATGATACTTGGAAAGAGATTGTCTGTTTTGTACACAAAGTGCATCCAGTTTTGGACGTAACCCTCTCAAATTTTTATAACATGCTATGTGAGTGAAATGATTATACCATGCCAACTTTCGACATTTTCAGATTTCATTTGTAGCGCGTTTCAATTGTAGGGTCATTTACCTCTAAAACATCAGAAAATGCATGAAAAATACCAAATGTAGTCATAATAGGTTGAAAATTGATGATGTGGCTTTGAATGGTGCATTTTGAGCACACAAAAAGTCTAGAGTTCAAATAAGTTAAAAAAATGAAATCCCTTTGTAATAGATGAGTTTTCATTCGAAACCCTGATACTACGAAAGAGATTATCTATTTTGTACACGAAGTGCGTCTAGTTTTTGCGGTAACACTCTCAACACTTTATGACATGCTATGTGGGTGGAATGATGATACCATGCCAACTTTCAACCTTTTCAGAGTTCATTTGTAGTGCTTTTCAATTTTTCAGTGTCATTTAGCTCAAAAATCAATAATGCATGAAAAATAGCAAATGATTTAAAGGGTTGAAAATTGATGATATGGCTTTGAATGGCGCATTTTGAACACACAAAAAGTCTCGAGTTCAAATAAGTTCAAAAAAATGAAATCCTTTTGTAAGAGATGAGTTTTCGTCCGAAACCCTAATACTTCGAAAGAGATGGTCTGTTTTGTACACGAAGTGCATCCAATTTTTGCCGTAACCCTCGTAACCTTGTATAACATGCTATGGGGGTGAAATGTTGATACCAAGCCAACGTTCGACCTTTTCAAAGTTCATTTGTAGTGCTTTTCAATTTCAGAGTGATTTAGCTCAAAAAACTGTAAATGCATGAATAATACCAAATGAAGTAAGAAAGGGTTGAAAATGACGATGTGGCTTTGAATGGTGCATTTTGAACATGCAAAAAGTCTGGAGTTTAAATAAGTTCAAAAAAATGAAATCCCTTTGTAATAGATGAGTTTTCGTTCGAAACACTGATAGTTCGAAAGAGATTGTCTGGTTTGTACATGAAGTGCATCCAGTTTTCTCCGTAACCCTCTCACATTTTTATAACATGCTATGTGGGTGAAATGATGATACTATGCCAAATTTTGACGTTTTCGGAGTTCATTTGTAGTGATTTTCAATTTTAGTGTCATTTAACTCAAAAAAAATACCAAATGAAGTCAGAAAGGGTTGAAAATTGATGATGAGGCTTTTAATTTGCATTTTGAACACGCAAAAAGTCTAGAGTATAAATATGTTCAAAAAATGAAATCCCTTTGTAGCAAATGAGTTATCGTCCGAAACTTTGATACTTCGAAAGAGATTGTCTGTTTTGTACATGAAGTGCATCTAGTTTTTGCCATAACCCGCTCAACTTTTTATAACATGCTATGTGGGTGAAATGATGACACCATTCCAACTTTCGACCTTTTTAGAGTTCATTTGTAGTGCTTTTCAATTTCAGTGTCATTTAGTTCAAAAATCAGTAATGCATGAATAATACCAATTGAAGTCAGAAAGGTTTCAATATTGATGATGTGGCTTTGAATGGTGCATTCTGAACAAGCAAAAAATCTGGAGTTTAGATAAGTTCCAAAAGATGAAATCCCTTAGTGATAGATGAGTTTTTGTTCGAAACCCTGATACTTCGACAGAGATTGTCAGTTTTTTACATGAAGTGCATCTAGTTTTTGCCATAACCCTCTCAACTTTTTATGACATGCTATGTGGCTGAAATGATGACACCAAGCAATCTTTCAACCTTTTCAGAGTTCATTTGTAGTGCTTTTCAATTTCGGTGTCATTTAGTTCAAAAATCAGTAATGCATGAATAATACCAATTGAAGTCAGAAAGGTTTTAATATTGATGATGTGGCTTTGAATGGTGCATTCTGAACACGCAAAAAGTCTGGAGTTCAGATAAGTTCCAAAAGATGAAATCCCTTAGTGATAAATGAGTTTTTGTTCGAAACCCTGATACTTTGAAAGAGATTGTCTGTTTTGTACAAGAAGTGCATCCATTTTTTGCCGTAACCCTCTCAACCTTTTATACAATGTTATGTGGGTGAAATAATGATACCAAGCAATCTTTCAACCTTTTCAGAGTTCATTTGTAGTGCTTTTCAATTTCAATGTCATTTAGCACAAAAATCAGTAAATGCATGACAAATACCAAACGAAGTCGGAAAGGGTTGAAAATTCATGATGTGGCTTTAAATGGTGCATTTTGAACACGGAAAGACTCTGCAATTCAAATAAGTTGAAAAAAATGAAATCCCTTTGTAACAGATGACTTTTCGTGCAAACCCTCATACTTCGAAATAGATTGTCTATTTTTTACACGAAGTGCATACTGTTTTTGCCATAACCCTCTCAACTTTTCAGAACATGCTATGTGGGTGAAATGATGATACCATGCCAAGTTTCCACCTTTTCAGAGTTCATTTGTAGTGCTTTTCAATTTCAGTGTCATTTAGCTCAAAAAAATCAGTATATGCATGAAAAATTCCAAATGAAGTCAAAAAGGGCTGAAAATTAATGATGTGGCATTGAATGGTGCATTATGAACACAAAAAAAGTCCGGAGTTCAAATAAGTTCAAAAATGAAATCCCTTTGCAACAAATGAGATGTTGTCCGAAACCCTCATACTTCGGAAGAGATTGTCTATTCTGTACACGAAGTGCTTCTAGTTTTTGCCGTAACCCTCTCAACGTTTTATAACATGCTATGCGGGTGAAATGATGATACCATGCCAACTTTCGACATTTTCAGAGTTCATCTGTAGTGCTTTTCAATTTCAGTGTCGTTTTGCTCAAAAAAATCAGTAAATGCATGAAAAATACCAAATCAAGTCAGAAAGGGTTGAAAATGGATGATGTGGCTTTCAATGGTGCATTAACACATAAAAAGTCTCGAGTTCAAATAAGTTCAAAAAAATGAAATCCCTTTGTAACAGATGAGTTTTCGTCCGAATCCCTGATACTTTGAAAGAGATTGTCTGTTTTGTACACAAAGTGCATTCAGTTTTGGACGTAACCCTCTCAAATTTTTATAACATGCTATGTGAGTGAAATGATGATACCATGCCAACTTTCAACATTTTTAGATTTCGTTTGTAGTGCGTTTCAATTGCAGGGTCATTTACCTCTAAAAATCAGTAAATGCATGAAAAATACCAAATGTAGTCACAATAGGTTGAAAATTGATGATGGGGCTTTGAATAGTGCATTTTGAACACACAAAAAGTCTAGAGTTCAAATAAGTTCAAAAAATTGAAATCCCTTTGTAATACATGAGTTTTCGTTTGAAACCCTGATACTACGAAAGAGATTATGTGTTTTGTACACGAAGTGCATCTAGTTTTTGCGGTAACCCTCTCAACTCTTTATAACATGCTATGTGGGTGAAATGATGATACCATGCCAACTTTTGACCTTTTCAGAGTTCATTTGTAGTGCTTTTCAATTTTTTAGTGACATTTAGCTCAAAAATCAATAATGCACGAAAAATAGCAAATGAAGTGAAGGGTTGAAAATTAAAGATATGGCTTTGAATGGCGCATTTTGAACACACAAAAAGTCTGGAGTTCAAATAAGTTCAAAAAATGAAATCCCTTTGTAACACATGAGTTTTCGTCCGAAACCCTAATACTTCGAAAGAGATTGTCTGTTTTGTACACGAAGTGCATCCAGTTTTTGCCGTAACCCTCTTAACCTTGTATAACATGCTATGTGGCTGAAATGATGATACCAAGCCAACGTTTGACCTTTTCAGAGTTCATTTCTAGTGCTTATCAATTTCAGCGTCATTTAGCTCAAAAAGGTGTAAATGGATGAAAAATACCAAATCAAGTCAGAAAGGGTTGAAAATGATGATGTGGATTTGAATGGTGCATTTTGAACATGCAAAAAGTCTGGAGTTCAAATAAGTTCAAAAAAATGAAATCCCTTTGTAATAGATGAGTTTTCATCCGAAACCATGATAGTTCGAAAGAGATTGTCTGGTTTGTACATGAAGTGCATCCAGTTGTTGCCGTAACCCGCTCACATTTTTATAACATGCTATGTGGGTGAAATGATGATACTATGCCAACTTTCGACCTTTTTAGAGTTCATCCATAGTGGTTTTCAATTTTTGTGTCATTTAGCTCAAAAAAAATCAGTAAATGCATGAAAAATACCAAATGTAGTCAGGAAGGGTTGAAAATTGATGATGAGGCTGCTAATTTGCATTTTGAACACGCAAGAAGTCTAGAGTACAAATATGTTCAAAAAATGAAATCCCTTTGTAACCGATGAGTTATCGTCCGAAACCATGATACTTCGAAAGAGATTGTATGTTTTGTACATGAAGTGCATCTAGATTTTGCCATAACCCTCTCAACTTTTCACAACATGCTATGTGTATGAAATGGTGACACCATTCCAACTTTCGACCTTTCTAGAGTTCATTTGTAGTGGTTTTCAATTTCAGTGTCATTTAGCTCAAAAATCAGTAATGCATGAATAATACCAATTGAAGTCGGAAAGGGTTGAATATTGATGATGTGGCTTTGAATGGTGCATTCTGAACACGCAAAAAGTCTGGAGTTCAAATAATTCCAACACATGAAATCCCTTAGTGATAGATGAGTTTTTGTTCGAAACCCTGATACTTCGAAAGAGATTGTCTGTTTTGTACAAGAAGTGCATCCAGTTTTTGCCGTAACCCTCTCAACCTTTTATAACATGCTATGTGGGTGAAATGATGATACCAAACAATCTGTCAACCTTTTCAGAGTTCATTTGTAGTGCTTTTCAATTTCAGTGTCATTTAGCTCAAAAATCAGTAAATGCATGACAAATACCAAATGAAGTCGGAAAGGGTTTAAAATTGATGATGTGGCTTTAAATGGTGCATTTTGAACACACAAAGACTATGGAGTTCAAATAAGTTGAAAAAAATGAAATCCCTCTGTAACAGATGAGTTTTCGTGCAAACCCTCATACTTCGAAATAGATTGTCTGTTTGGTACATGAAGTGCATACAGTTTTTGCCATAACCCTCTCAAATTTTTATAACATGCTATGTGGGTGAAATGATGATACCATGCCAACTTTTAACCTTTTCAGACTTCATTTGAAGTGCTTTTTAATTTCAGTGTCATTTAGCTCAAAAAATCAGTAAATGCATGAAAAATACCAAATGAAGTCAGAAAGGGTTGAAAATAAATGATGTGTCATTGAATGGTGCATTATGAACACACAAAAAGTCTGGAGTTCAAATAAGTTCAAAAAAAAATCCCTTAGTGATAGATGAGTTTTCGTCCGAAACCCTCATACTTCGAAAGAGATTGTCTAGTCTGTACACGAAGTGCTTCCAGTTTTTGCCGTAACCCTCTCAACTTTTTATAACATTCTATGCGGGTGATACGATAATACCATGCCAACTTTCGACCTTTTCAGAGTTCATTTGTAGTGCTTTTCAATTGCAGTGTCATTTTGCTCAAAAAAATCAGTAAATGCATGAAAAATACCAAATGAAGTCAGAAAGGGTTGAAAATGGATGATGTGGGTTTGAATGGTGCATTTTGAACACATAAAAATTCTCCAGTTCAAATAAGTTCAAAAAAATGAAATCCCTTTGTAACAGATGAGTTTTCGTCCGAATCCCTGATATTTCGAAAGAGATTGTCTGTATTGTACACAAAGTGCATCCAGTTTTGGACGTAACCCTCTCAAATTTTTATAACATGCTATGTGAGTGAAATAATGATACCATGCCAACTTTTGACATATTTAGATTTCCTTTGTAGTGCGTTTCAATTGCAGGGTCATTTAGCTCTAAAAAATCAGTAAATGCATGATAAAGACCAAATGTAGTCAGAATAGGTTGAAAATTGATGATGTGGCTTTGAATGATGCATTTTGAACACACAAAAAGTCTAGAGTTCAAATAAGTACAAAAAAATGAAATGCCTTTGTAATAGATGAGTTTTCGTATGAAACCCTGATACTACGAAAGAGATTATCTGTTTTGTACACGAAGTGCATCTAGTTTTTGCGGTAACCCTCTCAACTCTTAATAATATGCTATGTGGGTGAAATGATGAGACCATGCCAACTTTCGACCTTTTCAGAGCTCATTTGTAGTTATTTTCAATTATCAAGTGTCATTTAGCTCAAAAATCAATAATGCATGAACAATAGCATATGAAGTAAAGGGCTGAAAATTGATGATGTGGCTTTGAATGGTGCATTTTGAACACGCAAAAATTCTGGAGTTCAAATAAGTTACAAATATGAAATCAATTTATAACAGATGAGTTTTCGTTCGAAACCCTAATACTTCGAAAGAGATTTTCTGTTCTGTACCTGAAGTGCATCCAGTTTTTGCCGTAACCCTATCAACTTTTTATAACATGCTATGTGGGTGAAATGATGATACCAAGCCAACTTTCGACCTTTTCAGAGTTCATTTGTAGTGCTTGTCAATTTCAGCGTCATTTAGCTCAAAAACAGTAAATGCATGAAATATACCAAATGAAGTCAGAAAGGGTTGAAAATGATGATGTGGCTTTCAATGGTGCATTTTCAATATGCAAAAATTCTGGAATTCAAATAAGTACAAACAAAAGAAATCCCTTTGTAATAGATGAGTTTTCGTCCGAAACCCTGATTCTTCGAAAGAGATTGTCTATTTTGTACAAGAAGTGCATCCAGTTTTTTTCGTAACCCTCTCAACCTTTTATAACATGCTATATGGGTGAAATGATGATACCAAACAATCTTTCAACCTTTTCAGAGTTCATTTGTAGTTATTTTCAATTTAAATGTCATTTAGCTCAAAAATCAGTAAATGTATGAAAAATACCAAATGAAGTCGCAAAGGGTTGAAAATTAATGATGTGGCTTTATATGGTGCATTTTGAACACGCAAGAACTCTGGAGTTCAAATAAGTTGAAAAAAATGAAATCCGTTTATAAGAGATGAGTTTTCATGCAAACCCTCATACTTCGAAACAGATTGTCTGTTTTGTACACGAAGTGCATACAATTTTTGCCATAACCCTCTCATCTTTTTATAACATGCTATGTGGGTGAAATGATGATTCCATGCCAACTTTGAACCTTTTTCAGAGTTCATTTGTAGTGCTTTTCAATTTCAATGTCGTTTAGCTCAAAAAAATCAGTAAATGCATGAAAAATACCAAATGAAGTCAGAAAGGGTTGAAAATTAATGATGTGGCATTGAATGGTTCATTATGAACACACAAAAAGTCTGAATTTCAAATAAGTTCAAAAAAATAAAATCCCTTAGTGATAGATGAGTTTTCGTCTGAAACACTCATAATTCGAAAGAGATTGTCTATTCTGTACACGAAGTGCTTCCAGTATTTGCCGTAACCCTCTCAACTTTTTATAACATGCTATGTGGGTGAAATGATGATACTATGCCAACTTTCGATCTTTTGAAAGTTCATTTGTAGTGCTTTTCAATTTCAGTGTCATTAAGCTCAAAAAAATCAATACATGCATGAAAAATACCAAATGAAGTAAGAAAGGGTTGAAAATTGATGATGAGGCTTTTAATGTTGCAGTTTGAACACACAAAAATTCTAGAGTACAAATATGTTCAAAAAATGAAATCCCTTTGTAACAGATGAGTTTTCGTCCGAAACCCTAATACTTCGAAAGAGATTGTCTGTTTTGTACACGAAGTGCATCTAGGTTTTCCCGTAACCCTCTCAACCTTTTATAACATGCTATGTGGGTGAAATGATGATACCAAGCCAACTTTCAACCTTTTCAGAGTTCATATGTTTTGCTTTTCACTTTCAGTGTCATTTATCTCAAAAAACACTAAATGCATGGAAAATACCAAATGAAGTCAGAAAAGGTTGAAAATTGATGATGTGGCCTTGAATGGTGCATTTCGAACATGCAAAAAGGGTGGAGTTCAAATAATTTCAAAAATATGAAATCCCTTTGTAACAAATGACTTTTCGTTCGAAACCCTGATACTTCGAAAGAGATTGTCTGTTTTGGACACGAAGTGCATCCAGTTGTTGCCGTAACCATCTCAAATTTTTATAACATGCTGTGTGGGTGAAACGATGATACTACTGCAACTTTCTACCTATTCAGAGTTCATTTGTAGTGCTTCTAAATTTCAGTGTCATTTAGCTCAAATAAATCAGTAAATGCATGAAAAATACCAGATGCAGTCAGAAAGGATTGAAAATTGATGACATGGCTTTGAATGTTGAATTTTGACCACACAAAAAGTTCGGAGTTCAAATATGTAGAAAAATGGAATCCCTTTGTAACAGATGAGTTTTCGTCCGAAACCCTGATACTTTGAAAGAGATTGTCTATTCTGTAAAAGAAGTGCTTCCAGTTTTTGCCGTAACCCTCTAAACTTTTTATAGCACGCTATGTCGGTGAAATGATGATACCAAGCCAACTTTCGACCTTTTCAGTGTTCATTTGTAGTGCTTTTCAATTGCACGGTCATTTACCTCTAAAAAGTCAGTAAATGCATTAAAAATACCAAATGAAGTATTAAAGGGTGGAATATTGATGATGTGGCTTTGAATGGTGCATTTTGAACACACAAAAAGTCTAGAGTTTAAATATGTTGATTTGTTGTGCTTTTCAATTTCAGTGTCATTTAGCTCAAAAATTAGTGATGCATGAATAATACCAAATGAACTTAGGAAGGTATGAAAATTGATGATGTGCCTTTGAATGGTGCATTTTGAACAAACAAAAAGTCTCGAGTTCAAATAATTTCAAAAAAATGAAATCCCTTTGTAAGAGATGAGTTTCGTGTGAAACAGTCATACTTCGAAAGAGATTGTCTGTTTTGGAGACAAAGTGCATCCAGTTTTTGATGTAATCCTCTCAAATTTTTGGAACATGCTATTTGGGTGAAATTATGATACCATGCGAACTTTCGACCTTTTTAGAGTTCATTTGTAGTGCTTTTCAATTGCAGGGTCATTTAGCTCTAAAAAAACTTTAATGCATGAAACATACCAAATCAAGTCAGAAAGGGTTGAAAATTTATGATGTGGCTTTGAATGGTGCATTTTTAAAACACAAAAAGTCTGGAGTTTAAATAAGGTCAAAAAATGAATTCCCTTTCTAAGAGATGAGTTTTCGTTCGAAACCCTGAAACTTCGAAAGAAATTGTCTGTTTTGTACACGGAGTGCATCCAGTTTTTGCCGTCACCCTCTAAACTTTTTATAACATGCTATGTGGGTGAAATGATGATGCCATTCCAACTTTCGACCTTTTTTGTGTTCATTTGAAGTGCTTTTCAATTTCAGTGTCATTTATCTCAAAAAATCAGGAAATGCATGAAAAATACCAAATGAAGTCAGAAAGGGTTGAAAATTGATGATGTGGGTTGAAATGGTTCATTTTGACCACACAAAAATTCTAGAGTTCAAATAAGTTAAGAAATAGAATCCCTTTGTAACAAATGAGTTTTCGTCTGAAACCCTGATAGTTTGAAAGAGATCGTATGTTTTGTACTTGAAGTGCATCCAGTTTTTGCCATAACCCTCTCAACTTTTTATATAATGCTATGTGGGTGAAATGATGATACCATGCCAACTTTTGACCTTTTCAGAGTTCATTTGCAGTGCTTTTAAATTGCAGGGTCATTTAGGTCTAAAAATCAGTAGATGCATGAAAAATTCCAAATGAAGTTGGAAAGGGTTGAATATTGATGATGTGGCTTTGAATGGTGCATTTTGAACACACAAAAAGTCTAGAGTTCAAATATGTTAAAAAATGAAATCCGTTTGTAACAGATGAGTTTTCGTCTGAAACCCTCATACTTCGAAATAGATTGTCTGTTTTGTACAGGAAGTGCATCCAGTTTTTCCCGTAACCCTCTCAACCTTTTATAACATGCTATGTGGTTGAAATGATGATACCAAGCCAACTTTCGACCTTTTCAGAGTTCATATGTAGTGCTTTTCAATTTCAGTGTCATTTAGCTGAAAAACAATAAATGCATGAAAAATACAAAATGAAGTCAGAAAGGATTGAAAATAGATGAGTTGGCCTTGAATGGTGCATTTTGAACATGCAAAAAGTCTGGAGTTCAAATAAGTTCAAAAAATGAAATCCCTTTGTAACAAATAAGTTTTCGACCGAAACCCTGATACCTCGAAAGAGATTGTCTTTTTTGTACACGAAGTGGATACAGGTTTTGCCATAACCCTTTCAACTCTTTATAACATGCTATGTGGATGAAAATGATGATACCATGCCAACTTTCAACCTTTTTCAGAGTTCGTTTGTAGTATTTTTTAATTTTAGTGTCATTTTACTAAAAAATCAATAAATGCATGAAAAATACCAAATGAAGTCAGAAAGGGTTGAAAATTGATGATGTGGCTTTGAATGGTGCATTTTGAACACACAAAAAGTCTCGAGTTCAAATAAGTTCAAAAAAGTTAAATCCCTTAGTGATAGATGAGCTTTCGTCTGAAACCCTGATACTTCGAAAGAGATTGCCTGTTTTGTACACGAAGTGCATCTAGTTTTCGCCGTAACCCACTCAACTTTTTATAACATGCTTTGTGGGTGAAATGATGATACCATGACAACTTTCGACCTTTTATGAGTTCATTTCTAGTGCTTTTCAATTTCAGTGTCATTGAGCTCAAAAAAACATCAAATGAGTCAGAAAGGGTTGAAAATTGATGACGTGGCTTTGAATGTTGCTTTTTTACCACACAAAAAGTTAGTAGTTCAAATAAGTTAAAAAATCGAATCCCTTTGTAACAGATGAGTTTTCGTCCGAAACCCTCATACATCGAAAGAGATTGTCTATTCTGTACATGAAATGCTTCCAGTTTTCTCCATAACCCTCTCAACTTTTTATAACGTGCTATGTGGGTGAAATGATGATACCATGCCAACTTTCGACCTTTTTAGAGTTCATTTGTAGTGCTTTTCAATTGTAGGGTCATTTAGCTCTAAAAAATCAGTAGATGCATGAAAAATACCAAATGAAGTCAAAAAGGGTTGAATATTGATGATGTTGCTTTGAATGGTGCATTTTGAACACAAAAAAGTCCTAGAGTTCAAATACGTTCAAAAAATGAAATCCCTTTGTAACAAATGAGTTTTCGTCCGAAACCCTGATAGTTCGAAAGAGGTTATCTGTTTTGTACACGAAGTGCATCCAGTTTTTCCCGAAACCCTCTCAACCTTTTATAACATGCTATGTGGTTTAAATGATGATACCAAGCCAACTTTCGACCTTTTCAAAGTTCATATGTAGTGCTTTTCAATTTCAGTTTCATTTAGCCCAAAAACGGTAATGCAAGAAAAATACCAAAAGAAGTCAGAAAGCGTTGAAAATTGATGATGTGGCTTTGAATGGTGCATTTTGAACACACAAAAAGTCTGGAGTTGAAATAAGTTTAAAAAAAATGAAATCCGTTTCTAACAGATGAGTTTTCATCTGAAACCCTCATATTTCGAAAGAGATTGTATGTTTTGTAAACGAAGTGCATCTTGTTTTTGCCGTAACCCTCTCAACTTTTGATAACATTCTATGTGGGTGAAATGATGATACCATGCCAACTTTGGACCTTTTTAGAGTTCACTTGTAGTGCTTTTCACTTTTGGTGTCATTTAGCTCAAAAATCAGTAAATGCATGAAAAATACCAAATGTAGTCAGAAAGGGTGGAAAATTTATGATGTGGCTTGCTATGGTGCATTTTGAACGGACAAAAAGTCTCGAGTTCAGATAAGTTCAAAAAAATGAAAAAAAACCTTTGTAACAGATGAGTTTTCATCCGAAACCCTGATACTACGAAAAAGACTATCTGTTTTGTACACGAAGTGCATCCTGTTTTTGCCGTAACCCTCTCAACTTTTTATAACATGCTATGTGGGTGAAATGATGATACCATGCCAACTTTCGACCTTTTCAGAGTTCATTTGTAGTGCTTTTCAATTTTAGTGTCATTTAGCTCAAAAATTAGTAAATGCAGGAAAAATACCGAATGTTGTCAGAAAGGGTTGAAAATTGAATGGTGCTTTTTGAACATCCAAAAAGTATGGAGTTCAAATAAGCTCCAAAAAATGAAATCCCTATGTAAGAGATGAGTTTTCGTCCGAAACTCCGATACTTCGAAAGAGATTGTCTGTTTTGTAGACAACGTGCATCCAGTTTTTGCCATAACCCTCTCAAATTTTTATAACATGCTATGAGGGTGAAATGATGATACCATGACAACTTTCGACCTTTTCAGAGTTCATTTCTAGTGCTTTTCAATTTCAGTGTCATTGTGCTCAAAAAAACATCAAATGAATGAAAAGTTCCAAATGAAGTGAGAAAGGGTTGAAAATTCATGACGTGGCTTTGAATGTTGCATTTTTACCACACAAAAGGTCTAGAGTTCAAATATGTTCAAAAAAATGAAATCCCTTTGTAACAGATGAGTTTTCATCCGAAAACCTGATACTTCCAAAGAGATTGTCGGTTTTGTACACGAAGTGCATCTAGTTTTTGCCGTTACCCTCTCAACTTTTTATAACATGCAATTTGGGTGAAATGATGATACCATGCCAACTTTCTACCTTTTCATAGTTCATTTGTAGTGTTTTTCAATTTCAGTGTCATTTAGTTCAAAAATCAGTAATGCATGAAAAATACCAAATTAAGTCAGAAAGGGTTGAAAATTGATGATGTGGCTTTGAATGGTGCATTTTGAACACGCAAAAAGTTTGGAGTTCAAATAAATTCAAAAAACAAAATCGCTTTGTAACAGATGAGTTTTCGTCTGAAACCCTCATACTTCGAAAGAGATTGTGTGTTTTGTACACGAAGTGCATCCAGTTTTTGCCATAACACTCTCAACTTTTTATGACATGATATGTGGGTGAAATGATAATAGCATGCCAACTTTTGACCTTTTCAGAGTTAATTTGTAGTGCTTCTCAATTGCAGGGTCATTTAGCTCTAAAAAATGAGTAAATGCATTGAAAATAGCAAATGAAGTCAAAAATGGTTGAATATTTATGATGTGGCTTTGAGTGGTGCATTTTAAACACACAAAAAGTCTAGAGTTCAAATATGTTCGAAAAAATGAAATCCTATTGTAACAGATGAGTTTTCGTCCGAAACCCTGATACTTCGAAAAGATTGTGTGTTTTGTACACGAAGTGCACCTAGTGTTTGTCGTAACCCTCTCAACTTTTTATAACATGCTATGTGGGTGAAATTATGATACCATGTCAACTTTCGAGCTTTTCAGAGTTCATTTCTAGTGGTTTTCAATTTCAGTGTCATTTAGCTAAAGAATTAGTAATGCATGAATAATACCAAATGAAGTCAGAAAGTGTGGAAAATTGATGATGTAGCTATGAATGGTGCATTTTGAACACGCAAAAACCTGGAGTTCAAATAAGTTAAAAAAAATGAAATCCCTTTGTATGAGATGAGTTTTCATCCAAACCCTCATACGTTGGAATAGATTGTCTGTTTGATACGCGAAGTGCATATAGTTTTTGCAATAACCCTTTCAACTTTTTATAACATGCTATGTGGGTGAAATGATGATACAATGCCAACTTTCAACCTTTTCAGAGCTCATTTGTAGTGCTTTTCAATTTCAGTGTCATTTAGCTCTAAAAAATCAGTAAATGCATGAAAAATACCAAATGAAATCAGAAAGGGCTGAAAATCGATGATGTGGCTTTGAATGGTGCATTTTGAACACACAAAAAGTCTGGAGTTCAAATAAGTTCAAAAAAATGTAGTCCCTTTGTAACAGATGAGTTTTCGTCTAAAACCCTGGTACTTCGAAAGAGATTGTCTGTTTTGTGCCCGAAGTGCATCTAGTTTTTGCCGTAACCCTCTAAAAATTTTATAACATGCAATTTGCGTGAAATGATGATACCATGCCAACTTTCGACCTTTTCAGAATTCATTTGTAGTGCTTTTCAATTTGAGTGTTATTTTGTTCAAAATTTTTTAAATGCATGAAAAATACCAAATGAAGTCTGAAAGGGTTGAATATTGATGATGTGGCTTTGAATGGTGCATTTTGAACACACAAAAAGTCTAGAGTTCAAATATGGTCAAAAAATGAAATCCCTTTGTATCAGATGAATTTTCGTCCGAAACCCTCATAATTCGAAAGAGATTGTTAGTTTTGTACACGAAGGGCATCTAGTTTTTGCCGTAACCCTCTGAACTTTTTATAACATGCTATGTGGGTGAAATTATGATACCATGTCGACTTTCGAGCTTTTCAGAGTTCATTTCAAGTGGTTATCAATTTCAGTGTCATTTCGCTCAAAAATGTGTACTGCATGAATAATACCAAATGAAGTCAGAAAGGGTGGAAAATCGATAATGTGGCTATTAATGGTGCATTTTGAACACGCAAAAATTTGGAGTTCAAATAAGTTAAAAAAATGAAATACCTTTGTAACAGATGAGTTTTCGTCCGAAACCCTAATACTTCAAAAGAGATTGTCTGTTTTGTACACGAAGTGCATCCAATTGATGATACTAAATGCATCAGAGTTCATTTGTTGTGCTTTTCAATTTCACTGTCATTTAGCTCAAGAAAATCAGTAAATGCATTAAAAATACTAAATGAACTCAGAAAGGGTAGAAAATTGATGATGTCGCTTTGAATGGTGGATTTTAACACACAAAAAGTCTCGAGTTCAAATAAGTTCAAAAAAATGAAATCCCTTTGTGATGGACGAGTTTTCGTGCGAAACCCTGATACTTCGAAAGAGATTTTTTGTTTCGTACATGAAGTGCATCTAGTTTTTGCCGTAACCCCTCAACTTTTTATAACATGCTTTGTGGGTGAAATGATGATTCCATGCCAACTTTTGACCTTTCCAGAGTTCATTTGTAATGCTTTTCAATTTCAGTGTCATTTAGCTCAAAACCAGTAATGCATGAAAAATACCAAATGAAGTCAGAAAGGGTTGAAAATTGATGATGTGGCTTTGAATGGTGCATTTTGAACACGCAAAAAGTTTGGAGTTCAAATAAATTCAAAAAAATGAGATCGCTTTGAAACCCTCATACTTCGAAAGAGATTGTCTGTTTTGCGCACGAAGTGCATCCAGTTTTTGCCATAACGTTCTCAACTTTTTATTACATGCTATGTGGGTGAAATGATGAAATCATGCCAACTTTCGACCCTTTCAGAGTTCATTTGTAGTGCTTTTCAATTACAGGGTCATTTAGCTCTAAAAACTGAGTAAATGCATTGAAAATACCAAATGAAGTCAGAAAGGGTTGAATATTGATGATGTGGCTTTGAATGGTGCATTTTAAACACACAAAAAGTCTAGAGTTCAAATATGTTCAAAAAAATGAAATCCCTTTGCAACAGATGAGTTTTCGTCCAAACACTCATACGTTGAAATAGATTGTTTTTTTGTACACGAAGTGCATACAGTTTTTGCCATAACCCTCTCAACTTTTTATAACATGCTATGTGGGTGAAATGATGATACCATGCTAACTTTCAACCTTTTCACAGTTCATTTATAGTGATTTTCAATTTTAGTGTCGTTTAGCTCTAAAAATCAGTAAATGCATGAAAAATACCAAATGAACTCAGAAAGGGTTGAAAATTGATGATGTGGCTCTAAATGGTGCATATTGAACACACAAAAAGTCTCCAGTTCAAATAAGTTCAAAAAAATGAAATCCCTTTGTAAGAGATGAGTTTTCGTCTGAAACCCTCATACTTCGAAACAGATTGTCTGTCTTGTACACGAGGTGCATCCAGATTTTGCTATAACCGTCTCAACTTTTTATGACATGATATGTGGGTGAAATGAGGATACCATGCCAACTTTCGACCTTTTCAGAGTTCATTTGCAGTGCTTTTCAATTGCAGGGTCATTTAGCTCTAAAAAATGATTAAGTGCATTGAAAATAGCAAATGAAATCAAAATGGGTTGAATATTGATGATGTGTCTTTGAATGGTGCATTTTAAACACACAAAAATTCTAGAGTTCAAATATGTTAAAAAAATGAAATCCCTTTGTAACTGAAGATTTTTCGTGCGAAACGCTGATACTTCGAAAGAGATTGTCTGTTCTATACACGAAGTGGATCTAGGTTTTGACGTAACCCTCTCAACTTTTTATAACATGCTATGTGGGTGAAATTACGATACCATGTCAACTTTCAAGATTTCAGAGTTCATTTCTAGTGGTTTTCAATTTCAGTGTCATTTAGCTCAAGAATCAGTAATGCATGAATAATACCAAATGAAGTCAGAAAGGGTGGAAAATTGATGATGTAGCAATGAATGGTTCATTTTGAACACGCAAAAATATGGAGTTCAAATAAGTTCAAAAAAATGAAATCACTTTCTAACAGATGAATTTTCGTCCAAACCATCATACGTTGAAATAGATTGTCTGTTTTGTACACGAAGTGCATACAGTTTTTGCCATAACCCTGTCAACTTTTTATAACATGCTATGTGGATGAAATGATGATACAATGCCAACTTTCAACCTTTTCAGAGTTCATTTGTAGTGCTTTTATATTTCAGTGTCATTTAGCTCTAAAAAAATCAGTAAATGCATGAAAAATACCAAATGAACTCAGAAAGGGTTGAAAATCGATGATGTGGCTCTGAATGGTGCATTTTGAACACACACAAAGTTTGGAGTTCAAATAAGTTCAAAAAAATGAAATCCCTTTGTAACAGATGAGTTTGCGTCTGAAACCATGATACTTCGAAAGAGATTGTGTGTTTTGTACACGAAGTGCATCTAGTTTTTGCCGTAACCCTCCCAACTTTTTGTAACATGCTATGTGGGTGTAATTATGATACCATGCCAACTTTCGACCTTTTTAGAGTTCATTTCTAGTGGTTTTCAATTTCAGTGTCATTTAGCTAAAAAATAAGTACTGCATGAATAATACCAAATGAAGTCAGAAAGGGTGGAAAATTGATGATGTGGCTATGAATGGTTCATTTTGAACAAGCAAAAATCTAGAGTTCAAATAAGTTCAAAAAATGAAATCCCTTTGTAAGAGATGAGTTTTCGTCCGAAACCCTAATACTTCGAAAGAGATTGTCAGTTTTGTACACGAAGTGCATCAAGTTTTTGCCGTAACCCTCTCAAATTTTTAGAACACGCTATGTGGGTGAAATGATGGTATCATGCGAACTTTCAACCTTTTCAGAGTTCATTTGTTTTGCTTTTAGATTTCACTGTCATTTAGCTCAAAAAAATCAGTAAATGCATTAAAAATACTAAATGAACTCAGAAAGGGTAGAAAATTGATGATGTCGCTTTTAATGGTGCATTTTGAACAAACAAAAAGTCTCGAGTTCAAATAAGTTCAAAGAAATGAAATCCCTTTGCGATAGACGAGTTTTCGTCCGTAACCCTGATATTTCGAAAGAGATTTTCTGTTTCGTACACGAAGTGCATCTAGTTTTTTCCGTAACCCTCTCAACTTTTTATAACATGCTTTGTGGGTGAAATGATGATTCCATGCCAACTTTTGACCTTTCCAGAGTTCATTTGTAGTGCGTTTCAATTTCAGTGTCATTTAGCTCAAAACTAGTAATGCATGAAAAATACCAAATGAAGTCAGAAAGGGTTGAAAATTGATGATGTGGCTTTGAATGGTGCACTTTGAACACGCAAAAAGTTTGGAGTTCAAATAAATTCAAAAAAATGAGATCACTTTGAAACCCTCATACTTCGAAAGAGATTGTCTGTTTTGCACATGAAGTGCATCCAGTTTTTGCCATAACCCTCTCATCTTTTTATTACATGCTATGTTGGTGAAATGATGAAACCATGCCAACTTTCGACCCTTTCAGAGTTCATTTGTAGTGCTTTTCAATTACAGGGTCATTTAGCTCTAAAAACTGATTAAATGCATTGAAAATACCAAATGAAGTCAGAAAGGGTTGAATATTGATGATGTGGCTTTGAATGGTGCATTTTAAACACACAAAAAGTCTAGAGTTCAAATATGTTCAAAAAAATGAAATCCCTTTGCAACAGATGAGTTTTCGTCCAAACACTCATACGTTGAAATAGATTGTTTTTTTTGTACACGAAGTGCATACAGTTTTTGCCATAACCCTCTCAACTTTTTGTAACATGCTATGTGGGTGAAATGATGATACCATGCTAACTTTCAACCTTTTCAGAGTTCATTTATAGTGATTTTCAATTTTAGTGTCGTTTAGCTCTAAAAATCAGTAAATGCATGAAAAATACCAAATGAACTCAGAAAGGGTTGAAAATTGATGATGTGGCTCTAAATGGTGCATATTGAACACACAAAAAGTCTCCAGTTCAAATAAGTTCAAAAAAATGAAATCCCTTTGTAAGAGATGAGTTTTCGTCTGAAATCCTCATACTTCGAAACAGATTGTCTGTCTTGTACACGAAGTGCATCCAGTTTTTGCTATAACCGTCTCAACTTTTTATGACATGATATGTGGGTGAAATGATGATACCATGCCAACTTTCGACCTTTTCAGAGTTAATTTGCAGTGCTTTTCAATTGCAGGGTCATTTAGCTCTAATAAATGATTAAATGCATTGAAAATAGCAAATGAAATCAAAATGGGTTGAATATTGATGATGTGTGTTTGAATGGTGCATTTTAAACACACAAAAAGTCTAGAGTTCAAATATGTTAAAAAAATGAAATCCCTTTGTAACTGAAGATTTTTCGTGCGAAACGCTGATACTTCGAAAGAGATTGTCTGTTCTATACACGAAGTGGATCTAGGTTTTGCCGTAACCCTCTCAACTTTTTATAACATGCTATGTGGGTGAAATTACGATACCATGTCAACTTTCAAGATTTCAGAGTTCATTACTAGTGGTTTTCAATTTCAGTGTCATTTAGCTCAAGAATCAGTAATGCATGAATAATACCAAATGAAGTCAGAAAGGGTGGAAAATTGATGATGTAGCAATGAATGGTTCATTTTGAACACGCACAAATCTGGAGTTCAAATAAGTTCAAAAAAATGAAATCACTTTCTAACAGATGAGTTTTCGTCCAAACCATCATACGTTGAAATAGATTGTCTATTTTGTACACGAAGTGCATACAGTTTTTGCCATAACCCTGTCAACTTTTTATAACATGCTATGTGGATGAAATGATGATACAATGCCAACTTTCAACCTTTTCAGAGTTCATTTGTAGTGCTTTTATATTTCAGTGTCATTTAGCTCTAAAAAGTCAGTAAATGCATGAAAAATACCAAATGAACTCAGAAAGGCTTGAAAATCGATGATGTTGCTCTGAATGGTGCATTTTGAACACACAAAAAGTTTGGAGTTCAAATAAGTTCAAAAAAATGAAATCCCTTTGTAACAGATGAGTTTGCGTCTGAAACCATGATACTTCGAAAGAGATTGTGTGTTTTGTACACGAAGTGTATCTAGTTTTTGCCGTAACCCTCCCAACTTTTTGTAACATGCTATGTGGGTGTAATTATGATACCATGCCAACTTTCGACCTTTTTAGAGTTCATTTCTAGTGGTTTTCAATTTCAGTGTCATTTAGCTAAAAAATAAGTACTGCATGAATAATACCAAATGAAGTCAGAAAGGGTGGAAAATTGATGATGTGGCTATGAATGGTTCATTTTGAACAAGCAAAAATGTAGAGTTCAAATAAGTTCAAAAAATGAAATCCCTTTGTAAGAGATGAGTTTTCGTCCGAAACCCTAATACTTCGAAAGAGATTGTCTGTTTTGTACACGAAGTGCATCAAGTTTTTGCCGTAACCCTCTCAAATTTTTAGAACATGCTATGTGGGTGAAATGATGGTATCATGCGAACTTTCAACCTTTTCAGAGTTCATTTGTTTTGCTTTTAGATTTCACTGTCATTTAGCTCAAAAAAATCAGTAAATGCATTAAAAATACTAAATGAACTCAGAAAGGGTAGAAAATTGATGATGTCGCTTTTAATGGTGCATTTTGAACAAACAAAAAGTCTCGAGTTCAAATAAGTTCAAAGAAATGAAATCCCTTTGCGATAGACGAGTTTTCGTCCGAAACCCTGATACTTCGAAAGAGATTTTCTGTTTCGTACACGAAGTGCATCTAGTTTTTTCCGTAACCCTCTCAACTTTTTATAACATGCTTTGTGGGTGAAATGATGATTCCATGCCAACTTTTGACCTTTCCAGAGTTCATTTGTAGTGCGTTTCAATTTCAATGTCATTTAGCTCAAAACTAGTAATGCATGAAAAATACCAAATGAAGTCAGAAAGGGTTGAAAATTGATGATGTGTCTTTGAATGGTGCACTTTGAACACGCAAAAAGTTTGAAGTTCAAATAAATTCAAAAAAATGAGATCGCTTTGAAACCCTCATACTTCGTAAGAGATTGTCTGTTTTGTACACGAAGTGCATCCAGTTTTTGCCATAACCCTCTCAACTTTTTATTACATGCCATGTGGGTCAAATGATGAAACAATGCCTACTTTCGACCCTTTCAGAGTTCATTTGTAGTGCTTTTCAATTACAGGGTCATTTAGCTCTAAAAACTGAGTAAATGCATTGAAAATACCAAATTAAGTCAGAAAGGGTTCAATATTGATGATGTGGCTTTGAATGGTACATTTTAAACACACAAAAAGTCTAGAGTTCAAATATGTTCAAAAAAATGAAATCCCTTTGCAACAGATGAGTTTTCGTCCAAACCCTCATACGTTGAAATAGATTGTCTGTTTTATACACGAAGTGCCTACAGTTTTTGCCAGAACCCTCTCAACTTTTTATAACATGCTATGTGGGTGAAATGATGATACCATGACAACTTTCGACCATTTCAGAGTTCATTTGTAGTACTTTTCAATTTCAGTGTCATTTAGCTCAAAAATCAATAAATGCACGAAAAATACCAAATGTAGTCACAAAGGGTTGAAAATTGATGATGCGGCTTTGAATGGTGCATTTTGAACATGCGAAAACTATGGAGTTCAAATAAGTTCAAAAAAATTAAATCCCATTGTAAGAGATGAATTTTCGTCCGAAACCCTGATACTTTGAAAGAGATTATCTGTTTTGTACATGAAGTGCATGTAGTTTTTGCCATAACCCTCTCATCTTTTTATAACATGCTATGTGGGTGAAATGATGATACTGTGCCAACTTTCGACCTTTTCAGAGTTAATTTGTAGTGCTTTTGAATCTTAGTGTCGTTTTGCTCTAAAAAATCTCTAAATGCATGAAAAATACCAAATCAAGTCAGAAAGGGTTGAAAATTTATGATGTGTCTTTGAATGGTGCATTTTCAACACACAAAAAGTCTTGAGTTCAAATAAGTTCAAAAAAATGAAATCCCTTTGTAAGAGATGAGTTTTCGTCTGAAACCCTGATAGTACGAAAGATATTGTCCGTTTTGTACACGAAGTGCATCCTGTTTTTGCCGTAACTCTCTCAACTTTTTATAAAGTGCTATGTGGGTGAAATGGTGATACCATGCCAACTTTCGACCTTTTTAGAGTTTATTTGTAGTGCTTTTCAATTTCAGTGTCATTTAGATCAAAAATCAATAAATGCATGAAAAATACCAAATGTAGTCAGAAAGGGTTGAAAGTTGATGATGTGGTTTTGAATGGTGCATTTTGAACATGCAAAAAATATCAAATAAGTTCAAAAAAATTAAATCCGATTGTAACAGATGAGATTTCGTCCGAAACCGTGATACTTCGAAAGAGATTGTCTGTTTTGTACACGAAGTGCATGCAGTTTTTGACGTAACCCTCTCTACTTTTTATAACATGCTTTGTGGGTGAAATGATGATACCGTGCCAACTTTTGACCTTTTCAGAGTTCATTTCTTGTGATTTTCCATTTCAGTGTCATTTGACTCAAACATCATGAAATGCATGAAAAGAACCAAATGAAGTCACAAAGGGTTGAAAATTAATGACGCGGATTTGAATGTTGCATTTTGACCACACAAAATGTTCGGAGTTTAAATAAGTGAAAAAATGGAATCCCTTTGTAACAGATGAGTTTTCGTCCGAAACCGTCATACTTCGAAAGAGATTGTCTATTCTATACAAGAAGTTCTTCCAGTTTTTTCCATAACCCTCTCAACTTTTTATAACACGCTATCTGCGTAAAATGATGATACCGGGCCAACTTTCGACCTTTTCAAAGTACTTTTGTAGTGCTTTTCAATTGCAGGGTCATTTAATTCTAAAAGATCAGTAAATGCATGAAAAATACCACATGAAGTCAAAAAGGGTTGAATATTGATTATGTGGCTTTGAATGGTGCATTTTGACCACACAAAAAGTCTAGAGTTCAAACATGTTCAAAACAATGAAATCCCTTTGTAATAGATGAGTTTTCGTCCGAAACCGAGATACTTCGACAGAGATTGTCTGGTTTGTACGCGAAGTGCATCCAGTTTTTGCCGTAACCCTCTCAAACTTTTATAAAATGCTATGTGGCTGAAATGATGATACCATGCCAACTTTCGACCTTTTCAGAGTTCATTTGTAGTGTTTTTCAATTTCAGGGTCGTTTAGCTCTAAAAAGACAGTAAATGCATGAAAAATATCAAATTAAGCGAGAAAGGGTTGAAAATTGATGATGTGGCTTTGAATGGTGCATTTTGACCACACAGAAAGTCCGGAGTTCAAATATGTCAAAAATGGAATCCCTTTGTAACAGATGTGTATTCGTCTGAAACCCTAATACTTCGAAAGAAATTGTGTGTTGTGTACACAAAGTTCTTCCAGTTTTTCTCGTAACCCTCTCTACTATGTATAACATGCTATGTGGGTGAAATAATGATACCATGCCAACTTTCGACCTTTTCAGAGTTCATTTGTAGTGCTTTTCAATTTCAGTGTCATTTTGCTCGAAAAAATCAGTAAATCAATGAAAAATACCAAATGAACTCAGGAAGTGTTGAAAATTGATGATGTGCCTTTGAATGGTGCATTTTGAGCACGCAAAAAGTCTGGACTTCAAATCAGTTCAAAAAAATGAACTCCCTTTGTAATAGATGAGTTTTGGTCCGAAACCCTGATAATTCGAAAGAGATTGTCTGGTTTGTACATGAAGTGCATCCAGTTTTTGCCGTAACCCCCTCATACTTTTATAACATGCTATGTGGGTGAAATGATGATACCATGCCAACTTTCGACCTTTTCAGAGTTCATTTGTAGTGCTTTTCAATTTCAAGGTCATTTAGCTCAAAAAGAGTCAGTAAATGCATGAAAAATACCAAACGAACTCAAAAACGGTTCGAAATTGATGACGTGGCTTTGAATGGTGTATTTTGACCACAAAGAAAGTCCAGAGTTCCAATATGTTAAAAAATGGAATCCATTTGTAACACATGAGTTTTCGTTCGAAACCCTGATACTTCGAAAGAGATTGTCTCGTTTGTACACGAAGTGTATCCAATTTCTGCCGTTAGCCTATAAAAAATTTATAACATGCTATGTGGATGAAATGATGATACCATGCCAACTTTCGACCTTTTCAAAGTTCATTTGTAGTGCTTTTCAATTTCAAGGTCATTTAGCTCAAAAAAGTCAGTAAATGCATGAAAAATACCAAATGAACTCAAAAACGGTTGGAAATTGATGACGTGGCTTTGAATGGTGCATTATGACCACACAAAAAGTCCGGTGTACAAATAAGTTAAAAAATGGAATCCCTTTGTAACAGATGAGTTTTCGCCTGAAACCCTGATACTTCGAAAGAGATTGTTTGTTGTGTACACGAAGTGCATCCAGTTTTGTCGTAACCCTCTTAACTCTTTATAACCTGCTATGTGGGTGAAATGATGATACCACGCCAA
Source organism: Hordeum marinum (assembly GCA_022496015.1). NCBI lineage: Eukaryota > Viridiplantae > Streptophyta > Magnoliopsida > Poales > Poaceae > Hordeum > Hordeum marinum. The sequence continues at coordinate 293,211 of JAAAWK010001165.1, read as the reverse complement.
CTTTCGACCTTTTCAGAGTTCATTTGTAGTGTTTTCAATATTAGTGTCATTTTGCTCAAAAAATCACTAAATGCATGAAAATACCAAATGAACTCAATAAGGGTTAAAAATTGATGACGGGCCTTTGAATGGTGCATTTTGATCACACAAAAATTCTCGAGTTCAAATAAGTTCAAAAAAATGAAATCCCTTTGTAACAGATGAGTTTTCGTTTGAAACCCTGATACTTCGAAACAGATTGCCTGTTTTGTACACAAAGTGCATCCAGTTTTTCACGTAACCCTCTCAAATTTTTATAACATGCTATGTGGGTGAAATGATGATACCATGCCAACTTTCAACCTTTTCAGAGTTCATTTGTAGTGCATTTCAATTTGAGTCTAATTTAGCTCAAGAAAATCAGTAAATGCATGAAAAATACCAAATGAAGTCACAATGGGTTGAAAATTGATGATGTGGCTTTGAATGTTGCATTTTTGACCACACAAAAAGTTCGTAGTTCAAATAAGTTAAAAAATGGAATCCCTTTGTAACAGATGAGTTTTTGTTCGAAACCCTGATACTTCGAAAGAGATTGTCTCGTTTGTACACGAAGTGTATCCAGTTTTTGCCGTTAGCCTATAAAAAATTTATAACATGCTATGTGGATGAAATGATGATACCATGCCAACTTTTGACCTTTTCAAAGTTCATTTGTAGTGCTTTTCAATTTCAGGGTCATTTAGCTCAAAAAAGTCAGTAAATGCATGAAAAATACCAAATGAACTCAAAAACGGTTCGAAATTGATGACGTGGCTTTGAATGGTGCATTATGACCACACAAAAATTCCGGAGTACAAATAAGTTAAAAAATGGAATCCCTTTGTAACAGATGAGTTTTCGCTTGAAACCCTGATACTTCGAAAGAGATTGTTTCTTGTGTACACGAAGTGCATCCAGTTTTTGTCGTAACCCTCTCAACTCTTTATAACCTGCTATGTGGGTGAAACGATGATACCACGCCAACTTTCGACCATTTCAGAATTCATTTGTAGTGTTTTCAATTTCAGTGTCATTTTGCCCAAAAAAATCACTAAATGCATGAAAATACCAAATGAACTAAAGAAGGGTTGAAAATTGATGATGGGCCTTTGAATGGTGCATTTTGATCACACAAAAACTCTCGAGTTCAAATAAGTTCAAAAATATGAAATCCCTTTGTAACAGATGAGTTTTCGTTTGAAACCCTGATACTTCGAAAGAGATTGTCTGTTTTGTACACAAAGTGCATCCAGTTTTTCACGTAACCCTCTCAATTTTTTATAACATGCTATGTGGGTGAAATGATGATACCATGCCAACTTTCGACCTTTTCAGAGTTCATTTGTAGTGATATTCACTTGCAGGGTCATTTAGCTCTAAAAAATCTGTAAATGCATGAAATATACAAAATGAAGTCAGAAAGGGTTGAAAATTGATGACGTGGCTTTGAATGGTGCAAAAAGTCAGGAGTTCAAATAAGTTCAAAAAAATGAAATCAGTTTGTAACAGATCAGTTTTCGTCCGAAACCGTGATACTTCGAAAGAGATTGTCTGTTTTGTACATAAAGTGCGTCCAGTTTTTCCGTAACCCTCTCAAATTTTTATAACATGCTATCTGGGTGAAATGATGATACCATGCCAACTTTCGAGCTTTTCAGAGTTCATTGGTAGTGCTTTTCAATTTCAGGGTTATTTAGCTCAAAATTCAGTAAATGCATGAAAGATACTGAATGAAGTCGGAGATGAGTTTTCTCGTAAACCCTAATACTTTGAAAGAGATTCTGTATTTCGTACACGAAGTGCATCCAGTTTTTGCCGCAAACCGCTCAAATTTTTATAACATGCTATGTGGGTGAAATGATGATACCATTCCAACTTTCGACCTTTTCAGAGTTCATTTGTAGTGCTTTTCAATTTTAGGGCCATTTAGCTCAAAAAAGTCTGTAAATGCATGAAAAATACCAAATGAAGTCAGAAAGGGTTGAAAATTGATGAATTGGCTTCGAATGGTGCATTTTGGCCACACAAAAAAAATTGGAGTTCAAATAAGTCAAAAAATGGAATCCCTTGGTAACAGATGCATTTTCGTCTGAAACCCTAATACTTCGAAAGAGATTGTCTGTTTTGTGCACGAAACGCATCTACTTTTTGCCATAACCCTCTCAACTTTTGATAACATGCTATGTGGGTGAATTGATGATACCATGCCAACTTTCGACCTTTTCAGAGTTCATTTGTAGTGCTTTTCATGTTTAGTGTCATATAGCTCAAAAATCAGTAAATGCACGAAAAAAGCAAAATTAAGTCAGAAAGCGTTGAAAATTGATGATGTGGCTTTGAATGGTGCATTTTGAACATGCAAAAAGTATGGAGTTCAAATAAAGTCGACACAATGAAATCACTTTGTAGCAGATCAGTTTTCGTCCGAAAACCTGGTACTTCGAAAGAGATTGTCTGGTTTGTACATGAAGTGCATCCAGTTTCTCCCGTTAGCCTATAAATTTTGTATAACATGCTATGTGGGTGAAATGATGATACCATGCCAACTTTCGACCTTTTCAGAGTTCATTTGTAGTGCTTTTCAATTTCAAAGTCATTTAGCTAAAAAATCAGTAAATACAAGAAAACTACCAAATGAAGTCAGAAAGGGTTGCAAATTGACGATGTGGCTTTGAATGGTGCATTTTGAACACGCAAAAGTCCCGAGATCAAATAAGTTCAAAAAACAGACAAATCCCTTTGTAATAGATTAGTTTTCATCTCAAACCCTCATACTTCGAAATTGATTGTTTGTTTTGTACACGAACTGCATCCGGTTTTTGCCGTAACCCTCTCAACTTTTTATAACATGCTATGTGGGTGAAATGATGATACCATGCCAACTTTCGACCTTTTCAGAGTTCATTTGTAGTGCTTTTCATGTTCAGTGTCATATAGCTCAAAAATCAGTAAATGCATGAAAAAGCCAAATTAAGTCAGAAAGCGTTGAAAATTGATGATTGGGCTTTGAATGGTGCATTTTGAACATGCAAAAAGTCTGGAGTTCAAATAAAGTTGAAAAAATGAAATCACTTTGTAACATTAGTGTGAAAACCGATCTGTTAGTAACAAAAAGTCTGGACACACGGTGCGCCATTAGTAACAAAATTTTTTTTGCAAAAGTTCTAATGGCGCACCTCCAGCTGGTCCGCCATTAGTAACCAGGGTTACTAATGGCGCATTGGTAGGCGGTGCGCCATTAGTAAAACTTTTTTTTTGCAAAACATTGTAATGGCGCACCTCTAGCTGGTGCGCCATTAGTAACCAGGGTTACTAATGGCGCATTGGTAGGCGGTGCGCCATTAGTAAAACTTTTTTTTTGCAAAACAGTCTAATGGCGCTCCGCCTTCTGGTGCGCCATTAGTAACTAGGGTTACTAATGGCGCATTTGTAGGTGGTGCGCCATTAGTAACCTGGGGCCAGCTAGATATTTTGGCAGCCACACCTACACACTCACTTTCCCCACTTCATTCTCTCCACCTCCTCCTCCAAGCTTGTGTCGGCTGCCTCCTCCTCCTCACCTCGTTTGCACCATAGATTCATCAAAATTAAGTTGTTAAATTACCTTTTATTGATAGGTAGGTAAGGGGAAAGCTATCTTTATGTTGTAGATCTTCTTTTTTTCTCCCTAGCTCGCTCCAACAACGTGCACATGCACATTTTATGGCCTTGCTAGATCTATGTATGTTTGTGGTGTTCCATATGTTTGTGGTGTTGCATATATGTTTGTGTTTGTAGGTACCGGTATTTGAAATGCGATAGTTGCCAATATTTTGCCGGAATGTTGATTCATTTCCGTTTCGGCGAGAATTTTGGCACTATGCATTATTTTTGACCCTATTTTTAGGGAAAGTCATGCCAATTCTTCTCTTGGTTCTAAAATATCGTTTTGCTCTACCCCGCAGGCGACCATGGTCCGCACGATGACCAAAGGCATCGTGAATAGGTTTTTGAGATCCGCGAAGGCCGAGATGCTTCAAAAGAACGAGACGGAGATAAGATGTCCGTGTCGAAGATGCAAGCCGAAGAGCCTTATTGCGGACCCGGATTCCGGGCAGGTGCAGGACCACCTACTCTTGCGTGGTTTCATGGATGGCTATCGGTGGCAAGGTGATGAAGATGACTATGAAGTCGTCCATGGGGGCGGGCAAGAAATGAGGAAGGGCAGCAAGACAACCACCACGGCGAGGGCGGGCGAGAAGACGAAAAATCTCCAGGACATGATCACGACGGTGATTCTATACGCAGTCATCTTGTACAAGATGTCGGACATGATGATGAGGAGGATCAAGACGAAGGGCATGATCATGAAGATGAAGATGCCAGAGCAGACGACGATGGAGGCTGGGTGCAGGACCCTCATATTCAAGAGCTGCTTCTCAAGCAGACGGATAACGCAAGAGCTACCGCCCGAGAGAAAGCCAAGCTGGATCAACTGGAGATAGACGCGGTTACTCCATTGTATGAAGGATGCAGGCCCGAGGATACCCGCCTAAAAGTAACGCTCATGGCTCTGGAGATGAAGGTAAACCACAAAATGACCGACGCATGCTTCGACGAGATCATGTCATTCTGGCACGAACGTCTTCCCAAGGGGAACAAGTGCCCGACCAGTTTCGAGGAGGCGAAGAAAATCGTGTGTCCTCTTGATTTACCGCACGTGAAATACCATGTGTGCATGAACAATTGCATCATTTATCGGGACGAGCACGCGGCGTCTACCATATGTCCATTGTGCGGCGTCACTCGATACAAGAAGAGGAAGAAAGCTCCTCGAAAAGTGGTGTGGTACTTTCCTATCACTCCTTGTCTGCAGCGGTATTTCGCGGACCCTAAGGTAGCAAAGCTCCTGCATTGGCACGCGGATAGGGAGGAGAAGAAGCGGGAAGATGACGCAAATGATCCGGAGATAAATAAAAAAGACAAGATGCTGAGTCACCCTAAGGATGCGAGCCAGTGGCAAGCGTTGAACTTCGAAGACCCAAAATTTGGGAATGATCCAAGGAACATCGTGCTGGGCGCGAGCACCGATGGAGTCAATCCGTTTGGCAGTCAGAGAAGCACACATAGCACCTGGCCTGTGTTTGTGTGGATGTACAACCTTCCCCCCTGGTTGTGCATGAAGAGGAAGTACATTCACATGAGTATGCTAATTGAAGGGCCGAAACAACCAGGGAACGACATCAATGTGTATCTGGGGCTGCTGAAAGAGGAGCTAGACACGCTGTGGAAAACGCTAGCCAATACGTGGGATGCCGCAGAGAAAGAATATTTCCCTATGAGAGTCGCACTGCTCACGACGGTGCACGACTATCTCGGTTACGGATATGTCGCGGGGCATGTGGTCCACGGATTTTCTCGATGCGTCAGGTGCATGGATGACACAACGTATCGCCAGCTAGATAGAGATCCCGGGTCTTCGAAAACCGTGTGCATGGGGCATCGAAGGTGGCTTCGCGACGATGACCCATGGAGAAAACGCAAGGATCTGTTCGATGGTGAAACCGAACCCCGAAGACGCTCGCGTACGAGGAGCGGCGAGGAAATAGACGCGCTGTTGAAAAATTGGAAAGATTGGCCACTAACGGGAAAGAAGCAAAAGGCGCCAGAGCCGGGAAACAAGCGAAAGGCGCCAGAGCCGCTGCTGAAGGTATGGAAAACGAGGTATGTTTTTTGGGACTTGCCGTACTGGAAGATCCACCGTGTGCCTCACAGCCTTGATGTCATGCATATCACGAAGAACGTGTGCGAGATTCTGCTTGGTACCCTTCTCAACATGCCAGAGAGGACCAAAGATGGGCCGAAAGCAAGGGCAGACTTGAAATCAATGGGCATCAGGGAGGAGCTTCATGCTAATGATGATGATGATGAGGTGAAGCAGGACACAGAAAGTCGTCGCAAAGGCAAAAAGGCCAAGAAGACCGGAAATGACTACCCTCCCGCGTGCTTCACTCTAAGTCAGGAGGAGATCGAGCAGTTTTTCACCTGCCTCGTAGGAGTAAAACTTCCTTACGGTTACGCGGGGAAGATAAGCAGATACCTAGACCCAGCGAAGCAGAAGTTCAGCGGGATGAAGTCTCACGACTGTCACGTGCTGATGACGCAGATACTTCCAGTTGCAATCCGTGGGATCATGGACGCGCACGTCCGTGAAACGCTATTTGGCCTATGCAACTTTTTCGACATCATCTCTCAGAAGTCGGTTGGCGTGAGGCAAATCAGAAGGCTACAGGAAGAGATCGTGGTGATACTATGTGAGATTGAGATGTACTTCCCACCTGCATTCTTTGACGTTATGGTGCATCTGCTGGTCCATATCGTGGAGGATATCATCCAACTCGGGCCGACGTTCCTGCACAGCATGATGCCGTTCGAAAGGATGAATGGTGTCATCAAAGGATACGTTCGCAACATGTCACGTCCAGAGCGAAGCATAGCTAGGGGCTTTCTGACCGAAGAGTGCATCTCCTACTGCACGAATTATCTAGGCATCGAGAACCCCGTTGGTCTGCCCGTCAACAGGCACCTCGGCAGGCTTGCTGGATGGGGTCACCGTGAGGGGCGCCGTGAAATGCATGTCGACTTCGAGGGTCGACTCGCCGACATTGAAAGAGCAATCCTAGTCGCGCTACAACACATAGACGTGGTTGATCCTTGGGTGGTAGAGAACAAAACCTTTATTCAGAAGACGTACAATGACCGAGGCCAACAGAGGACGGACGAAGATATAATCAAAGAGCACAACTCATGTTTCACGTGTTGGTTCAAGCAGAAGCTTCTGTCGTACCCTTTACATGAGGATTCTTCCGCGGAAGAACAACTCATATTCGCCTTGTCACGGGGCGCCGAGCACAACCTGATGACCTATGAGGCGTACGATATCAACGGCTACACATTCTACACGGAGGATAAGGACATGAAGAGCGATGGTTATCAGAACTCCGGGGTAACGATGGCATCCTACACCGGTAACAACAAGGATAGATACTACGGAAGGATCGAGGAGATCTGGGAGCTAAGCTACGCTAGAGAGAAGGTCCCGATGTTCCGTGTCAGATGGTCCAAGAGCATCCTAAAACAAGACCGGTATTTCACCACCATGGTTATACCCGAAGCCAAATCCAAGACCGCGGGCGCAAACGTCACCGCGAAAAATGAGCCGTGGGTACTGGCTTCCCAAGTGGACCAATGCTTCTTCATTACCGACCTGTCAAAGCCTAGTCGTGTTGTCGTGAGGAGAGGCAAAATGAAGATCATCAGAATGGATGGAGTCGCCAATGAGCAAGACTTCGACAAGTACGGCGACCCGAAGATGGAACATGACAACAATGATGAAGTAGCAGAATACACCACAAGAAGAAGCAGGACCACCCTACCTAAAGGACGTCCGTTACACAGAAGAACTCCGTTATCGAAAAAGAAGGGCAAGAAGATTGTGAACAGATAGCTAGCTAAGATCGATTGTATTTAAATCGTAGTCTTCATTTCTCGATTGTATTACATGGGCACTTTTTGAACTCGATCATGAATATTTTTAAATTTCATGGGCACTTTTTGAATTCTTGAATATTTTTTCAAATTTGATCTCTATCCTCCTCCATCTCGATCGCTATCCCCCTCCATATCGATCTCAATCCCCCCCGGCCGCACCCTCTCCCCCGCTCCACCGCTGCCGACGACCCACCGTCGCCGAGCACCCCCTGCACCCTCCCCCGCTCCACCGCCGCCGAGCACCCCCATTTTCAAATAACAAATTTGATGATATTTTTTCATATTCATAAATAACTTATTACTGTTTTTATAAAGAATATTAAAAAATAGCATTCTAATGGCGCACAGCTCGGTGATGCGCCATTAGAATGTGAAAAAAAATTCTAATGGCGCACCCCCGAGCGGTGCGCCATTAGAATGAGAAAAAGAATTCTAATGGCGCACCCCCGAGCGGTGCGCCATTAGAATGTGAAAAAAAACATTCTAATGGCGCATCGCTCGGCGGTGCGCCATTAGAAATATTTACCTAACTAACGCGTTGCCCCCGCTCCCTCCTCGCGCTGCCCCCGCTCCCTCCGGTCTCCTTCGGTCCTCCCTCCTTCCTCCGCACCGCCGCGCCCCTTGCTCGGATTGCCGCCGCCGCCGCCACACAGGCCGGAACGACGGTCTCCTCCCTCCAGATCGAGATCCCCTCCAACACCGGCCTCCGTCTCCGTCCGTCCGTCCTCGCCACGCCTCGACCCCATCTCGCCCCCGTCCAGCAAGGAGAAGACCAGTAGCGGCGAGCCCAATAGAGTGAAGTAGGATCCTCTCAGGTGAGACTCTACATCTCTCTCTCTCGAATTCCATCAGAGGAGAGATGCATCTTTTTCCTCAGAAATTTTACAGTCTTGTTCTTGTACTGATTAATAGACAAGTATACTGACCGTGTCAATATAGCGTGTGTGTGTGTGATGACTTATGCGGCCAGCAGTGCACCAGGTCCTTCACCAGGTCCTCCTCGTGCTCATCGATCTCATGTCCAAGTGCTCTCCAAGTCTGAATTTGACCGTCAAGTCTGAAATTTTCTTCCCCTCCTGATGCTTTATGAAAGCAGAGAAGATGCTAGTAGGATCTCTGACAAGTTAACTTAACATTGTTCTAATTCACTGAATTTTAACTTTGCAAATTAGCTGAACAGTGATATCATTTAAATTACAGCTTCACTGTACATTCACTTAAAATTCACCGGTTAACTGCAACTGATGACTGCTGACTGTTCTAGCTTGGAAAACAGTTAAGTGTTGCTCACTAAGTACATGAAATTGTCATTAATTATGCTAATGAAACTATTGACTGTTAACTGAAAGTGTTGTAGTCTGAAAAACAGTTAACTATTGCTCCATTCTAACTACTCCTGGTCCATACTTGTTGATGCCAGATCAATATTCAGTTAAGAAAATGATTTTTTGTTAGTATGTTCAGTGGTTAGAACACAAGATCAGATTTCCTAGGTTATACTAAATTCTGGGATGGTATAGCACATTGGTTCAGATACTGGAGATTGCTAGGAGTACAAAAGTAGGCAAAGTTTCATTGTTTGAGATAACATTCGAGTACTAAATATTTTCAGATACTTAAATAACAAGAAATGACAGAAATTGTTTGAGATAACATTGGAGTACTCCTTGAACAGTAAGGTGGTTAGGTGTTTGAGCTGTCAAATTTATCCTTGGAAATGAAATTATGCAATTTCTGTAGACTGTTAATTATGCAGGAGTATTTCCTTGTTATCTTAGAGAACAACAAGCTTTTAATTATGCTACCATCTTTTTTACTATGGACAATTTGGTTTGATCATGTTCCATTTTAGTGAAATCTATAAATTTATCTTGGAGGATAAAAGCTGGTGTTTGAAAAAAAGGGGGGGAGAGAGAGAGAGAGAAAGGCCTGGTTTATTTGGAGCCTGGTTGGTAGCATGCCATGATTCTTAGAATAAAAGGCAGCAGTTTACAGGCAGGCGCTGGCGATGCTATCCATGGGGATCTCCATACGCCCTTGAGTTTGCCGGAATGTCGATTAACTTCCGTTTTGGCAAATTCGGGTACTCCATATGTCCTATTTTCAGCAAAGGTCATGCTGAAATTTTCCGTGAATTTTAGCACTTAATTAAGTAGGATCAATTGCCTCTTGTGTTATGCATGGGCCTCGGCATCGACAAGCCCTAAATGATAAAACCTTGGCTTTTAGGGTGCCTCGGTGTCGGCAAACCCTAAATGATGAGACCATGATCTTGTTCCTTGAAAATAACCAACTTTTTGACCAAACTTTTTTCCTATTTAGAGCGAAACATGGCCCACAACGATGAGGCCGGCGGTTCGGGCGGCAAGCAATTCTGGGAGCTGTCCCAGGAGATGGAGGAACAACCTCACCTCTATGAGGACGCCGCGGAAGACACCAATCCTGACTACACAACCCATAGTGGCACCGAGGATGCCACCACTGATGGTGCTGCCGAGGATGCCACCACTGATGGTGCCGCCGAGGATGCCACCACTGATGTTGGCAGCGCACGCACAGACGACAGCCAACCGAAGAGGCAACGGAAGGACCGGCGCCCGAACGCGCTTCGCACCGTCAAGGAGGAATTTACTCAAGTGGACTCCGACGGGCATCCAACGGAGCCCAAACATATAGTCAAGGGGTACTCGGTTCAGCTCGGGTGCATTCTCCGGAGCACCGTCTCGATCAACACCGAGAACCTAAGGCATAAGGACCGAGGGAATTTGCGCAACCTCCTCTTCACGAAGCTGCACGAACGATAAAAGTTCCCCGCTGAATTTGAAAACACACGGCTCTCAGGGAATAAAGTGAACAGTGCCGCCCTCACGAGGATGAGCAAGGCCCTGTCTACTTGGAGAAGCGCGGTGAAGAGAATGATTGACAAAGGTGATAGTTATGAGAAGATCAAGGCGAAAAATCCTTCGATCAGCGAAGATGACTACAAGGAGGTCAAGATCAAGTGCGAGAGCAGCGCAACCTCCGAATCAAGTCAGTGGGGGAAAGAAATGCGGGAGTTGAACTTAGGGGAACACAAACTCGGTCCCGGCGGTTACAGAGTGGCGGAGCCTATATGGGACAAGGAGGACACGGAGCGTGCCGAGCAAGGCCTACCGCCCCGCTTCGAGAAATACAGTGACAAGCAGACCAGGAACTATGTCAGGGCCCGGTACAAAGAGGACCCGGTAACAAAGGAGCTTACCACGGATCCGAAGACCAGGGTGCTTGAGCTTGTTCTGGCGAAGGAAACTGAAAGCAGTAGCGCGGGGTCGTCTCAGAGCACCCCTTGGGATAGCACTCTAAATAGGGCGTTGAACGTAATGAAAAACAAGGATAAGCTCACTGAGCCGTCGTCAGCTGGTCTTGTGGCCGGCAAAGGCTTGTCCACAAAATGGTCGTCATACTATAACTCTGGTGGGCGAAAGGAGAGAAAGACCATCTCGGAAAGCCAGTCGCGCGAGGTTCAAGAACTCAAGGCACAAGTGGCGTGGATTCCGGAGATAGTCTCAGAGCAAGTGCGAGACCAACTGGGAGCGACGATCACCGCCATTATGTCTACCTTGGTTGAGGGGCTGCGGGGGTGGATTGCGGGCGACCAACAGGGCTGCCCCCGATTCCCAGCTTCACGGCCAGCAACTCGCACAATGCGCAGGCGGTGCCAATGGTGTCTCCGGCGGCGGCGCCATTGGTGTCTCCGGTGGCGGCGGTATTGGTGTCTCCGACGCCGGCACGGGCATTGGAGCTTAATGCATCCGGGTGTATGCCGGCCGGCACCTCGGCAGCAAGCGGCCCCTCCATCAACTGCACACCCGCCGTTGGCGGTGCCTCGACATTAGCCGAGCTCGACGCCATCATCACGGTAACTAATTAAGCCTCTCGGCCGAGGACTTCATCTCCTTGCCTTTGACTGGGCATCCCTGACGCCCTACATGTTTTCGTAGGGCGCCGCCGATGTTTCGTGCACTCTCCTGCACTTCGTGAACGACGAGTTGGTCAATGTCGCCAAGGGAAAAATCGTTCAACCGGGCAACCCCGTGTTCCACGGTAATCCAATGCCACCCACCGTGTATAGGGTTCAACTGGTTCGGGTGCTGCGGGGCTGCGACGACTTGTTCCCTCCGTATCGACCCCCTGGGGCCGACGAAGATGATGTGATGACCCTCGGCGCCTGCTTAAACTGGTCCATGCTTTGGCCGAAGAGCCAAATTCGTTTGGGGGCGGGGGACACCACCCCAAAGACAATACCACCAGTCATGCCGGTGCCAAGCCATGGCAAGACCGCCGCAACGCTACCGGACATCCCTATGGCACAGGATCCGAACATGCATGTGGCACAGGATCCGGACGACGACGACAACGACGACGGTACATTTACCAATGTCGATAAGTACTTTGCCAAACATGGGTACGATGAAGAATTCTTGGGGCCTCCTTCTGAAGAACCCAACCCTACAAAACACGATCGCGATCTAGCTGGTACCGCGGAGAAACCCAATTGCAACAGGCGTCGTCTGGCGTTTAGTTCTCAGGAGACGCCTCTAGCTGCCGACTTCACCGAGCCTTAGATAGCCGAGGTGCGAAATATTATCAGCCCCAACACACTCAAGAAGGTGGTCTGTGAGCAGAACTCGGTCCCATTACAGCAGATCAAGAAGAAGGGACGGAAAAGAAAGAGCAACAAGGGTGTGAGCCAGCCGGTACCGAGTACGATCCGTGCTCAGGACGGGCCACCTTCACCTAAGGATATCTCGAGGAGGGTGCATGTGGCGGGTAGGCCGATTCTACCACCTAATATGCTCAATGCTGCAACCGATGCTCTGCGGAGTCTCCATGACAGTGTTCTTTCTTTGGAGAAACGGCGTCTCAGAGAGAATGGCATGGCATACCCGGTTTTCGTGGCCAAGGTGCCAGAGGGCAAGGGCTTTGTGGATAACTCCGTCGGGGGTACGATCGTCCTGCGGTTTGATGACATCTTCGCTATGTTTAACCTTCATCCGCTGCACTACACCTTCGTTCGGCTATTTTCGCTGAGTATGGAGATGCGGATCATTAGAGACAAGACCCCGGACATCGTGATAGTCGACCCCTTCTACATGCGTGCCAAGATCTTGGGCAGCGCTGGGGACCGGCAAGTCGCGAATTCTTACCTCGAAGGCGTCATTCTGGCAAACCCAGATAAGGATAACTTCCTCATGCCTTACTTTCCCGAGTAAGTCGTCCCCTCAACCGCCCCGTAACATATGATTTCTTAGATTTATATCATTTTTTTAACATTCCGTGTTTTGTGTAGTGACACACATTGCACACTCATCCTCTTAAGCCCGAAATATTCTATGGCCACGTATTTCGACTCGGACTGTCAGTCGAAGAAAGACTACACAAATGTCAAGAAAGTTCTTGATGATGTTCTCCCCGGCTACGCCAAATCTGGAGGCACCTTCACCAGGGCAATTCGTAAGTACGGCAATCACGTGTTCGCCCACAATACGACGTTCTGCTGTGTCAAGCAGCCGCCTGGCGGTCAGAAGGATGCCTACTACGCCATCCATCACATGCAGGCAATCGTACGGGACCTTCATCACCTTCTGCTACCAAGTAATCTCAAAGATTGGGCCGAGAACTTGTCAGCAATCCAGGACGCGGACATCAGACAAGAATTCTTTCGCATCCAGTCGGAGTTTGCGGAAATCATCCATCAAGATGTCCTTCGTACCTCGGGGCAGTTCAACCTCAGAAATCAACCGTCCAACAGTGAGATAGACACGACACTACAAATGCAGGCTGACAACGCTCGCGATTTCATGACCATCACAAGAGACGGCGGCTTCATCCACGCTCCGGTCCCTTGAGTCGAGTCCAAAGTAGTGATGCTATGTGTAGTTCTGAAACATCGATTAGCTCATGTTGTAATTAAACTTGAATGAACTTGTATGTCTCTTTGGTTTGGACAGTCGTTCAACTTAGATGTAATCGATGCTATTGATGTCTTGCTTTTCTCTTTCGATCCTTTTGTTACATACTTATATATTGCTTATGTATTGTCCGTGAATTGCTACTAACATTCTGTTTGGCTAGTGCATAGAGATGCTGTCTTATGTCGTGTACAATGGTAAGGTTCCCGGAGTCTACGACGACTGGGAGGAGTGTCAGAGACAGGTTCACCGTTTCAACGGTAACAGTTACAAAGGGTACACCACTAGGTCGGAGGCGGAATCTAGATGTGCGCGTTATCTAGCGGGAGAGAGGAGGGAGCATTGGAGAAACCGGATGAAGACCAATTTCATCGGGATTATGCTCATCGTGATGACCGCAGCTCTGTTCTATGTGATGGTAGTTTAGATGATCGATATCAACTTGTAATGTGAAGACAAACTCGCTACTCGTGGTCTCGAGACTTGTAATGTTCTATCTTTGTTCGGTCTTTTGAATTCGGAGACTAATATGATGATTTGTATTCGGAGACTAATCTTCTGTTGTATTCGATGAATCTGCTGTTGCTGTGTGGTGTTGTCTAAATTCTGTCCAATAATATATTTTGTAACCTGTGAAAACATAAGAAGAGAAAAAAATTTCTAATATTCATACTAGTGGCGCACCACTCAGGACTCTAATGGTGCACTGTAAAAAAGACTCTAATGGCGCACCATCCACTAGTGCGCCATTAGTATGCCAAAGCACACGGGTACATATGGCCCCCTGGGAAAAATACTAATGGCGCACTATTGGGCATTCTAATGGCGCACGACCAGGTGCGCCATTAGTACACCAGATTCTAATGGCGTGGTACTAGTGGCGCACCACCAGTGCGCCATTAGTACGCAAAAGTGGTGCGCCACTAGAATGCCTTTTCCTAGTAGTGTAAGTTCAAAAAACTGAAAAATCCTTTTGTAATAGATTAGTTTTCATCTCAAACCCTGATACCTCGAAAGAGATTGTTTGTTGTGTACACGAAGTGCATCCAGTTTTTGTAGTAACCCTCTCAACTCTTTATAACCTACTATGTGGGTGAAATGATGATACCATGCCAACTTTCGACCTTTTCAGAATTCATTTGTAGTGCTTTTCAATTTGAGTATCATTTTGCTCAAAAAAATCAATAAATGCATCAAAAATACCAAATGAACTGAAGAAGGGTTGAAAATTAATGATGTGTCTTCGAATGGTGCATTTTGAACACACAAAAAGTCTCGAGTTCAAATAAGTTCAAACAAATCAAATCCCTTTGTAACAGATGAGTTTTCGTTTGAAACCCTGATACTTCGAAAGAGATTGTCTGTTTTGTACACAAACTGCATCCAGTTTCTAACGTAACCCTCTCAAATTTTTGTAACATGCTATGTGGATGAAATGATGATACCATTCCAACTTTTGACCTTTTTAGAGTTCATTTTTAGTGATATTCACTTGCAGGGTCATTTAGCTCTAAAAAATCTGTAAATGCATGAAATATACAAAATGAAGTTAGAAAGGGTTGAAAATTGATGATGTGGCTTTGAATGGTGCATTTTGAACATGCAAAAAGTCTGGAGTTCAAACAAGTTCAAAAAAATGAAATCAGTTTGTAACAGATCAGTTTTCGTCCGAAACCCTGATACTTCGAAAGAGATTGTCTGTTTTGTACATAAAGTGCGTCCAGTTTTTCCGTAACCCTCTCAAATTTTTATAACATGCTATCTGGGTGAAATGATGATACCATGCCAAGTTTCGACCTTTTCAGAGTTCATTTGAAGTGCTTTTAAATTTCAGGGTTATTTAGCTCAAAATTCAGTAAATGCATGAAAGATACCGAATGAAGTCAGAGATGAGTTTTCGTCCTAAACCCTAATACTTTGAAAGAGATTGTCTATTTTGTACACGAAGTGCATCCAGTTTTTGCCGTAAACCTCTCAAAATTTTATAACATGCTATGTGGGTGAAATGATGATACCATTCCAACTTTCGACCTTTTCAGAGTTCATTTGTAGTGCTTTTCAATTTTAGGGTCATTTAGCTCAAAAAAGTCTGTAAATTCATGAAAAATACCAAATGAAGTCAGAAAGGGTTGCAAATTGATGAAGTGGCTTTGAATGGTGCATTTTGGCCACACAAAAAGTATGGAGTTCAAATAAGTCAAGAAATGGAATCCCTTGGTAATAGATGCGTTTTCGTTTGAATCCCTGATACTTCGAAAGAGATTGTCTGTTTTGTACACGAAGTGCATCTACTTTTTGACGTAACCCCCTCAACTTTTTATAACATGCTATGTGGGTGAATTGATGATACCATGCCAACTTTCGACCTTTTCAGAGTTCATTTGTAGTGCTTTTCATGTTTAGTGTCATATAGCTCAAAAATCAGTAAATGCATGAAAAAAGCAAAATTAAGTCAGAAAGCGATGAAAATTTATGATGTTGTTTTGAATGGTGCATTTTGAACATGCAAAATGTCTGGAATTGAAATAAAGTCGAAACAATGAAATCACTTTGTAACAGATCAGTTTTCGACCGAAAACCTGATACTTCAAAAGAGATTGTCTGGTTTGTACACGAAGTGCATCCAGTTTCTCCCATTAGCCTATAAATTTTTTATAACATGCTATGTGGGTGAAATGATGATACCATGCCAACTTTCGACCTTTTTAGAGTTCATTTGTAGTGCTTTTCAATTTCAATGTCATTTAGCTAAAAAATCAGTAAATACATGAAAAATACCAAATGAAGTCAGAAAGGGTTGCAAATTGACGATGTGGCTTTGAATGGTGCATTTTGAACATGCAAAAAGTCAGGAGTTCAAATAAGTTCAAAAAAATGAAATCAGTTTGTAATAGATTAGTTTTCGTCCGAAACCGTGATACTTTGAAAGAGATTGTCTGTTTTGTACACAAAGTGCGTCCAGTTTATCGTAACCCTCTCAAATTTTTATAACATGCTATATGGGTTAAATGATGATACCATGCCAACTTTCGACCTTTTCAGAGTTCATTTGTAGTGCTTTTCAATTTCAGGGTTATTTAGCTCAAAATTCGGTAAATGCATGAAAGATACTGAATGAAGTCAGAGATGAGTTTTCTCCTAAACCCTAATACTTTCAAAGAGATTGTCTATTTTGTACACGAAGTGCATCCAGTTTTTGCCGTAAACCTCTCAAATTTTTATAACATGCTATGTGGGTGAAATGATGATACCATTCCAACTTTCGACCATTTCAGAGTTCATTTGTAGTGCTTTTCAATTTTAGGGCCATTTAGCTCAAAAAAGTCTGTAAATGGATGAAAAATACCAAATAAAGTCAGAAAGGGTTGAAAATTGATGAAGTGGCTTCGAATGGTGCATTTTGGCCACACAAAAAAATTTGGAGTTTTTGCCGAAACCATGATACTTCGAAAGAGATTGTCTGTGTTGTACACGAAGTGCATCCAGTTTTTGCCGTAACCCTCTAAACTTTTTATAACATGCTATGTGGCTGAAATGATGATACCATTCCTACTTTCGACCTTTTCAGTGTTCATTTGTAGTGCTTTTCAATTTCAAGGTCATTTAGCTCAAAAAAAATCAGTAAATGCATGAAAAATAACAAATTAAGTCAAAAAGGGTTGAAAATTGACGACGTCGCTTGGAATGGTGCATTTTAACTACACAAAAAGTCTGGTGTTCAAATTTTAATAACGTGCTATGTGGGTGAAATGATGATACCATGTCAAGTTTTGACCTTTTTAGAGTTCATTTGTAGTGCTTTTCAATTTCAATGTCATTTAGCTAAAAAATCAGTAAATACATGAAAAATACCAAATGAAGTCAGAAAGGGTTCAAAATTGACGATGTGGCTTTGAATGGTGCATTTTGAAGACGCAAAAAGTCCCGAGATCAAATAAGTTCAAAAAACTGAAAAATCCCTTTGTAATAGATTAGTTTTCATCTCAAACCCTGATACTTCGAAAGAGATTGTTTGTTTTGTACACGAAGTGCATCCAGGTTTTGTCGTAACCGTCTCAACTTTTTATAACATGCTATGTGGGTGAAATGATGATACCATGCCAACTTTTGACGTTTTGAGAGTTCATTTGTAGTGCTTTTCATGTTCAGTCTCATATAGCTAAAAAATTAGTAAATGCATGAAAAATGCCAAATTAAGTCAGAAATGGTTGAAAATTGATGATGTGGCTTTGAATGGTGCATTTTGAACATGCAAAAAGTCTGGAGTTCAAATAAGTTTGAAAAAATGAACTTGCTTTGTAACAGATGAGTTTTCGTCCGAAACCCTGATACTTCGAAAGAGATTGTTTGTTTTGTACACGAAGAGCATCCAGTTTTTGCCGTAACCCTCTGAACTTTTTATAACATGCTATGTGGGTGAAATGATGATACCATGCCAACTTTTGACCTTTTCATAGTTCATTTGTAGTGCTTTTCAATTTCAGTCTCATATAGCTATAAGAATTGTAAATGCATGAAAAATGCAAAATTAAGTCAGAAATGGTTGAAAATTGATGATGTGGCTTTGAATGGTGCATTTTGAACATGCAAAAACTCTGGAGTTCAAATAAGTTTGAAAAAATGAAATCGCTTTGTAACAGATCAATTTTCGTGCGAAACCCTGATACTTCGTAAGAGAATATCCGGTTTGTACACGAAGTGCATCCAGTTTTTGCCGTCACCCTCTCAAATTTTTATAACATGGTATGTGGGTGAAATGATGATTCAATGCCAAGTTTCCACCTTTTTTAAAGTTCATTTGTAGTGCTTTTCTATTTCAGGGTCATTTAGCTCAAAAAAGACTGTAAATGAATGAAAAATACCAAATGAAGTTCGAAAGGGTTGACAATTGATGACGTGGCTTTGGATGGTGCATTCTCACCACACAAAAAGTCCGGAGTTCAAATAAGTTAAAAAATGGAATCCCTTTGTAACAGATGAGTTTTCGTGCGAAACCCGGATACTTTGAAAGAGATTGTCTGTTGTGTACACAAAGTGCATCCAGTTTTTGTCGTAACCCTCTCAACTCTTTATAACATGCTTTGTGGGTGAAATGATGATACCATGCCAACTTTCAACCTTTTCAGAGTTAATTTGTAGCGCTTTTCAATTACAGTGTCATTTTGCTCAAAAAATTAGTAAATGCATGAAAAATACCAAATGAACTCAAGAAGGGTTGAAAATTGATTATGTGCCTTTGAATGGTGCATTTTGAACACACAAAAAGTCTCGAGTTCAAATAATTTCAAAAAAATGACATCCATTTGTAACAGATGAGTTTCGTCTGAAACCCTGATACTTCGAAACAGATTGTCTGTTTTGTAGACAAAGTGCATCCAGTTTTTGATGTAACCCTCTCAATTTTTTATAAGATTCTTTTTGCGTGAAATTATGATACAATGCCAACTTTCGACCTTTTCAGAGTTCATTTGTAGTGCTTTTCAATTGCAGGGTCATTTAGCTTATAAAAAACTGTAAATGCATGAAAAATACCAAATCAAGTCATAAAGGATAGAATATTTATGATTTGGCTTTGAATGGTGCATACTGAAAACACAAAAAGTCTGGAGTTCAAATAAGATCAAAAAAATGAAATCCCTTTCTAAGAGATGAGTTTTCGTCCGAAACCATGATACTTCGAAAGAGATTGTCTGTTTTGTACACGAAGTGCATCCAGTTTTTGCCGTAACCCTCTAAACTTTTTATAACATGCTATGTGGCTGAAATGATGATACCATTCCTACTTTCGACCTTTTCAGTGTTCATTTGTAGTGCTTTTCAATTTCAGGGTCATTTATCCCAAAAAAATCAGTAAATGCATGAAAAATAACAAATTAAGTCAAAAAGAGTTGAAAATTGATGACGTGGCTTGGAATGGTGCATTTTAACTACACCGAAAGTCTGGAGTTCAAATTTTAATAACATGCTATGTGGGTGAAATGATGATACCATGTCAACTTTTGACCTTTTTAGAGTTCATTTGTAGTGCTTTTCAATTTCAAAGTCACTTAGCTAAAAAAATCAGTAAATACATGAAAAATACCAAATGAAGTCACAAAGGGTTCAAAATTGACGATGTGGCATTGAATGGTGCATTCTGAACACGGAAAAAGTCCCGAGATCAAATAAGTTCAAAAAACTGAAATATCCCTTTATAATAGATTAGTTTTCATCTCAAACCCTGATACTTCGAAAGAGATTGTTTGTTTTGTACACGAAGTGCATCCAGTTTTTGTCGTAACCCTCTCAACTTTTTATAACATGCTATGTGGGTGAAATGATGATACCATGCCGACTTTCGACCTTTTCAGAGTTTATTTTTAGTACTTTTCATGTTCAGTCTCATATAGCTAAAATATCAGTAAATGCATGAAAAATGCCAAATGAAGTCAGAAATGGTTGAAAATTGTTGATGTGGCTTTGAATGCTGCATTTTGAACATGCAAAAAGTCTGGAGTTCAAATAAGTTTGGAAAAATGAAATTGCTTTGTAACAGATGAGTTTTCGTCCGAAACCCTGATACTTCGAAAGAGATTGTTTGTTGTGTACACGAAGTGCATCCAGTTTTTGTCGTAACCCTCTCAACTCTTCATAACCTGCTATGTGGGTGAAATGATGATACCATGCCAAATTTCGACCTTTTCAGAGTTAATTTGTAGTGCTTTTCAATTTCAGTGACATTTTGCTCAAAAAATGAATAAATGCATCAAAAATACCAAATGAACTGAAGAAGGGTTGAAAATTGATGATGTGCCTTTGAATGGTGCATTTTGAACACACAAAAAGTCTCGATTTCAAGTAAGTTCAAACAAATGAAATCCCTTTGTAACAGATGAGTTTTTCGTTTGAAACCCTGATACTTCGAAAGAGATTGTCTGTTTAGTACACAAAGTGCATCCAGCTTCTGACGTAACCCTCTCAAATTTTTGTAACATGCTATGTGGATGAAATGATGATACCATGCTAACTTTCGACCTTTTCAGAGTTCATTTGTAGTGATTTTAACTTGCAGGGTCATTTAGCACTAAAAAATCTGTAAATGCATGATATATACAAAATGAAGTCAGAAAGGGTTGAAAATTGATGATGTGGCTTTGAATGGTGCATTTTGAGCATGCAAGAAGTCTGGAGTTCAAATAAGTTCAAAAAACATGAAATCAGTTCGTAACAGATCAGTTTTCGTCCGAAACCCTCATACTTCGAAAGAGATTGTCTGTTTTGTACATAAAGTTCATCCAGTTTTTCCGTAACCCTCTCAAATTTTTGTAACATAATGTATGGGTGAAATGATGATACCATGCCAACTTTCGACATTTTCAGAGTTCATTTGTAGTGCTTTTCAATTTCAGGGTTATTTAGCTCAAAATTCAGTAAGTGCATGAAAAATACCAAATGAAGACATAGATGAGTTTTCGTCCTAAACCCTAATACTTTGAAAGAGATTCTCTGTTTTGTACACGAAGTGCATCTAGTTTTTGCCGTAAACCTCTTAAATTTTTATAAGATGCTATGTGGGTGAAATGATGATACCATTCGAACTTTTGACCTTTTAGAGGTCATTTGTAGTGCTTTTCAATTTCAGTGTAATTTAGCTCAAAAAATAGTAAATGCATGAAAAATACCGAATGAAGTCAAAAAGGGTTGAAAATTGACGATGTGGCTCGGAATGGTGCATTTTGACCACACAAAAAGCCTAGAGTTCAAATAAGTTAAGAAATAGAATCCCTTTGTAATAGATGAGTTTTCGTCTGAAACCTTAATACTTCAAAAGAGATTGTTTGTTATGTACACGAGGTGCATCCTGTTTTTGCCGTAACCCTCTCAACTTTTTATAACATGCTATGTTGGTGAAATGATGATACCATGCCAACTTTCGACCTTTTTAGAGTTCATTTGTAGTGATTTTCACTTTCATTGTCATATAGCTCAAAAATTAGTAAATGCACGAAAAATAAAGATGAAGTCACAAAGGGTAGAAAATTGATGATGTGGCTTTGAATGGTGCATTTTGAACATGCAAAAAGTCTGGAGTTCAAATAAGTTCGAAAAACTAAAAAATCCCTTTGTAACAGATTAGTTTTCATCTCAGACCCTCCTTCTTCGAAAGAGATTGTCCGGTTTGTACACGAAGTGCATCCAGTTTTTGCCGTCACCCTCTCATTTGTAGTGCTTTTCAATTGCAGGGTTATTTAGCTCTAAAAAATCAGTGAATGCACGAAAAATACCAAATGAAGTCAGAATAGGTTGAATATTGATGTTGTGACTTTGAATGGTGCATTTTGAACACAGAAAAAGTCTGGAGTTCAAATAAGCCCGAAAAATTGAAATCCCTTTCTAATAGATGAG
This sequence comes from Hordeum marinum, assembly GCA_022496015.1. Classification (NCBI taxonomy): domain Eukaryota; kingdom Viridiplantae; phylum Streptophyta; class Magnoliopsida; order Poales; family Poaceae; genus Hordeum; species Hordeum marinum. Next base: position 271,324 of record JAAAWK010001165.1, on the reverse strand, counting down.
TTTTCGTCGGAAACCCCGATACTTCGAAAGAGATTGTCTGTTTTGTACACAAAGTGCATCTACTTTTCGCCGTAACCCTCTCAACTTTTTATAACAAGCTATGTGGGTGAAATGATGATACCATGCCAACTTTCGACCTTTTTAGAGTTCATTTGTAGTTCTTTCCAATTTCAATGACATTTTGCTCACAAAATCAGTAAGCACATGGAAAATACCAAATGGATTCAGAAAGGGTTGAAACTTGATGTTGTGGCTTTGAATGGTGCATTTCGAACACACAAAAAGTCTGGAGTTCGAATAGGTTCATAAAAATGAAATCCCTTTGTAACAGATCAGTTTTCGTCCAAAACGCTCATACTTCGAAAGAGATTGTCTGTTTTGTACACGAAGTGCATACAGTTTTTGCCGTAACCCTCTCAACTTTTTATAACATGCTATGTGGGTGAAATGATGATACCATGCCAACTTTCGACATTTTTGGAGTTCATTTGTAGAGCATTTAGATTTCAGTGTAAGTTAGCTCAAAAAAATCAGTAAATGCATGAAAAATACCAAATGAAGTAAGAAAGGGATGAAAATTGATGATGTGGCTCGGAACGTTGCATTTTGAACACACAAAAAGTCTGGAGTTCAAATAAGTTAAGAAATGGAATCCCTTGGTAATAGATGCGTTTTCGTCTGAAATCCTGATACTTGGAAAGAGATTGTCTGTTTTGTACACGAAGTGCATCGAGTTTTTTCCGTAATCGTCTCAACATTTTATTACATGCTATGTGGGTGAAATGATGATACCATGCCAACTTTCGACCTTTTCAGAGTTCATTTGTAGTGCTTTTCAATTTCAGTGTCATTTAGCTCAAAAATCAGTAGATGCATGAAAAATAACGAATGAAGATAGAAATGGTTGAAACTTGATGATCTGGCTTTGAATGGTGCATTTTTAACATGCAAAAATTCTGGAGTTCAAATAAGTTAAAAAATGAAATCCCTTAGTAACAGATTACTTTTCGTCCAAAACCGTGATACTTCTCAAGAGATTGTCTGTTTTGTACACGAAGTGCATCCAGTTTTTGCGATAACCCACTCAAATTTTTATAACACGCTATGTGGGTGAAATGATGATACCATGCCTACTTTTGAACTTTTCAGAGTTCATTTGTAGTGCCTTTCAATTTTAGGGTCATTTAGCTCAAAAATTAGTAAATGCATGAAAAATACCAAATGAAGTCAGAAAGGGTTGAAACATGATGATGTGGCTTTGAATGGTGCATTTTGAACATGCAAAAAGTCTGGAGTTCAAATAAGTTCAGAAAATGAAATCGCTTTGTAATAGACCAGTTTTCGTCCGAAACCCCGATACTTCTAAAGAGATTGTCTGGTTTGTACACGAAGTGCATCCAATTTTTGCCGTAACCCTCTAAATTTTTTATAAAATGCTATGTGGGTGAAATGATGATACCATGCAAACTTTTGACCTTTTCAGAGTTTATTTGTAGTGCTTTTCAATTTCAGGGTCATTTAGCTCAAAGAAATCTGTAAATGCATGCAAATACCAAATGAAGTCAGAAATGGTTGAAAATTTATGAAGGGGCTTTGAATGGTGCATTTTGGCCACACAAAAAGTCTGGAGTTCAAATAAGTCAAGAAATGGAATCCCTGGGTAATAGATGCATTTTCGTCTGAAACCCTGATACTTTGAAAGAGATTGTCTGTTTTGTACACGAAGTGCATCTAGTTTTAGCCATAACCCTCGCAACATTGCATAACATGCTATGTGGGTGAAATGATGATGCCATGCCAACTTTCGACCTTTTAGAGTTCATTTGCAGTTCTTTCCAATTTCAGTGTCATTTTGCTCAAAAAATGAGTATACGCATGAAAAATACCAAATGAAGTCAGAAAGGGTTGAAACTTGATGATTTGGCTTTGAATGGTGCATTTCGAACACACAAAAAGTCTGGAGTTCAAATAGGTTCAAAAAAATGAAATCCATTTGTAACAGATGAGTTTTCGTCCGAAACCCTCATACTTCGAAAGAGATTGTCTGTTTTGTACACGAAGTGCATACAGTTTTTGCCGTAACCCTCTCAATTTTTTATAACATGCTATGTGGGTGAAATGACGATACCATGCCAACTTTTGACCTTTTCAGAGTTCATTTGTAGCGCTTTTCAATTTCAGGGTCATTTAGCTCAAAAATCAGTAAATGCATGAAAAATACAAAATGAAGTCAAAAAGGGTTGAAACTTGATTATGTGGCTTTGAATGGTGCATTTTGAACATGCAAAAAGTCTAGAGTTCAAATAAGTTCAAAAAAATGAAATCGCTTTGTAACATACAAGTTTTCGTCCGAAACCCTTATACTTATAAAGAGATTGTCTGGTTTGTACACGAAGTGCATCCAATTTTTGACGTAACCCTCTAAAATACTTATAACATGCTATGTGGGTGAAATGATGATACCATGCCAACTTTTGACCTTTTCAGAGTTCATTTGTAGTGCTTTTCAATTTCAGGGTCATTTAGCTCAAAAAAGTTTCTAAATGCATGAAAAATACAAAATGAAGTCAAAAAGGGTTGAAAATTGATGAAGTGGCTTCGAATGATGCATTTTGACCAAACAAAAAGTCTGGAGTTCAAATAAGTCAAGAAGTGGAATCCCTTGATAATAGACGTTTTCGTGTGAAACCCTTTTACTTCTAAAGAGATTGTCTGTTTGGTACACGAAGTGCATCTAGTTTTTGCCGTAACCCTCTCAACTTTTCATAACATGGTATGTGGGTGAAATGATGATACCATGCCAACTGTCGACCTTTTCAAAGTTCATTTGTTCTGCTTTTCAATTTCAGTGTCATTTAGCTAAAAAATCATTAAATGCATGAAAAATACCAAATGAAGTCAGAAAGGGTTGAAACTAGATGATGTGGCTTTGAATAGTGCATTTTGAACATGCAAAAAGTCTGGAATTCAAATAAGTTAAGAAAATGAAATCGCTTTGTAAAAGATTAGTTTTCCTCCGAAACTGCGATACTTCGAAAGAGATTATCTGTTTTGTACTCGAAGCGCATCGAGTTTTTGCCGTAACCCTCTCAACTTTTTATAACATGCTATGTGGGTGAAATGATGATACCATGCCAACTTTTGACCTTTTCAGAGTTCATTTGTAGTTCTCTCCAATTTCAGTGTCATCTTGCTCAAAAAATCAGTAAACGTATGAAAAATACCAAATGAAGTCAGAAAGGGTTGAAACTTGATGATGTGGATTTGAATGGTGCATTTCGAACACACAAAAAGTCTGGAGTTCAAATAGGTTCATCAAAATGAAATCCCTTTGTAATAGACGAGTTTTCGTCCGAAACGCTCATACTTCGAAAGATATTGTCTGTTTTGTACACGAAGTGCATACAGTTTTTGCCGTAACCCTCTCAACTTTTTAAAACATGCTATGTGGGTGAAATGATGATACCATGCCAAATTTTGACCTTTTCAGAGTTCATTTGTAGTGCATTTAGATTTCAGTGTCACTTAGCTCAAAAAATCAGTAAACGCATGAAAAATACCAAATGAAGTCAGAAGGGTTGAAACTTGATGATGCGGCTTTGAATGGTGCATTTCGAACACACAAAAAGTCTGGAGTTCAAATTGGTTCAAAAAAATGAAATCCCCCTGTAACAGATGAGTTTTCGTCCGAAACCCTCATACTTCGAAAGACAGTGTCTGTTTTTTACATGAAGTGCATCTAGTTTTTGCCGTAACCCTCTCAACTTTTCATAAGATGCCATGTGGGTGACATGATGATACCATGCCAACTTTCGACCTTTTCAGAGTTAATTTGCAGTTCTTTCCAATTTCAGTGTCATTTTGCTCAAAAAATCAGTAAACGCATGAAAATACAAAATGAAGTCAAAAAGGGTTGAAACTTGATGTTGTGGCTTTGAATGGTGCACTTCGAACACACAAAAAGTCTCGAGTTCAAATAGGTTCAAAAAAATGAAATCCCCTTGTAACAGATGAGTTTTCGTCTGAAACCCTCATACTTCGAAAGAGATTGTCTGTTTTGTACACGAAGTGCATCTAGTTTTAGCCGTAACCCTATCAACTTTTTATAACATGCTATGTGGGTGAAATGATGATACCATGCCAAATTTTGACCTTTTCAGAGTTCATTTGTAGTGCATTTAGATTTCAGTGTCACTTAGCTCAGAAAATCAGTAAACGCATGAAAAATACCAAATGAAGTCAGAAAGGGTTGAAACTTGATGATGCGGCTTTGAATGGTGCATTTCGAACACACAAAAAGTCTGGAGTTCAAATAGGTTCAAAAAAATGAAATCCCCTTGTAACAGATGAGTTTTCGTCCGAAACCCTCATACTTCGAAAGACATTGTCTGTTTTTTACACGAAGTGCATCTAGTTCTTGCCGTAACCCTCTCAACTTTTCATAAGATGCCATGTGGGTGACATGATGATACCATGCCAACTTTCGACCTTTTCAGAGTTAATTTTCAGTTCTTTCCAATTTCAGTGTCATTTTGCTCAAAAAAATCAGTAAACGCATGAAATATACAAAATGAAGTCAAAAAGGGTTGAAACTTGATGATGCGGCTTTGAATGGTGCATTTCGAACACACAAAAAGTCTGGAGTTCAAATAGGTTCAAAAAAATGAAATCCCCTTGTAAGAGATGAGTTTTCGTCCGAAACCCTCATACTTCGAAAGAGATTGGCTGTTTTGTACACGAACTGCATCTAGTTTTAACCGTAACCCTCTCAACTTTTTATAACATGCTATGTGGGTGAAATGATGATACCATGCCAACTTTCGACCTTTTTAGAGTTCATTTGTAGTTCTTTCCAATTTCAGTGTCATTTTGCTCAAAAAATCAGTAAACGCATGAAAAATACCAAATGAAGTCAGAAAGGGTTGAAACTTGATGATTTGGCTTTGAATGGTGCATTTCTAACACACAAAAAGTCTGAAGTTCAATTAGGTTCAAAAAAATGAAATCGCTTTGTAACATACCAGTTTTCGTCCGAAACACTTATACTTATAAAGAGATTGTCTGGTTTGTACACGAAGTGCATCCAATTTTTGACGTAACCCTCTAAAATACTTATAACATGCTATGTGGGCGAAATGATGATACCATGCCAACTTTTGACCTTTTCAGAGTTCATTTGTAGTGCTTTTCAATTTCAGGGTCATTTAGCTCAAAAAAGTTTCTAAATGCATGAAAAATACCAAATGAAGTCAAAAAGGGTTGAAAATTGATGAAGTGGCTTCGAATGATGCATTTTGACCACACAAAAAGTCTAGAGTTCAAATAAGTCAAGAAATGGAATGCCTTGATAATAGACGTTTTCGTGTGAAACCCTTTTACTTCTAAAGAGATTGTCTGTTTGGTACACGAAGTGCATCTAGTTTTTGCCGTAACCCTCTCAACTTTTCATAACATGGTATGTGGGTGAAATGATGATACCATGCCAACTGTCGACCTTTTCAAAGTTCATTTGTTCTGCTTTTCAATTTCAGTGTCATTTAGCTAAAAAATCATTAAATGCATGAAAAATACCAAATGAAGTCAGAAAGGGTTGAAACTAGATGATGTGGCTTTGAATAGTGCATTTTGAACATGCAAAAAGTCTGGAATTCAAATAAGTTAAAAAAATGAAATCGCTTTGTAAAAGATTAGTTTTCCTCCGAAACTGTGATACTTCGAAAGAGATTATCTGTTTTGTACTCGAAGCGCATCGACTTTTTGCCGTAACCCTCTCAACTTTTTATAACATGCTATGTGGGTGAAATGATGATACCATGCCAACTTTTGACCTTTTCAGAGTTCATTTGTAGTTCTCTCCAATTTCAGTGTTATCTTGCTCAAAAAATCAGTAAACGTATGAAAAATACCAAATGAAGTCAGAAAGGGTTGAAACTTGATGATGTGGATTTGAATAGTGCATTTCGAACACACAAAAAGTCTGGAGTTCAAATAGGTTCATCAAAATGAAATCCCTTTGTAATAGACGAGTTTTCGTCCGAAACGCTCATACTTCGAAAGATATTGTCTGTTTTGTACACGAAGTGCATACAGTTTTTGCCGTAACCCTCTCAACTTTTTAAAACATGCTATGTGGGTGAAATGATGATACCATGCCAAATTTTGACCTTTTCAGAGTTCATTTGTAGTGCATTTAGATTTCAGTGTCACTTAGCTCAAAAAATCAGTAAATGCATGAAAAATACCAAATGAAGTCAGAAAGGGTTGAAACTTGATGATGCGGCTTTGAATGGTGCATTTCGAACACACAAAAAGTCTGGAGTTCAAATTGGTTCAAAAAATGAAATCCCCCTATAACAGATGAGTTTTCGTCCGAAACCCTCATACTTCGAAAGACAGTGTCTGTTTTTTACATGAAGTGCATCTAGTTTTTGCCGTAACCCTCTCAACTTTTCATAAGATGCCATGTGGGTGACATGATGATACCATGCCAACTTTCGACCTTTTCAGAGTTAATTTGCAGTTCTTTCCAATTTCAGTGTCATTTTGCTCAAAAAATCAGTAAACGCATGAAAATACAAAATGAAGTCAAAAAGGGTTGAAACTTGATGTTGTGGCTTTGAATGGTGCACTTCGAACACACAAAAAGTCTGGAGTTCAAATAGGTTCAAAAAAATGAAATCCCCTTGTAACAGATGAGTTTTCGTCTGAAACCCTCATACTTCGAAAGAGATTGTCTGTTTTGTACACGAAGTGCATCTAGTTTTAGCCGTAACCCTATCAACTTTTTATAACATGCTATGTGGGTGAAATGATGATACCATGCCAAATTTTGACATTTTCAGAGTTCATTTGTAGTGCATTTAGATTTCAGTGTCACTTAGCTCAAAAAATCAGTAAACGCATGAAAAATACCAAATGAAGTCAGAAAGGGTTGAAACTTGATGATGCGGCTTTGAATGGTGCATTTCAAGCACACAAAAAGTCTAGAGTTCAAATAGGTTAAAAAAAATGAAATCCCCTTGTAACAGATGAGTTTTCGTCCGAAACCCTCATACTTCGAAAGACATTGTCTGTTTTTTACACGAAGTGCATCTAGTTCTTGCCGTAACCCTCTCAACTTTTTATAAGATGCCATGTGGGTGACATGATGATACCATGCCAACTTTCGACCTTTTTAGAGTTAATTTTTAGTTCTTTCCAATTTCAGTGTCATTTTGCTCAAAAAATCAGTAAACGCATGAAATATACAAAATGAAGTCAAAAAGGGTTGAAACTTGATAATGCGGCTTTGAATGGTGCTTTTCGAACACACAAAAAGTCTGGAGTTCAAATAGGTTCAAAAAATGAAATCCCCTTGTAAGAGATGAGTTTTCGTCCGAAACCCTCATACTTCGAAAGAGATTGTCTGTTTTGTACACGAACTGCATCTAGTTTTAACCGTAACCCTCTCAGCTTTTTATAACATGCTATGTGGGTGAAATGATGATACCATGCCAACTTTCGACCTTTTCAGAGTTCATTTGCAGTTCTTTCCAATTTCAGTGTCATTTTGCTCAAAAAATCAGTAAACGCATGAAAAATACCAAATGAAGTCAGAAAGGGTTGAAACTTGATGATTTGGCTTTGAATGGTGCATTTCGAACACACAAAAAGTCTGAAGTTCAATTAGGTTCAAAAAAATGAAATCCCCATGTAACAGATGAGTTTTCGTCCGAAACGCTCATACTTCGAAAGATATTGTCTGTTTTGTACATGAAGTGCATACTGTTTTTGCCGTAACCCTCTCAACTTTTTAAAACATGCTATGTGGGTGAAATGATGACACCATGCCAAATTTTGACCTTTTCAGAGTTCATTTGTAGTGCATTTAGATTTCAGTGTCACTTAGCTCAAAAAATCAGTAAATGCATAAAAAATACCGAATGAAGACAGAAAGGGATGAAAATTGATGATGTGGCTTGGAATGTTTCATTTTGACCACACTAAAAGTCTGGAGTTCAAATAAGTTAAGAAATGGAATCCCTTGGTAATAGATGCGTTTTCATGTGAAACCCAGATACTTCGAAAGAGATTGTCTGTTTTGTACATGAAGTGCATCGAGTTTTTGTCATAACCGTCTCAACTTTTTGTCGAATGCTATGTGCGTGAAATGATGATACCATGCCTACTGTCGACCTTTTCAAAGTTCATTTGTACTGCTTTTCAATTTCAGTGTCATTTAGCTAAAAAATCATTAAATGCATGAAAAATACCAAACGAAGTCAGAAAGGGTTGAAACTAGACGATGTGGCTTTGAATGGTGCATTTTGAACATGCAAAAAGTCTGGAATTAGAATAAGTTAAAAAATTGAAATCGCTTTGTAAAAGATTAGTTTTCCTCCGAAACTGTGATACTTCGAAAGAGATTATCTGTTTTGTACTCGAAGTGCATCGACTTTTTGCCATAACCCTCTCAACTTTTTATAACATGCATTGTGGGTGAAATGATGATACCATGCCAACTTTTGACCTTTTCAGAGTTCATTTGTAGTTCTTTCCAATGTCAGTGTCATCTTGCTCAAAAAATCAGTAAACGTATGAAAAATACCAAATGAAGTCAGAAAGGGTTGAAACTTGATGATGTGGATTTGAATGGTGCATTTCAAACACACAAAAAGTCTGGAGTTCAAATAGGTTCATCAAAATGAAATCCCTTTGTAACAGACGAGTTTTCGTCCGAAACGCTCATACTTCGAAAGATATTGTCTGTTTTGTACACGAAGTGCATACAGTTTTTGCCGTAACCCTCTCAACTTTTTCAAACATGCTATGTGGGTGAAATGATGATACCATGCCAAATTTTGACCTTTTCAGAGTTCATTTGCAGTGCATTTAGATTTCAGTGTCACTTAGCTCAAAAAATCAGTAAACGCATGAAAAATACCAAGTGAAGTCGGAAAGGGTTGAAACTTGATGATGCGGCTTTGAATGGTGCATTTCGAACACACAAAAAGTCTGGAGTTCAAATAGGTTCAAAAAAATGAAATCCCCTTGTAACAGATGCGTTTTCGTCCGAAACCCTCATACTTCGAAAGACATTGTCTGTTTTTTACACGAAGTGCATCTAGTTCTTGCCGTAACCCTCTCAACTTTTCATAAGATGCCATGTGGGTGACATGATGATACCATGCCAACTTTCGACCTTTTCAGAGTTAATTTTCAGTTCTTTCCAATTTCAGTGTCATTTTGCTCAAAAAATCAGTAAACACATGAAATATACAAAATGAAGTCAAAAAGGGTTGAAACTTGATGATGCGGCTTTGAATGGTGCATTTCGAACACACAAAAAGTCTGGAGTTCAAATAGGTTCAAAAAAATGAAATCCCCTTGTAACAGATGAGTTTTCGTCCGAAACCCTCATACTTCGAAAGACATTGTCTGTTTTTTACACGAAGTGCATCTAGTTCTTGCCGTAACCGTCTCAACTTTTTATAAGATGCCATGTGGGTGACATGATGATACCATGCCAACTTTCGACCTTTTCAGAGTTAATTTTTAGTTCTTTCCAATTTCAGTGTCATTTTGCTCAAAAAATCAGTAAACGCATGAAATATACAAAATGAAGTCAAAAAGGGTTGAAACTTGATAATGCGGCTTTGAATGGTGCTTTTCGAACACACAAAAAGTCTGGAGTTCAAATAGGTTCAAAAAATGAAATCCCCTTGTAAGAGATGAGTTTTCGTCCGAAACCCTCATACTTCGAAAGAGATTGTCTGTTTTGTACACGAACTGCATCTAGTTTTAACCGTAACCCTCTCAGCTTTTTATAACATGCTATGTGGGTGAAATGATGATACCATGCCAACTTTCGACCTTTTCAGAGTTCATTTGCAGTTCTTTCCAATTTCAGTGTCATTTTGCTCAAAAAATCAGTAAACGCATGAAAAATACCAAATGAAGTCAGAAAGGGTTGAAACTTGATGATTTGGCTTTGAATGGTGCATTTCGAACACACAAAAAGTCTGAAGTTCAATTAGGTTCAAAAAAATGAAATCCCCATGTAACAGATGAGTTTTCATCCGAAACGCTCATACTTCGAAAGATATTGTCTGTTTTGTACATGAAGTGCATACTGTTTTTGCTGTAACCCTCTCAACTTTTTAAAACATGCTATGTGGGTGAAATGATGACACCATGCCAAATTTTGACCTTTTCAGAGTTCATTTGTAGTGCATTTAGATTTCAGTGTCACTTAGCTCAAAAAATCAGTAAATGCATAAAAAATACCGAATGAAGACAGAAAGGGATGAAAATTGATGATGTGGCTTGGAATGTTTCATTTTGACCACACTAAAAGTCTAGAGTTCAAATAAGTTAAGAAATGGAATCCCTTGGTAATAGATGCGTTTTCATGTGAAACCCTGATACTTCGAAAGAGATTGTCTGTTTTGTACACGAAGTGCATCGAGTTTTTGTCATAACCGTCTCAACTTTTTGTCGAATGCTATGTGCGTGAAATGATGATACCATGCCTACTGTCGACCTTTTCAAAGTTCATTTGTACTGCTTTTCAATTTCAGTGTCATTTAGCTAAAAAATCATTAAATGCATGAAAAATACCAAACGAAGTCAGAAAGGGTTGAAACTAGACGATGTGGCTTTGAATGGTGCATTTTGAACATGCAAAAAGTCTGGAATTAGAATAAGTTAAAAAATTGAAATCGCTTTGTAAAAGATTAGTTTTCCTCCGAAACTGTGATACTTCGAAAGAGATTATCTGTTTTGTACTCGAAGTGCATCAACTTTTTGCCATAACCCTCTCAACTTTTTATAACATGCATTGTGGGTGAGATGATGATACCATGCCAACTTTTGACCTTTTCAGAGTTCATTTGTAGTTCTTTCCAATGTCAGTGTCATCTTGCTCAAAAAATCAGTAAACGTATGAAAAATACCAAATGAAGTCAGAAAGGGTTGAAACTTGATGATGTGGATTTGAATGATGCATTTCGAACACACAAAAAGTCTGGAGTTCAAATAGGTTCATCAAAATGAAATCCCTTTGTAACAGACGAGTTTTCGTCCGAAACGCTCATACTTCGAAAGATATTGTCTGTTTTGTACACGAAGTGCATACAGTTTTTGCCGTAACCCTCTCAACTTTTTCAAACATGCTATGTGGGTGAAATGATGATACCAAGCCAAATTTTGACCTTTTCAGAGTTCATTTGCAGTGCATTTAGATTTCAGTGTCACTTAGCTCAAAAAATCAGTAAACGCATGAAAAATACCAAGTGAAGTCAGAAAGGGTTGAAACTTGATGATGCGGCTTTGAATGGTGCATTTCGAACACACAAAAAGTCTGGAGTTCAAATAGGTTCAAAAAAATGAAATCCCCTTGTAACAGATGAGTTTTCGTCCGAAACCCTCATACTTCGAAAGACATTGTCTGTTTTTTACACGAAGTGCATCTAGTTCTTGCCGTAACCCTCTCAACTTTTCATAAGATGCCATGTGGGTGACATGATGATACCATGCCAACTTTCGACCTTTTTAGAGTTAATTTTCAGTTCTTTCCAATTTCAGTGTCATTTTGCTCAAAAAATCAGTAAACACATGAAATATACAAAATGAAGTCAAAAAGGGTTGAAACTTGATGATGCGGCTTTGAATGGTGCATTTCGAACACACAAAAAGTCTGGAGTTCAAATAGGTTCAAAAAAATGAAATCCCCTTGTAACAGATGAGTTTTCGTCCGAAACCCTCATACTTCGAAAGATATTGTCTGGTTTGTACAGGAACTGCATCTAGTTTTAACCGTAACCCTCTCAACTTTTTATAACATGCTATGTGGGTGAAATGATGATACCATGCCAACTTTCGACCTTTTCAGAGTTCATTTGCAGTTCTTTCCAATTTCAGTGTCATTTTGCTCAAAAAATCAGTAAACGCATGAAAAATACCAAAAGAAGTCAGAAAGGGTTGAAACTTGATGATTTGGCTTTGAATGGTGCATTTCGAACACACAAAAAGTCTACAGTTCAATTAGGTTCAAAAAAATGAAAACCCCATGTAACAGATGAGTTTTCGTCCGGAACGCTCATACTTCGAAAGATATTGTCTGCTTTGTACACGAAGTGCATACAGTTTTTGCCGTAACCCTCTCAACTTTTTAAAACATGCTATGTGGGTGAAATGATGACACCATGCCAAATTTTGACCTTTTCAGAGTTCATTTGTAGTGCATTTAAATTTCAGTGTCACTTAGCTCAAAAAAACAGTAAATGCATAAAAAATACCGAATGAAGACAGAAAGGGATGAAAATTGATGATGTGGCTTGGAATGTTTCATTTTGACCACACTAAAAGTCTGGAGTTCAAATCAGTTAAGAAATGGAATCCCTTGGTAATAGATGCGTTTTCATGTGAAACCCTGATACTTCGAAAGAGATTGTCTCTTTTGTACACGAAGTGCATCGAGTTTTTGTCGTAACCGTCTCAACTTTTTATCGAATGCTATGTGCGTGAAATGATGATACCATGCCAACTGTCGACCTTTTGAGAATTCATTTGTAGTGCTTTTCAATTTCAGTGTCATTTAGCTCAAAAATCATTAAATGCATGAAAAATACCAAATGAAGTCAGAAAGGGTTGAAACTAGATGATGTGGCTTTGAATGGTGCATTTTGAACAAGCAAAAAGTCTGGAATTCAAATAAGTTAAAAAAATGAAATCGCTTTGTAAAAGATTAGTTTTCCTCCGAAACTGTGATACTTCGAGAGAGATTATCTATTTTGTACTCGAAGTGCATCGAGTTTTTGCCGTAACCCTCTCAAATTTTTATAACATGCTATGTGGATGAAATGATGATACCATGCCAAGTTTTGACCTTTTCAGAGTTCATTTGTAGTTCTTTCAAATTTCAGTGTCATCTTGCTCAAAAAATCAGTAAACGTATTAAAAATACCAAATGAAGTCAGAAAGGGTTGAAACTTGATGATGTGGATGTGAAAGGTGCATTTCGAACACACAAAAAGTCTGGAGTTCAAATAGGTTCATCAAAATGAAATCCCTTTGTAACAGACGAGTTTTCGTCCGAAACGCTCATACTTCGAAAGATATTGTCTGTTTTGTACACGAAGTGCATACAGTTTTTGCCGTAACCCTCTCAACTTTTTAAAACATGCTATGTGGGTGAAATTATGATACCATGCCAAATTTTGACCTTTTTCAGAGTTCATTTGTAGTTCTTTCCAATTTAAGTGTCATCTTGCTAAAAAAATCAGTAAACGCATGAAAAATACCAAATGAAGTCAGAAAGGGTTGAAACTTGATGATGTGGCTTTGAATGGTGCATTTCGAACACACAAAAAGTCTGGAGTTCAAATAGGTTCAAAAAAATGAAATCCCCTTGTAACAGATGAGTTTTCGTCCGAAACCCTCATACTTCGAAAGAGATTGTCTGTTTTTTACACGAAGTGCATCTAGTTTTTGCCGTAACCCTCTCAACTTTACATAAGATGCCATGTGGGTGTCATGATGATACCATACCAACTTTCGACCTTTTCGGAGTTAATTTGCAGTTCTTGCCAACGTAAGTATCATTTTGCTCAAAAAATCAGTAAACGCATGAAAAATACGAAATGAAGTCAAAAAGGGTTGAAACTTGATGCTGTGGCTTTGAATGGTGCATTTCGAACACACAAAAAGTCTGGAGTTCAAATAGGTTCAAAAAAATGAAATCCCCTTGTAACAGATGAGTTTTCGTCCGAAACCCTCATACTTCGAAAGAGATTGTCTGTTTTGTACACGAAGTGCATCTAGTTTTAGCCGTAATCCTCTCAACTTTTCATAACATGCTATGTGCGTGAAATGATGATACCATGCCAACTTTCGTCCTTTTCAGAGTTCATTTGCAGTTCTTTCCAATTTCAGTGTCATTTTGCTCAAAAATCGGTAAACGCATGAAAAATACCAAATGAAGTCAGAAAGGGTTGAAACTTGATGATGTGGATGTGAATGGTGCATTTCGAACACACAAAAAGTCTGGAGTTCAAATAGGTTCATCAAAATGAAATCCCTTTGTAACAGACGAGTTTTCGTCCGAAACGCTCATACTTCGAAAGATATTGTCTGTTTTGTACACGAAGTGCATATAGTTTTTGCCGTAACCCTCTCAACTTTTTAAAACATGCTATGTAGGTGAAATGATGATACCATGCCAAATTTTGACCTTTTCAGAGTTCATTTGTAGTTCTTTCCAATTTAAGTGTCATCTTGCTAAAAAAATCAGTAAACGCATGAAAAATACCAAATGAAGTCAGAAAGGGTTGAAACTGGATGATGCGGCTTTGAATGGTGCATTTTGAACACACAAAAAGTCTGGAGTTCAAATAGGTTCAAAAAAATGAAATCCCCTTGTAACAGATGAGTTTTCGTCCGGAACCCTCATACTTCGAAAGAGATTGTTTGTTTTTTACACGAAGTGCATCTAGTTTTTGACGAAACCCTCTCAACTTTTCATAAGATGCCATGTGGGTGTCATGATGATACCATGCCAACTTTCGACCTTTTCAGAGTTAATTTGAAGTTCTTTCCAATTTAAGTGTCATTTTGCTCAAAAAATCAGTAAACGCATGAAAAATACAAAATGAAGTCAAAAAGGGTTGAAACTTGATGCTGTGGCTTTGAATGGTGCATTTCGAACACACAAAAAGTCTGGAGTTCAAATAGGTTCAAAAAAATGAAATCCCCTTGTAACAGATGAGTTTTCGTCCGAAACCCTCATACTTCGAAAGAGATTGTCTGTTTTGTACACGAAGTGCATCTAGTTTTAGCCGTAATCCTCTCAACTTTTCATAACATGCTATGTGGGTGAAATGATGATACCATGCCAACTTTCGTCCTTTTCAGAGTTCATTTGCAGTTCTTTCCAATTTCAGTGTCATTTTGCTCAAAAAATGGGTAAACACATGAAAAATACCAAATGAAGTCAGAAAGGGTTGAAACTTGATGATGTGGATGTGAATGGTGCATTTCGAACACACAAAAAGTCTGGAGTTCAAATAGGTTCATAAAAATGAAATCCCTTTGTAATAGACGAGTTTTCGTCCGAAACGCTCATACTTCGAAAGATATTGTCTGTTTTGTACACGAAGTGCATACAGTTTTTGCCGTAACCCTCTCAACTTTTTAAAACATGCTATGTGGGTGAAATGATGATACCATGCCAAATTTTGACCTTTTTAGAGTTCATTTGTAGTTCTTTCCAATTTAAGTGTCATCTTGCTCAAAAAATCAGTAAACGCATGAAAAATACCAAATGAAGTCAGAAAGGGTTGAAACTTGATGATGCGGCTTTGAATGGTGCATTTTGAACACACAAAAAGTCTGGAGTTCAAATAGGTTCAAAAAAATGAAATCCCCTTGTAACAGATGAGTTTTCGTCCGGAACCCTCATACTTCGAAAGAGATTGTTTGTTTCTTACACGAAGTGCATCTAGTTTTTTCCGTAACCCTATCAACTTTTCATAAGATGCCATGTGGGTGTCATGATGATACCATGCCAACTTTCGACCTTTTCAGAGTTAATTTGCAGTTCTTTCCAATTTAAGTGTCATTTTGCTCAAAAACTCGGTAAACGCATGAAAAATACAAAATGAAGTCAAAAAGGGTTGAAACTTGATGCTGTGGCTTTGAATGGTGCATTTCGAGCACACAAAAGTCTGGAGTTCAAATAGGTTCAAAAAAATGAAATCCCCTTGTAACAGATGAGTTTTCGTCCGAAACCCTCATACTTCGAGAGAGATTGTCTGTTTTGTACACGAAGTGCATCTAGTTTTAGCCGTAATCCTCTCAACTTTTCATAACATGCTATGTGCGTGAAATGATGATACCATGCCAACTTTCGTCCTTTTCAGACTTCGTTTGCAGTTCTTTCCAATTTCAATGTCATTTTGCTCAAAAAATCGGTAAACGCATGAAAAATACCAAATGAAGTCAGAAAGGGTTGAAACTTGATGATGTGGATGTGAATGGTGCATTTCGAACACACAAAAAGTCTGGAGTTCAAATAGGTTCATCAAAATGAAATCCCTTTGTAACAGACGAGTTTTCGTCCGAAACGCTCATACTTCGAAAGATATTGTCTGTTTTGTACACGAAGTGCATAGAGTTTTTGCCGTAACCCTCTCAACTTTTTAAAACATGCTATGTGGGTGAAATGATGATACCATGCCAAATTTTGACCTTTTCAGAGTTCATTTGTAGTTCTTTCCAATTTAAGTGTCATCTTGCTCAAAAAATCAGTAAACGCATGAAAAATACCAAATGAAGTCAGAAAGGGTTGAAACTTGATGATGCGGCTTTGAATGGTGCATTTTGAACACACAAAAAGTATGGAGTTCAAATAGGTTCAAAAAAATGAAATCCCCTTGTAACAGATGAGTTTTCGTCCGGAACCCTCATACTTCGAAAGAGATTGTCTGTTTTTTACACGAAGTGCATCTAGTTTTTGCCGTAACCCTCTCAACTTTTCATAAGATGCCATGTGGGTGTCATGATGATACCATGCGAACTTTCGACCTTTTCAGAGTTCATTTGTAGTTCTTTCCAATTTCAGTGTCATTTCGCTCAAAAAATCAGTAAACGCATGAAAAATACCAAATGAAGTCAGAAAGGGTTGAAACTTGATGATGCGGCTTTGAATGGTGCATTTCGAACACACAAAAAGTCTGGAGTTCAAATAGGTTCAAAAAAATGAAATCCCCTTGTAACAGATGAGTTTTCGTCTAAAACCCTCATACTTCGAAAGAGATTGTCTGTTTTGTACACGAAGTGCATCAAGTTTTAGCCGTAACCCTCTCAACTTTTCATAACATGCTATGTGGGTGAAATGATGATACCATGCCAACTTTCGTCCTTTTCAGAGTTCATTTGCAGTTCTTTCCAATTTCAGTGTCATTTTGCTCAAAAAATCGGTAAACGCATGAAAAATACCAAATGAAGTCAGAAAGGGTTAAAACTTGATGATTTGGCTTTGAATGGTGCATTTCGAACATACAAAAAGTCTGCAGTTCAATTAGGTTCAAAAAAATGAAATCCCCATGTAACAGATGAGTTTTTGTCCGAAACCCTCATACTTCGAAAGAGATTGTCTGTTTTGTACACGAAGTGCATCCAATTTTTGCCGTAACCCTCCAATTTTTTTATAACATGCTATGTGGGTGAAATGATGATACCATGCCAACTTTTGACCTTTTCAGAGTTTATTTGTAGTGCTTTTCAATTTCAGGGTCATTTAGCTCAAAGAAGTCCATAAATGCATGCACATACCAAATGAAGTCAGAAAGGGTTGAAAATTGATGAAGGGGCTTTGAATTGTGCATTTTGGCCACACAAAAAGTCTGGAGTTCAAATAAGTCAAGAAATGGAATCCCTTGGTAATAGATGCGTTTTCGTCTGAAACCCTCATACTTCGAAAGGGATTGTCTGTTTTGTACACGAAGTGCATCTAGTTTTTGCCGTAACCCACTCAATTTTTTATAACATGCTATGTGGGTGAAATGATGAAACCAATGCCAACTTTCGACCTTTTCAGAGTTCATTTGTAGTGTTGTTCAAGTTCAGGGTTATTTAGCTCAAAAATCAGTAAATGCATGAAAAATACCAAATGAAGTGAAAAAGGGTTGAAACTTGATGATGTGGCTTTGAATGGTGCATTTTGAACATGAAAAAAGTCTAGAGTTCAAATAAGTTCAAAGAAATGAAATCGCTTTGTAACAGACTAGTTTTCGTTCGAAACCCTTATACTTCTAAAGAGATTGTCTGGTTTGTACACGAAGTGCATCCAATTTTTGCCATAACCCTCTGAAATTTTTATAACATGCTATGTGGGTGAAATGGTGATACCATGCCAACTTTTGACCTTTTCAGAGTTCATTTGTAGTGCCTTTCAATTTCAGGGTCATTTAGCTCAATAAAGTATGTAAATGCATGAAAATACCAAATGAAGTCAAAAAGGGTTGAAAAATTGATGAACTGGCTTCGAATGGTGCATTTTGGCCACACAAAAAGTCTGGAGTTCAAATAAGTCAAGAAATGGAATCCCTTGGTAATAGATGCGTTTTCGTCTGAAACCCTCATACTTCGAAAGGGATTGTCTGTTTTGTACACGAAGTGCATCTAGTTTTTGCCGTAACCCACTCAATTTTTTATAACATGCTATGTGGGTGAAATGATGAAACCAATGCCAACTTTCGACCTTTTCAGAATTCATTTGTAGTGTTGTTCAAGTTCAGGGTTATTTAGCTCAAAAATCAGTAAATGCATGAAAAATACCAAATGAAGTGAAAAAGGGTTGAAACTTGATGATGTGGCTTTGAATGGTGCATTTTGAACATGAAAAAAGTCTAGAGTTCAAATAAGTTCAAAGAAATGAAATCGCTTTGTAACAGACTAGTTTTCGTTCGAAACCCTTATACTTCTAAAGAGATTGTCTGGTTTGTACACGAAGTGCATCCAATTTTTGCCATAACCCTCTGAAATTTTTATAACATGCTATGTGGGTGAAATGGTGATACCATGCCAACTTTTGACCTTTTCAGAGTTCATTTGTAGTGCCTTTCAATTTCAGGGTCATTTAGCTCAATAAAGTATGTAAATGCATGAAAATACCAAATGAAGTCAAAAAGGGTTGAAAAATTGATGAACTGGCTTCGAATGGTGCATTTTGGCCACACAAAAAGTCTGGAGTTCAAATAAGTCAAGAAATGGAATCCCTTGGTAATAGATGCGTTTTCGTCTGAAACCCTGATACTTCGAAAGAGATTGTCTGTTTTGTACACGAAGTGCATCTAGTTTTAGCCGTAACCCTCTCAACTTTTTATAACATGCTATGTGGGTGAAATGATGATACCATGCCAACTTTTGACCTTTTCAGAGTTCATTTGCAGTTCTTTCCAATTTCCGTGTCATTTTGCTAGAAAAATCAGTAAACGCATGAAAAATACCAAATGAAGTCAAATGGGGTTGAAACTTGATGATGTGGCTTTGAATGGTGCATTTCGAACACACAAGAAGTCTGGAGTTCAAATAGGTTCAAAAAAATGAAATCCCTTTGTAACAGATGAGTTTTCGTCCGAAACCCTCATACTTCGAAAGAGATTGTCTGTTTTGTACATGAAGTGCATCCAGTTTTTGCCGTAATCGTCTCAACATTTTGTTACGTGCTATGTGGGTGAAATGATGATACCATGCCAACTTTCATTTGTAGTGCTTTTCAATTTCAGGGTCATTTAGCTGAAAAATCAGTAAATGCATGAAAAATACCAAATGAAGTCAAAAGGGTTGAAACTTGATGATGTGGCTTAGAATGGTGCATTTTGAACATGCAAAAAGACTAGAGTTCAAATAAGTTCAACAAAATGAAATCGCTTTGTAACAGACCAGTTTTCGTTCGAAACCCTTATACTTCTAAAGAGATTGTCTGGTTTGTACACGAAGTGCATCCAATTTTTGCCATAACCCTCTGAAATTTTTATGACATGCTATGTGGGTGAAATGATGATACCATGCCAACTTTTGACCTTTTCAGAGTTCGTTTGTAGTGCTTTTCAATTTCAGGGTCATTTAGCTCAGAAAAGATTGTAAATGCATGAAAAATACCAAATGAAGTCAAAAAGGGTTGAAAATTGATGAACTGGCTTCGAATGGTGCATTTTGACCACACAAAAAGTCTGTAGTTCAAATAAGTCAAGAAATGGAATCCCTTGGTAATAGATGCGTTTTCGTTTGAAACCCTGATACTTCGGAAGAGATTGTCTGTTTTGTACACGAAGTGCCTCTAGTTTTTGCCGTAACCCTCGCAACTTTTCATAAGATGCTATGTGGGTGAAATGATGATACCATGCCAACTTTTGACCTTTTCAGAGTTCATTTGTAGTTCTTTCCAATTTAAGTGTCATCTTGCTCAAAAAATCAGTAAACTCATGAAAATACCAAATGTAGTCAGAAAGGGTTGAAACTTGATGATGTGGCTTTGAATGGTGTATTTCGAACACACAAAAACTCTGGAGTTCAAATAGGTTCATAAAAATGAAAACCTTTGTAACAGATGAGTTTTCGTCCGAAACGCTCATACTTCGAAAGAGATTGTCTGTTTTGTACACGAAGAGCATACCTTTTTTGCCGTAACCCTCTCAACTTTTTATAACATGCTA
Source organism: Hordeum marinum (assembly GCA_022496015.1). Classification (NCBI taxonomy): domain Eukaryota; kingdom Viridiplantae; phylum Streptophyta; class Magnoliopsida; order Poales; family Poaceae; genus Hordeum; species Hordeum marinum. The sequence goes on along the minus strand of JAAAWK010001165.1, from coordinate 251,126 downwards.
TGTGGGTGAAATGATGATACCATGCCAACTTTCGACCTTTTCAGATTTCATTTGTAGTGCTTTTCAATTTCAGGGCCATTTAGCTCAAAAATCAGTAAATGCATGAAAAATACCAAATGAAGTCAAAATGGGTTGAAACTTGAAGATGTGGCTTTGAATGGTCCATTTTGAACATACAAAAAGTCTGGAGTTCAAATAAGTTCAAAAAAATGAAATGGCTTTGTAACAGACCAGTTTTCGTCCAAAACCCCGATACTTCTAAAGAAATTGTGTGGTTTGTACACGAAGTGCATCCAATTTTTGCCGTAACCCTATAAATTTTTTATAACATGCTATCTGGGTGAAATGATGATAACATGCCAACTTTTGACCTTTTCATAGTTCATTTGTAGTGCTTTTCAATTTCAGGGTCATTTAGCTCAAAAAAGTTTGTAAATGCATGAAAAATACCAAATGAAGTCAAAAAGGGTTGAAAATTGATGAACTGGCTTCGAATGGTGCATTTTGACCACACAAAAAGTCTGGAGTTCAAATAAGTCAAGAAATGGAATCCCTTGATAATAGATGCGTTTTCGTATGAAACCCTGATACTTTGAAAGAGATTGTCTATTTTGTACACGAAGTGCATCTAGTTTTTGTCGTAACCCTCTCAACATTTCATAAGATGCTATGTGGGTGAAATGATGATACCATGCCAACTTTTGACCTTTCCAGAGTTCATTTGTAGTTCTTTCCAATTTCAGTGTCATTTAGCTAAAAGAAATCAGTAAATGCATGAAAAATACCAAATGAAGTCAGAAAGGGATGAAAATTGATGATGTGGCTTGGAATGTTGCATTTTGACCACACAGAAAGTCTGAGTTGAAATAAGTTAAGAAATGGAATCCCTTGGTAATAGATGCGTTTTCATCTGAAACCCTAATACTTCGAAAGAGATTGTCAATTTTGTACATGAAGTGCATCGAGTTTTTGCCGTAACCGTCTCAACTTTTTATTAAATGCTATGTGGGTGAAATGATGATACCATGCCAAATTTCGACCTTTTCAAAGTTCATTTGTAGTGCTATTCAATTTCAGTGTCATTTAGCTCAAAAAATCAGTAAACGCATGAAAAATACCAAATGAAGTTAGAAAGGGTTGAAACAAGATGATGTGGCTTTGAATGGTGCATTTTGAACATGCAAAAAGTCTAGAGTTCAATAAGTTAAAAAAATGAAATCGCTTTGTAACAGATTAGTTTTTGTCCAAAACCGTGATACTTCGAAAGAGATTGTCTGTTTTGTACACGAAGTGCATCTAGTTTTAGCCGTAACCCTCTCAACTTTTCATAACATGCTATGTGGGTGAAATGATGATACCATGCCAACTTTCGTCCTTTTCAGAGTTCATTTGCAGTTCTTTCCAATTTCAGTGTCATTTTGCTCAAAAAATCGGTAAACGCATGAAAAATACCAAATGAAGTCAGAAAGGGTTAAAACTTCATGATTTGGCTTTGAATGGTGCATTTCGAACATACAAAAAGTCTGCAGTTCAATTAGATTCAAAAAAATGAAATCCCCATGTAACAGATGAGTTTTCGTCCGAAACCCTCATACTTCGAAAGAGATTGTCTGTTTTGTACACGAAGTGCATCCAATTTTTGCCGTAACCCTCCAATTTTTTTATAACATGCTATGTGGGTGAAATGATGATACCATGCCAACTTTTGACCTTTTCAGAGTTTATTTGTAGTGCTTTTCAATTTCAGGGTCATTTAGCTCAAAGAAGTCCATAAATGCATGCACATACCAAATGAAGTCAGAAAGGGTTGAAAATTGATGAAGGGGCTTTGAATTGTGCATTTTGGCCACACAAAAAGTCTGGAGTTCAAATAAGTCAAGAAATGGAATCCCTTGGTAATAGATGCGTTTTCGTCTGAAACCCTCATACTTCGAAAGAGATTGTCTGTTTTGTACACGAAGTGCATCTAGTTTTTGCCGTAACCCACTCAATTTTTTATAACATGCTATGTGGGTGAAATGATGATACCAATGCCAACTTTCGACCTTTTCAGAGTTCATTTGTAGTGTTGTTCAAGTTCAGGGTTATTTAGCTCAAAAATCAGTAAATGCATGAAAAATACCAAATGAAGTGAAAAAGGGTTGAAACTTGATGATGTGGCTTTGAATGGTGCATTTTGAACATGAAAAAAGTCTAGAGTTCAAATAAGTTCAAAGAAATGAAATCGCTTTGTAACAGACTAGTTTTCGTTCGAAACCCTTATACTTCTAAAGAGATTGTCTGGTTTGTACACGAAGTGCATCCAATTTTTGCCATAACCCTCTGAAATTTTTATAACATGCTATGTGGGTGAAATGATGATACCATGCCAACTTTTGACCTTTTCAGAGTTCATTTGTAGTGCCTTTCAATTTCAGGGTCATTTAGCTCAATAAAGTATGTAAATGCATGAAAATACCAAATGAAGTCAAAAAGGGTTGAAAAATTGATGAACTGGCTTCGAATGGTGCATTTTGGCCACACAAAAAGTCTGGAGTTCAAATAAGTCAAGAAATGGAATCCCTTGGTAATAGATGCGTTTTCGTCTGAAACCCTGATACTTCGAAAGAGATTGTCTGTTTTGTACACGAAGTGCATCTAGTTTTAGCCGTAACCCTCTCAACTTTTTATAACATGCTATGTGGGTGAAATGATGATACCATGCCAACTTTTGACCTTTTCAGAGTTCATTTCCAGTTCTTTCCAATTTCCGTGTCATTTTGCTAGAAAAATCAGTAAACGCATGAAAAATACCAAATGAAGTCAAATGGGGTTGAAACTTGATGATGTGGCTTTGAATGGTGCATTTCGAACACACAAGAAGTCTGGAGTTCAAATAGGTTCAAAAAAATGAAATCCCTTTGTAACAGATGAGTTTTCGTCCGAAACCCTCATACTTCGAAAGGGATTGTCTGTTTTGTACATGAAGTGCATCCAGTTTTTGCCGTAATCGTCTCAACATTTTGTTACGTGCTATGTGGGTGAAATGATGATACATGCCAACTTTCATTTGTAGTGCTTTTCAATTTCAGGGTCATTTAGCTGAAAAATCAGTAAATGCATGAAAAATACCAAATGAAGTCAAAAGGGTTGAAACTTGATGATGTGGCTTAGAATGGTGCATTTTGAACATGCAAAAAGGCTAGAGTTCAAATAAGTTCACCAAAATGAAATCGCTTTGTAACAGACCAGTTTTCGTTCGAAACCCTTATACTTCTAAAGAGATTGTCTGGTTTGTACACGAAGTGCATCCAATTTTTGCCATAACCCTCTGAAATTTTTATGACATGCTATGTGGGTGAAATGATGATACCATGCCAACTTTTGACCTTTTCAGAGTTCGTTTGTAGTGCTTTTCAATTTCAGGGTCATTTAGCTCAGAAAAGATTGTAAATGCATGAAAAATACCAAATGAAGTCAAAAAGGGTTGAAAACTGATGAACTGGCTTCAAATGGTGCATTTTGACCACACAAAAAGTCTGTAGTTCAAATAAGTCAAGAAATGGAATCCCTTGGTAATAGATGCGTTTTCGTTTGAAACCCTGATACTTCGGAAGAGATTGTCTGTTTTGTACACGAAGTGCCTCTAGTTTTTGCCGTAACCCTCGCAACTTTTCATAAGATGCTATGTGGGTGAAATGATGATACCACGCCAACTTTTGACCTTTTCAGAGTTCATTTGTAGTTCTTTCCAATTTAAGTGTCATCTTGCTCAAAAAATCAGTAAACTCATGAAAATACCAAATGTAGTCAGAAAGGGTTGAAACTTGATGATGTGGCTTTGAATGGTGTATTTCGAACACACAAAGACTCTGGAGTTCAAATAGGTTCATAAAAATGAAATCCCTTTGTAACAGATGAGTTTTCGTCCGAAACGCTCATACTTCGAAAGAGATTGTCTGTTTTGTACACGAAGAGCATACCGTTTTTGCCGTAACCCTCTCAACTTTTTATAACATGCTATGTGGGTGAAATGATGATACCATGCCAACTTTCGACCTTTTCAGATTTCATTTGTAGTGCTTTTCAATTTCAGGGCCATTTAGCTCAAAAATCAGTAAATGCATGAAAAATACCAAATGAAGTCAAAATGGGTTGAAACTTGAAGATGTGGCTTTGAATGGTCCATTTTGAACATACAAAAAGTCTGGAGTTCAAATAAGTTCAAAAAAATGAAATGGCTTTGTAACAGACCAGTTTTCGTCCAAAACCCCGATACTTCTAAAGAGATTGTGTGGTTTGTACACGAAGTGCATCCAATTTTTGCCGTAACCCTATAAATTTTTTATAACATGCTATGTGGGTGAAATGATGATAACATGCCAACTTTTGACCTTTTCATAGTTCATTTGTAGTGCTTTTCAATTTCAGGGTCATTTAGCTCAAAAAAGTTTGTAAATGCATGAAAAATACCAAATGAAGTCAAAAAGGGTTGAAAATTGATGAACTGGCTTCGAATGGTGCATTTTGACCACACAAAAAGTCTGGAGTTCAAATAAGTCAAGAAATGGAATCCCTTGATAATAGATGCGTTTTCGTATGAAACCCTGATACTTTGAAAGAGATTGTCTATTTTGTACACGAAGTGCATCTAGTTTTTGTCGTAACCCTCTCAACATTTCATAAGATGCTATGTGGGTGAAATGATGATACCATGCCAACTTTTGACCTTTCCAGAGTTCATTTGTAGTTCTTTCCAATTTCAGTGTCATTTAGCTAAAAGAAATCAGTAAATGCATGAAAAATACCAAATGAAGTCAGAATGGGATGAAAATTGATGATGTGGCCTGGAATGTTGCATTTTGACCACACAGAAAGTCTGAGTTGAAATAAGTTAAGAAATGGAATCCCTTGGTAATAGATGCGTTTTCATCTGAAACCCTAATACTTCGAAAGAGATTGTCAATTTTGTACACGAAGTGCATCGAGTTTTTGCCGTAACCGTCTCAACTTTTTATTAAATGCTATGTGGGTGAAATGATGATACCATGCCAACTTTCGACCTTTTCAAAGTTCATTTGTAGTGCTATTCAATTTCAGTGTCATTTAGCTCAAAAAATCAGTAAACGCATGAAAAATACCAAATGAAGTTAGAAAGGGTTGAAACAAGATGATGTGGCTTTGAATGGTGCATTTTGAACATGCAAAAAGTCTAGAGTTCAATAAGTTAAAAAAATGAAATCGCTTTGTAACAGATTAGTTTTTGTCCAAAACCGTGATACTTCGAAAGAGATTGTCTGTTTTGTACACGAAGTGCATCTAGTTTTAGCCGTAACCCTCTCAACTTTTCATAACATGCTATGTGGGTGAAATGATGATACCATGCCAACTTTCGTCCTTTTCAGAGTTCATTTGCAGTTCTTTCCAATTTCAGTGTCATTTTGCTCAAAAAATCGGTAAACGCATGAAAAATACCAAATGAAGTCAGAAAGGGTTAAAACTTGATGATTTGGCTTTGAATGGTGCATTTCGAACATACAAAAAGTCTGCAGTTCAATTAGGTTCAAAAAAATGAAATCCCCATGTAACAGATGAGTTTTCGTCCGAAACCCTCATACTTCGAAAGAGATTGTCTGTTTTGTACACGAAGTGCATCCAATTTTTGCTGTAACCCTCCAATTTTTTTATAACATGCTATGTGGGTGAAATGATGATACCATGCCAACTTTTGACCTTTTCAGAGTTTATTTGTAGTGCTTTTCAATTTCAGGGTCATTTAGCTCAAAGAAGTCCATAAATGCATGCACATACCAAATGAAGTCAGAAAGGGTTGAAAATTGATGAAGGGGCTTTGAATTGTGCATTTTGGCCACACAAAAAGTCTGGAGTTCAAATAAGTCAAGAAATGGAATCCCTTGGTAATAGATGCGTTTTCGTCTGAAACCCTCATACTTCGAAAGAGATTGTCTGTTTTGTACACGAAGTGCATCTAGTTTTTGCCGTAACCCACTCAATTTTTTATAACATGCTATGTGGGTGAAATGATGATACCAATGCCAACTTTCGACCTTTTCAGAGTTCATTTGTAGTGTTGTTCAAGTTCAGGGTTATTTAGCTCAAAAATCAGTAAAAATGCATGAAAAATACCAAATGAAGTGAAAAAGGGTTGAAACTTGATGATGTGGCTTTGAATGGTGCATTTTGAACATGAAAAAAGTCTAGAGTTCAAATAAGTTCAAAGAAATGAAATCGCTTTGTAACAGACTAGTTTTCGTTCGAAACCCTTATACTTCTAAAGAGATTGTCTGGTTTGTACACGAAGTGCATCCAATTTTTGCCATAACCCTCTGAAATTTTTATAACATGCTATGTGGGTGAAATGATGATACCATGCCAACTTTTGACCTTTTCAGAGTTCATTTGTAGTGCCTTTCAATTTCAGGGTCATTTAGCTCAATAAAGTATGTAAATGCATGAAAATACCAAATGAAGTCAGAAAGGGTTGAAAAATTGATGAACTGGCTTCGAATGGTGCATTTTGGCCACACAAAAAGTCTGGAGTTCAAATAAGTCAAGAAATGGAATCCCTTGGTAATAGATGCGTTTTCGTCTGAAACCCTGATACTTCGAAAGAGATTGTCTGTTTTGTACACGAAGTGCATCTAGTTTTAGCCGTAACCCTCTCAACTTTTTATAACATGCTATGTGGGTGAAATGATGATACCATGCCAACTTTTGACCTTTTCAGAGTTCATTTGCAGTTCTTTCCAATTTCCGTGTTATTTTGCTAGAAAAATCAGTAAACGCATGAAAAATACCAAATGAAGTCAAATGGGGTTGAAACTTGATGATGTGGCTTTGAATGGTGCATTTCGAACACACAAGAAGTCTGGAGTTCAAATAGGTTCAAAAAAATGAAATCCCTTTGTAACAGATGAGTTTTCGTCCGAAACCCTCATACTTCGAAAGAGATTGTCTGTTTTGTACATGAAGTGCATCCAGTTTTTGCCGTAATCGTCTCAACATTTTGTTACGTGCTATGTGGGTGAAATGATGATACATGCCAACTTTCATTTGTAGTGCTTTTCAATTTCAGGGTCATTTAGCTGAAAAATCAGTAAATGCATGAAAAATACCAAATGAAGTCAAAAGGGTTGAAACTTGATGATGTGGCTTAGAATGGTGCATTTTGAACATGCAAAAAGGCTAGAGTTCAAATAAGTTCAACAAAATGAAATCGCTTTGTAACAGACCAGTTTTCGTTCGAAACCCTTATACTTCTAAAGAGATTGTCTGGTTTGTGCACGAAGTGCATCCAATTTTTGCCATAACCCTCTGAAATTTTTATGACATGCTATGTGGGTGAAATGATGATACCATGCCAACTTTTGACCTTTTCAGAGTTCGTTTGTAGTGCTTTTCAATTTCAGGGTCATTTAGCTCAGAAAAGATTGTAAATGCATGAAAAATACCAAATGAAGTCAAAAAGGGTTGAAAATTGATGAACTGGCTTCAAATGGTGCATTTTGACCACACAAAAAGTCTGTAGTTCAAATAAGTCAAGAAATGGAATCCCTTGGTAATAGATGCGTTTTCGTTTGAAACCCTGATACTTCGGAAGAGATTGTCTGTTTTGTACACGAAGTGCCTCTAGTTTTTGCCGTAACCCTCGCAACTTTTCATAAGATGCTATGTGGGTGAAATGATGATACCATGCCAACTTTTGACCTTTTCAGAGTTCATTTGTAGTTCTTTCCAATTTAAGTGTCATCTTGCTCAAAAAATCAGTAAACTCATGAAAATACCAAATGTAGTCAGAAAGGGTTGAAACTTGATGATGTGGCTTTGAATGGTGTATTTCGAACACACAAAGACTCTGGAGTTCAAATAGGTTCATAAAAATGAAATCCCTTTGTAACAGATGAGTTTTCGTCCGAAACGCTCATACTTCGAAAGAGATTGTCTGTTTTGTACACGAAGAGCATACCGTTTTTGCCGTAACCCTCTCAACTTTTTATAACATGCTATGTGGGTGAAATGATGATACCATGCCAACTTTCGACCTTTTCAGATTTCATTTGTAGTGCTTTTCAATTTCAGGGCCATTTAGCTCAAAAATCAGTAAATGCATGAAAAATACCAAATGAAGTCAAAATGGGTTGAAACTTGAAGATGTGGCTTTGAATGGTCCATTTTGAACATACAAAAAGTCTGGAGTTCAAATAAGTTCAAAAAAATGAAATGGCTTTGTAACAGACCAGTTTTCGTCCAAAACCCCGATACTTCTAAAGAGATTGTGTGGTTTGTACACGAAGTGCATCCAATTTTTGCCGTAACCCTATAAATTTTTTATAACATGCTATGTGGGTGAAATGATGATAACATGCCAACTTTTGACCTTTTCATAGTTCATTTGTAGTGCTTTTCAATTTCAGGGTCATTTAGCTCAAAAAAGTTTGTAAATGCATGAAAAATACCAAATGAAGTCAAAAAGGGTTGAAAATTGATGAACTGGCTTCGAATGGTGCATTTTGACCACACAAAAAGTCTGGAGTTCAAATAAGTCAAGAAATGGAATCCCTTGATAATAGATGCGTTTTCGTATGAAACCCTGATACTTTGAAAGAGATTGTCTATTTTGTACACGAAGTGCATCTAGTTTTTGTCGTAACCCTCTCAACATTTCATAAGATGCTATGTGGGTGAAATGATGATACCATGCCAACTTTTGACCTTTCCAGAGTTCATTTGTAGTTCTTTCCAATTTCAGTGTCATTTAGCTAAAAGAAATCAGTAAATGCATGAAAAATACCAATGAAGTCAGAAAGGGATGAAAATTGATGATGTGGCTTGGAATGTTGCATTTTGACCACACAGAAAGTCTGAGTTGAAATAAGTTAAGAAATGGAATCCCTTGGTAATAGATGCGTTTTCATCTGAAACCGTAATACTTCGAAAGAGATTGTCAATTTTGTACACGAAGTGCATCGAGTTTTTGCCGTAACCGTCTCAACTTTTTATTAAATGCTATGTGGGTGAAATGATGATACCATGCCAACTTTCGACCTTTTCAAAGTTCATTTGTAGTGCTATTCAATTTCAGTGTCATTTAGCTCAAAAATCAGTAAATGCGTGAAAAATACTAAATGAAGTTAGAAAGGGTTGAAACAAGATGATGTGGCTTTGAATGGTGCATTTTGAACATGCAAAAAGTCTAGAGTTCAATAAGTTAAAAAAATGAAATCGCTTTGTAACAGATTAGTTTTTGTCCAAAACCGTGATACTTCGAAAGAGATTGTCTGTTTTGTACACGAAGTGCATCTAGTTTTAGCCGTAACCCTCTCAACTTTTCATAACATGCTATGTGGGTGAAATGATGATACCATGCCAACTTTTGTCCTGTTCAGAGTTCATTTGCAGTTCTTTCCAATTTCAGTGTCATTTTGCTCAAAAAATCGGTAAACGCATGAAAAATACCAAATGAAGTCAGAAAGGGTTAAAACTTGATGATTTGGGTTTGAATGGTGCATTTCGAACATACAAAAAGTCTGCAGTTCAATTAGGTTCAAAAAAATGAAATCCCCATGTAACAGATGAGTTTTCGTCCGAAACCCTCATACTTCGAAAGAGATTGTCTGTTTTGTACACGAAGTGCATCCAATTTTTGCCGTAACCCTCCAATTTTTTTATAACATGCTATGTGGGTGAAATGATGATACCATGCCAACTTTTGACCTTTTCAGAGTTTATTTGTAGTGCTTTTCAATTTCAGGGTCATTTAGCTCAAAGAAGTCCATAAATGCATGCACATACCAAATGAAGTCAGAAAGGGTTGAAAATTGATGAAGGGGCTTTGAATTGTGCATTTTGGCCACACAAAAAGTCTGGAGTTCAAATAAGTCAAGAAATGGAATCCCTTGGTAATAGATGCGTTTTCGTCTGAAACCCTCATACTTCGAAAGAGATTGTCTGTTTTGTACACGAAGTGCATCTAGTTTTTGCCGTAACCCACTCAATTTTTTATAACATGCTATGTGGGTGAAATGATGATACCAATGCCAACTTTCGACCTTTTCAGAGTTCATTTGTAGTGTTGTTCAAGTTCAGGGTTATTTAGCTCAAAAATCAGTAAATGCATGAAAAATACCAAATGAAGTGAAAAAGGGTTGAAACTTGATGATGTGGCTTTGAATGGTGCATTTTGAACATGAAAAAAGTCTAGAGTTCAAATAAGTTCAAAGAAATGAAATCGCTTTGTAACAGACTAGTTTTCGTTCGAAACCCTTATACTTCTAAAGAGATTGTCTGGTTTGTACACGAAGTGCATCCAATTTTTGCCATAACCCTCTGAAATTTTTATAACATGCTATGTGGGTGAAATGATGATACCATGCCAACTTTTGACCTTTTCAGAGTTCATTTGTAGTGCCTTTCAATTTCAGGGTCATTTAGCTCAATAAAGTATGTAAATGCATGAAAATACCAAATGAAGTCAAAAATGGTTGAAAAATTGATGAACTGGCTTCGAATGGTGCATTTTGGCCACACAAAAAGTCTGGAGTTCAAATAAGTCAAGAAATGGAATCCCTTGGTAATAGATGCGTTTTCGTCTGAAACCCTGATACTTCGAAAGAGATTGTCTGTTTTGTACACGAAGTGCATCTAGTTTTAGCCGTAACCCTCTCAACTTTTTATAACATGCTATGTGGGTGAAATGATGATACCATGCCAACTTTTGACCTTTTCAGAGTTCATTTGCAGTTCTTTCCAATTTCCGTGTCATTTTGCTAGAAAAATCAGTAAACGCATGAAAAATACCAAATGAAGTCAAATGGGGTTGAAACTTGATGATGTGGCTTTGAATGGTGCATTTCGAACACACAAGAAGTCTGGAGTTCAAATAGGTTCAAAAAAATGAAATCCCTTTGTAACAGATGAGTTTTCGTCCGAAACCCTCATACTTCGAAAGAGATTGTCTGTTTTGTACATGAAGTGCATCCAGTTTTTGCCGTAATCGTCTCAACATTTTGTTACGTGCTATGTGGGTGAAATGATGATACCATGCCAACTTTCATTTGTAGTGCTTTTCAATTTCAGGGTCATTTAGCTGAAAAATCAGTAAATGCATGAAAAATACCAAATGAAGTCAAAAGGGTTGAAACTTGATGATGTGGCATAGAATGGTGCATTTTGAACATGCAAAAAGACTAGAGTTCAAATAAGTTCAACAAAATGAAATCGCTTTGTAACAGACCAGTTTTCGTTCGAAACCCTTATACTTCTAAAGAGATTGTCTGGTTTGTACACGAAGTGCATCCAATTTTTGCCATAACCCTCTGAAATTTTTATGACATGCTATGTGGGTGAAATGATGATACCATGCCAACTTTTGACCTTTTCAGAGTTCGTTTGTAGTGCTTTTCAATTTCAGGGTCATTTAGCTCAGAAAAGATTGTAAATGCACGAAAAATACCAAATGAAGTCAAAAAGGGTTGAAAATTGATGAACTGGCTTCGAATGGTGCATTTTGACCACACAAAAAGTCTGTAGTTCAAATAAGTCAAGAAATGGAATCCCTTGGTAATAGATGCATTTTCGTTTGAAACCCTGATACTTCGGAAGAGATTGTCTGTTTTGTACACGAAGTGCCTCTAGTTTTTGCCGTAACCCTTGCAACTTTTCATAAGATGCTATGTGGGTGAAATGATGATACCATGCCAACTTTTGACCTTTTCAGAGTTCATTTGTAGTTCTTTCCAATTTAAGTGTCATCTTGCTCAAAAAATCAGTAAACTCATGAAAATACCAAATGTAGTCAGAAAGGGTTGAAACTTGATGATGTGGCTTTGAATGGTGTATTTCGAACACACAAAAACTCTGGAGTTCAAATAGGTTCATAAAAATGAAATCCCTTTGTAACAGATGAGTTTTCGTCCGAAACGCTCATACTTCGAAAGAGATTGTCTGTTTTGTACACGAAGAGCATACCGTTTTTGCCGTAACCCTCTCAACTTTTTATAACATGCTATGTGGGTGAAATGATGATACCATGCCAACTTTCGACCTTTTCAGATTTCATTTGTAGTGCTGTTCAATTTCAGGGCCATTTAGCTCAAAAATCAGTAAATGCATGAAAAATACCAAATGAAGTCAAAATGGGTTGAAACTTGAAGATGTGGCTTTGAATGGTCCATTTTGAACATACAAAAAGTCTGGAGTTCAAATAAGTTCAAAAAAATGAAATGGCTTTGTAACAGACCAGTTTTCGTCCAAAACCCCGATACTTCTAAAGAGATTGTGTGGTTTGTACACGAAGTGCATCCAATTTTTGCCGTAACCCTATAAATTTTTTATAACATGCTATGTGGGTGAAATGATGATAACATGCCAACTTTTGACCTTTTCATAGTTCATTTGTAGTGCTTTTCAATTTCAGGGTCATTTAGCTCAAAAAAGTTTGTAAATGCATGAAAAATACCAAATGAAGTCAAAAAGGGTTGAAAATTGATGAACTGGCTTCGAATGGTGCATTTTGACCACACAAAAAGTCTGGAGTTCAAATAAGTCAAGAAATGGAATCCCTTGATAATAGATGCGTTTTCGTATGAAACCCTGATACTTTGAAAGAGATTGTCTATTTTGTACACGAAGTGCATCTAGTTTTTGTCGTAACCCTCTCAACATTTCATAAGATGCTATGTGGGTGAAATGATGATACCATGCCAACTTTTGACCTTTCCAGAGTTCATTTGTAGTTCTTTCCAATTTCAGTGTCATTTAGCTAAAAGAAATCAGTAAATGCATGAAAAATACCAAATGAAGTCAGAAAGGGATGAAAATTGATGATGTGGCTTGGAATGTTGCATTTTGACCACACAGAAAGTCTGAGTTGAAATAAGTTAAGAAATGGAATCCCTTGGTAATAGATGCGTTTTCATCTGAAACCCTAATACTTCGAAAGAGATTGTCAATTTTGTACACGAAGTGCATCGAGTTTTTGCCGTAACCGTCTCAACTTTTTATTAAATGCTATGTGGGTGAAATGATGATACCATGCCAACTTTGACCTATTCAAAGTTCATTTGTAGTGCTATTCAATTTCAGTGTCATTTAGCTCAAAAATCAGTAAATGCGTGAAAAATACTAAATGAAGTTAGAAAGGGTTGAAACAAGATGATGTGGCTTTGAATGGTGCATTTTGAACATGCAAAAAGTCTAGAGTTCAATAAGTTAAAAAAATGAAATCGCTTTGTAACAGATTAGTTTTTGTCCAAAACCGTGATACTTCGAAAGAGATTGTCTGTTTTGTACACGAAGTGCATCCAGTTTTTGCCGTAACCCTCTCAAATTTTTATAACATGCTATGTGGGTGAAATGATGATAACATGCCTACTTTCGACCTTTTCAGACTTCATCTATAGGGGTTTTCAATTTCTAGTCATTCAGCTAAAAAATTAGTAAATGCACGAAAAATACCAAATGAAGTCAAAAAGGGTTGAAACTTGATGATGTGGCTTTGAATGGTGCATTTTCGACATGCAGAAAGTCTGGAGTTCAAATAAGTTCAAAAAAATGAAATCGCTTTGTAACAGACCAGTTTTCGTCCGAAACCCTGATACTTCTAAAGAGATGGTCTGGTTTGTACATGAAGTGCATCCAATTTTTCCCATAACCCTGTAAATTTTTTATAACATGATATGTGGGTGAAATGATGATACCATGCCAACTTTTGACCTTTTCAGAGTTTATTTGTAGTGCTTTTCAATTTCAGGGTCATTTAGCTCAAAAAGTATGTAAATGCATGAAAAATACCAAATGAAGTCAGAAAGGGTTGAAAATTGATGAAGGGGCTTTGAATGGTGCATTTCGGCAACAAAAAAAGTCTGGAGTTCAAATAAGTCAAGAAATGGAATCCCTTGGTAATAGATGCGTTTTCGTCTGAAACCCTGATACTTCGAAAGAGATTGTCTGTTTTGTACACGAAGTGCATCGAGTTTTTGCCATAACTGTCTCAACTTTTCATAACATCCTATGTGGGTGAAATGATGATACCATGCCAACTTTCGACCTTTTCGGAGTTCATTTGTACTGCATTTAGATTTCAGTGTCATTTAGCTAAATAAAAATCAGTAAATGCATGAAAAATCCCAAATGAAGTCAAAAAAGGGTTGAAACTTGATGATGTGGCTTTGTGTGCATTTTGCACATGCAGAAAGTCTGTAGTTCAAATAAGTTCAAAAAAATGAAATCGCCTTGTAACAGACCAGTTTTCGTCCGAAACCCTGATACTTCTAAAGAGATTCTCTGGTTTGTATACGAAGTGCATCCAATTTTTTCCATAACCCTCTAAATTTTTTATAACATGATATGTGGGTGAAATGATGATACCATGCCAACTTTTGACCTTTGCAGAGTTTATTTGTAGTGCTTTTCAATTTCAGGGTCATTTAGCTCAAAAAAGTCTGTAAATGCATGAAAAATACCAAATGAAGTCAGAAAGGGTTGAAAATTGATGAAGGGGCTTTGAATGGTGCATTCCGGCAACAAAAAAAGTCTGGAGTTCAAATAAGTCAAGAAATGGAATCCGTTGGTAATAGATGCGTTTTCATCTGAAACCCTGATACTTCGAAAGAGATTGTCTGTTTTGTACACGAAGTGTATCGATTTTTTGCCATAACTGTCTCAACTTTTTATAACATCCTATGTGGGTGAAATGATGATACCATGCCAACTTTCGACCTTTTCGGAGTTCATTTGTAGTGCATTTAGATTTCAGAATCATTTAGCTAAATAAAAATCTATAAATGCATGAAAAATAACAAATGAAGTCAAAAAGGGTTGAAACTTGATGATGTGGCTTTGAATGGTGCATTTTGCACATGCAGAAAGTCTGGAGTTCAAATAAGTTCAAAAAATGAAATCGCCTTGTAACAGACCAGTTTTCGTCCGAAACCCTGATACTTCTAAAGAGATAGTCTGTTTTGTACATGAAGTGCATCCAATTTTTGCCGTAACCCTCTAAATTTTTTGTAACATGCGATGTGGGTGAAATGATGATACCATGCCAACTTTTGACCTATTTAGAGCTCATTTGTAGTGCTTTTCAATTTCAGGGTCATTTAGCTCAAAAAATTCTGTAAATGCATGAAGAATACCAAATGAAGTCAAAAAGGGTTGAAAATTGATGAAGTGGCTTTGAATGGTGCATTTTGACCACACAAAAATTCTGGAGTTCAAATAAGTCAAGAAATGGAATCCGTTGATAATAGATGCGTTTTCGTCGGAAACCCTAATACTTCGAAAGAGATTGTCTGTTTTGTACATGAAGTGCATCTAGTTTTTGCCGTAACCCTCTCAACTTTTTATAACATCCTATGTGGGTGAAATGATGATACCATGCCAACTTTCGACCTTTTCAGATTTCATTTGTAGTTCTTTCCAATTTCAGTGTCATTTTGCTCAAAAAATCAGTATACGCATGAAAAATACCAAATGAAGTCAGAAAGGGTTGAAAATTGATGATGTGGCTTTGAATGGTGCATTTCGAACACACAAAAAGTCTGGAGTTCAAATAGGTTCAAAAAAATGAAAGCCCTTTGTAAGAGATGAGTTTTCGTCCGAAACCCTCATACTTCGAAAGAGATTGTTTGTTTTGTACACGAAGTCCATACAATTTTTGCCGTAACCCTCTCAACTTTTTATAACATGCTATGTAGGTGAAATGATGATACCATGCCAACTTTCGACCTTTTCGGAGTTCATTTCTAGTGCATTTAGATTTCAGTGTCATTTACCTCAAAAAAATCAGTAAATGCATGAAAACTACCAAATTTAGTTAGAAAGGGATGAAAATTGATGATGTGGCTTGGAATGTTGCATTTTTCCCACACGAGAAGTCTGGAGTTCAAATAAGTTAACAAATGGAATCCCTTGGTAATAGATGCGTTTTCGTCTGATGTGGCGTTGAATGATGCATTTCGAACACACAAAAAGTCTGGAGTTCAAATAAGTTCAAAAAAATGAAATCGCCTGATAACAGACCAGTTTTCGTCCGAAACCCTGATACTTCTAAAGAGATTCTCTGGTTTGTATACGAAGTGCATCCAATTTTTTCCATAACCCTCTAAATTTTTTATAACATGATATGTGGGTGAAATGATGATACCATGCCAACTTTTGACCTTTTGAGAGTTTATTTTTAGTGCTTTTCAATTTCAGGGACATTTAGCTCAAAGAAGTCTGTAAACGCATGAAAAATACCAAATGAAGTCAGAAAGGGTTGAAAATTGATGAAGGGGCTTTGAATGGTGCATTTCAGCAAGACAAAAAGTCTGGAGTTCAAATAAGTCAAGAAATGGAATCCCTTGGTAATAGATGCGTTTTCATCTGAAACCCTGATACTTCGAAAGAGATTGTCTGTTTTGTACACGAAGTGCATCGAGTTTTTGCCATAATTGTCTCAACTTTTTATAACATGCTATGTGGGTGAAATGATGATACCACGCCAACCTTTGACCTTTTCGGAGTTCATTTGTAGTGCATTTAGATTTCAGTGTCATTTACCTAAAAAAAATCAGTAAATGCATGAAAAATATCAAATGAAGTCAGAAAGGGTTGAAAATTGATGATGTGGCTTTGAATGGTGCATTTCGAGCACACAAAAATTCTGGAGTTCAAATAGGTTCAAAACATGAAATCCCTTTGTAACAGATGAGTTTTCGTCCGAAACCCTCATACTTCGAAAGAGATTGCCTGTTTTGTACACGAAGTGCATACAGTTTTTGCCGTAGCCCTGTCAACTTTTTATAAGATGCTACGTGGGTGCAATGATGATACCATGCCAACTTTCGACCTTTTCGGAGTTCATTTGTAGTGCATTTTGATTTCAATGTCATTTAGCTCAAAAAAATTAGTAAATGCATGAAAAATACCAAATGAAGTCAAAAAGGGTTGAAACTTGATGATGTGGCTTTGAATGGTGCATTTTGCACATGCAGAAAGTCTGGAGTTCAAATAAGTTCAAAAAAATGAAATCGCCTTGTAACAGACCAGTTTTCGTCCTAAACCCTGATACTTCTAAAGAGATTCTCAGGTTTGTATACGAAGTGCATCCAATTTTTTCCATAACCCTCTAAAGTTTTTATAACATGATATGTGGGTGAAATGATGATACCATGCCAACTTTTCACCTTTTGAGAGTTTATTTGTAGTGCTTTTCAATTTCAGGGACATTTAGCTCAAAGAAGTCTGTAAATGCATGAAAAATACCAAATGAAGTCAGAAAGGGTTGAAAATTGATGAAGGGGCTTTGAATAGTGCATTTCGGCAAGACAAAAAGTCTGGAGTTCAAATAAGTCAAGAAATGGAATCCCTTGGTAATAGATGCGTTTTCATCTGAAACCCTGATACTTCGAAAGAGATTGTCCGTTTTGTACACGAAGTGCATCGAGTTTTTGCCATAATTGTCTCAACTTTTTATAACATGCTATGTGGGTGAAATGATGATACCATGCCAACTTTTGACCTTTTCGGAGTTCATTTGTAGTGCATTTAGATTTCAGTGTCATTTACCTAAAAAAAATCAGTAAACGCATGAAAAATAGCAAATGATGTCAGAAAGGGATGAAAATTGATGATGTGGCTTTGAATGTTGCATTTTGACCACACAAAAAGTCTGGAGTTCAAATAAGTTAAAAAAATGAAATCGCTTTGTAACAGATTAGTTTTCGTCCGAAACCCTTAGACTTCTAAAGAGATAGTCTGTTTTGTACATGAAGTGCATCCAATTTTTGCCGTAACCCTCTAAATTTTTTATAACATGCTATGTGGGTGAAATGATGATACCATGCCAACTTTTGACCTTTTCAGAGTTAATTTGTAGTGCTTTTCAATTTCAGGGTCATTTAGCTCAAAAAATTCTGTAAATGCATGAAGAATACCAAATGAAGTCAGAAAGGGATGAAAATTGATGAACTGGCTTTGAATGGTGCATTTTGACCACACAAAAACTCTGGAGTTCAAATAAGTCAAGAAATGGAATCCGTTGATAATAGATGCGTTTTCGTCGGAAACCCTAATACTTCGAAAGAGATTGTCTATTTTGTACATGAAGTGCATCTAGTTTTTGCCGTAACCCTCTCAACTTTTTATAACATGCTATGTGGGTGAAATGATGATACCATGCCAACTTTCGACCTTTTCAGATTTCATTTGTAGTTCTTTCCAATTTCAGTGTCATTTTGCTCAAAAAATCAGTAAACGCATGAAAAATACCAAATGAAGTCAGAAAGGGTTGAAAATTGATGATGTGGCTTTGAATGGTGCATTTCGAACACACAAAAAGTCTGGAGTTCAAATAGGTTCAAAAAAATGAAAGCCCTTTGTAAGAGATGAGTTTTCGTCCGAAACCCTCATACTTCGAAAGAGATTGTTTGTTTTGTACACGAAGTCCATACAATTTTTGCCGTAACCCTCTCAACTTTTTATAACATGCTATGTAGGTGAAATGATGATACCATGCCAACTTTCGACCTTTTCGGAGTTCATTTCTAGTGCATTTAGATTTCAGTGTCATTTACCTCAAAAAAATCAGTAAATGCATGAAAACTACCAAATTTAGTCAGAAAGGGATGAAAATTGATGATGTGGCTTGGAATGTTGCATTTTTACCACACGAGAAGTCTGGAGTTCAAATAAGTTAACAAATGGAATCCCTTGGTAATAGATGCGTTTTCGTCTGATGTGGCGTTGAATGATGCATTTCGAACACACAAAAAGTCTGGAGTTCAAATAAGTTCAAAAAAATGAAATCGCCTGATAACAGACCAGTTTTCGTCCGAAACCCTGATACTTCTAAAGAGATTCTCTGGTTTGTATACGAAGTGCATCCAATTTTTTCCATAACCCTCTAAATTTTTTATAACATGATATGTGGGTGAAATGATGATACCATGCCAACTTTTGACCTTTTGAGAGTTTATTTGTAGTGCTTTTCAATTTCAGGGACATTTAGCTCAAAGAAGTCTGTAAATGCATGAAAAATACCAAATGAAGTCAGAAAGGGTTGAAAATTGATGAAGGGGCTTTGAATGGTGCATTTCGGCAAGACAAAAAGTCTGGAGTTCAAATAAGTCAAGAAATGGAATCCCTTGGTAATAGATGCGTTTTCATCTGAAACCCTGATATTTCGAAAGAGATTGTCTGTTTTGTACACGAAGTGCATCGAGTTTTTGCCATAATTGTCTCAACTTTTTATAACATGCTATGTGGGTGAAATGATGATACCATGCCAACCTTTGACCTTTTCGGAGTTCATTTGTAGTGCATTTAGATTTCAGTGTCATTTACCTAAAAAAAATCAGTAAACGCATGAAAAATACCAAATGATGTCAGAAAGGGATGAAAATTGATGATGTGGCTTGGAATGTTGCATTTTGACCACAGAAAAAGTCTGGAGTTCAAATAAGTTAAAAAAATGAAATCGCTTTGTAAGAGATTAGTTTTCGTCCGAAACCCTTAGACTTCTAAAGAGATAGTCTGTTTTGTACATGAAGTGCATCCAATTTTTGCCGTAACCCTCTAAATTTTTTATAACATGCTATGTGGGTGAAATGATGATACCATGCCAACTTTTGACCTTTTCAGAGTTAATTTGTAGTGCTTTTCAATTTCAGGGTCATTTAGCTCAAAAAAGTCTGTAAATGCATGAAGAATACCAAATGAAGTCAGAAAGGGATGAAAATTGATGAAGTGGCTTTGAATGGTGCATTTTGACCACACAAAAACTCTGGAGTTCAAATAAGTCAAGAAATGGAATCCGTTGATAATAGATGCGTTTTCGTCGGAAACCCTAATACTTCGAAAGAGATTGTCTATTTTGTACATGAAGTGCATCTAGTTTTTGCCGTAACCCTCTCAACTTTTTATAACATGCTATGTGGGTGAAATGATGATACCATGCCAACTTTCGACCTTTTCAGATTTCATTTGTAGTTCTTTCCAATTTCAGTGTCATTTTGCTCAAAAAATCAGTAAACGCATGAAAAATATCAAATGAAGTCAGAAAGGGTTGAAAATTGCTGATGTGGCTTTGAATGGTGCATTTCGAACACACAAAAAGTCTGGAGTTCAAATAGGTTCAAAAAAATGTAAGCCCTTTGTAAGAGATGAGTTTTCGTCCGAAACCCTCATACTTCGAAAGAAATTGTTTGTTTTGTACACGATGTCCATACAATTTTTGGCGTAACCCTCTCAACTTTTTATAACATGCTATGTAGGTGAAATGATGATACCATGCCAACTTTCGACCTTTTCGGAGTTCATTTCTAGTGCATTTAGATTTCAGTGTCATTTAGCTCAAAAAAATCAGTAAATGCATGAAAACTACCAAATTTAGTCAGAAAGGGATGAAAATTGATGATGTGGCTTGGAATGTTGCATTTTTACCACACGAGAAGTCTGGAGTTCAAATAAGTTAACAAATGGAATCCCTTGGTAATAGATGTGGCGTTGAATGATGCATTTCGAACACACAAAAAGTCTGAAGTTCAAATAGGTTCAAAAAAATGAAAGCCCTTTGTAAGAGATGAGTTTTCGTTCGAAACCCTCATACATCGAAAGAGATTGTCTGTTTTGTACACGAAGTGCATCGAGTTTTTGCCGTAACCCTCTCAACTTTTTATTAAATGCTATGTGGGTGAAATGATGATATCATGCCAACTTTCGACCTTTTCAGAGTTCATTTGTAGTGCTTTTCAATTTCAGTGTCATTTAGCTCAAAAATCAGTAAATGCATGAAAAATACCAACTGAAGTCAGAAAGGGTTGAAACTTGATGATGTGGATTTGAATGGTGCATTTCGAACATGCAAAAAGTCTGGAGTTCAAATAAGTTAAAAAATGAAATCGCTTTGTAACAGATTAGTTTTCGTCCGAAACCGTGATACTTCGAAAGAGATTGTCTGTTTTGTACACGAAGTGCATCCAGTTTTTGCCGTAAACTCTCAAATTTTTATAACATGCTATGTGGGTGAAATGATGATACCATGCCAACTTTCGACGTTTTCAGAGTTCATTTGTAGTGCTTTTCAATTTCAGGGTCATTTAGCTCAAAAATGAGTAAATACATGAAAAATACCAAATGAAGTCAAAAAGGGTTGAAACTTGATGATGTGGCTTTGAATGGTGCATTTTGAACATGCAAAAAGTCTGGATTTCAAATAAGTTCAAAAAAATGAAATCGCTTTGTAACAGACCAATTTTCGTCCGAAACCTTGATACTTCGAAAGAAATTGTCTCTTTTGCACACGAAGTGTATCGAGTTTTTGCCGTAACCCTCTAAATTTTTTATAACAAGCTATGTGGGTGAAATGATGATATCATGCCAACTTTCGACTATTTCAGAGTTCATTTGTCTTTTACATTTTAGGGTCATTTAGCTCAAAAATCGGTGAATGCATGAATAATACCAAATGAAGTTAGAAAGGGTTGAAACTTGATGATGTGGCTTTGAATGGTGCATTTCGAATACACAAAAAGTCTGGAGTTCAATTACGTCCAAAAAAATGAAATCCCTTTGTAACAGATGAGTTTTCATCCGAAACCCTCATACTTCGAAAGAGATTGTCTGTTTTGTACACGAAGTGCATATGGTTTTTGCCGTAACCCTCTAAATTTTTTATAACATGCTATGTGGGTGAAATGATGATACCATGCCAACTTTTGACCTTTTCAGAGTTCATTTGTAGTGCTTTTCAATTTCAGGGTCATACCTCAAAAAAGTATGTAAATGCATGAAAAATACCAAATGAATTCAGAAAGGGTTGAAAATTGATGAAGTGGTTTTGAATGGTGCATTTTGGCCACAAAAAAAGTTTGGAGTTCAAATAAGTCAAGAAATGGAATCCCTTGGTAATAGATGCGTTTTCGTTTGAAACCCTGATACTTCGAAAGAGATTGTCTATTTTGTACACGAAGTGCATCTAGTTTTTTTCGTACCCCTCTCAACTTTTTATAACATACTATGTGGGTGAAATGATGATACCGTGCATACTTTCGACCTTTTCAGAGTTCGTTTGTAGTTCTTTCCAATTTCAGTGTCATTTTGCTCGAAAAATCAATAAACGCATGAAAAATACCAAATGAAGTCAGAAAGGGTTGAAACTTGATGATGTGGCTTTGAATGGTGCATTTCGAACACACAAAAACTCTGGAGTTCAAATAGGTCCAAAAAAATGAAATCCCTTTGTAACAGATGAGTTTTCATCCGGAACCCTCATACTTCGAAAGAGATTGTCTGTTTTGTACACGAAGTGCATATGGTTTTTCCCGTAACCCTCTCAACTTTTTATAACATGCTATGTGGGTGAAATGATGATACCATGCCAACTTTCCATCTTTTTGGAGTTCATTTGTAGTGCATTTAGATTTCAGTGTCATTTAGATAAAAAAAATCAATAAATGCATGAAAAATACCAAATGTAGTCAGAAAGGGATGAAAATTGATGATGTGGCTTGGAATGTTCCATTTTGACCACACGAAAAGTCTGGAGTTGAAATAAGTTAACAAATGGAATCCCTTGGTATCCCTTGGTAATAGATGCGTTTTTGTCTGAAACCCTCATACTTCGAAAGAGATTGTATGTCTTGTACATGAAGTGCATAGGGTTTTTGCCGTAACCCTCTCAACTTTTTATAACATGTTATGTGGGTGAAATGATGATACCATGCCAACTTTTGACCTTTTCGGAGTTCATTTGTAGTGCTTTTCAATTTCAGTGTCATTCAGCTCAAAAATCAGTAAATGCATGAATAATACCAAATGATGTCAATAAGGGTTGAAACTTGATGATGTGGCTTTGAATGGTGCATTTTGAACATGCAAAATGTCTAGAGTTCAAATAAGTTAAAAAATGAAATCGCTTTGTAACGGATTAGTTTTCATCCGAAACTGTGATACTTCGAAAGAGATTGTCTGTTTTATACACGAAGTTCATCTAGTTTTTGCCGTAACCCTCTCAAATTTTTATAACATGCTATGTGTATGAAATGATGATACCATGCCAACTTTCGACCTTTTGAGAGTTCGTTTGTAGTGCTTTTCGATTTCAGGGTCATTTAGCTCAAAAATTAGTAAATGCATGAAAAAAACCAAATAAAGTCAGAAAGGGTTAAAACTTGATGATGTGGCTTTGAATGGTGCATTTTGAACATGCAAAAAGTCTGGAGTTCAAATAAGTTCAAAAAATTGAAATTGCTTTGTAACAGACCTTGATACTTCGAAAGAGATTGTCTCTTTTGTACACGAAGTGCATCGAGTTTTTGCAGTAACCCACTGAAATTTTTATAACAAGCTATGTGGGTGAAATGATGATACCATGCCAACTTTCGACTATTTCAGAGTTCATTTGTATTGCTTTTCAATTTTAGGGTCATTTAGCTCAAAAATCGGTGAATGCATGAAAAATACCAAATGAAGTCAGAAAGGGTTGAAACATGATGATGTGGCTTTGAATGGTGCATTTTGAACATGCAAAAAGTCTAGAGTTCAAATAAGTTCAAAAAATGAAATCGCTTTGTAACAGACTAGTTTTCGTCCGAAACCCTGTTACATCTAAAGAGATTGTCTGGTTTGTACACGAAGTGCATCCAATTTTTTCCGTAACCCTGTAAATTTTTTAAACCATGCTATGTGGGTGCAATGATGATACTGTTGGAAATATGCCCTAGAGGCAATAATAAATTAGTTATTATCATATTTCCTTGTTCATGATAATCGTTTATTATCCATGCTATAATTGTATTGATCGGAGACTTAAATGCATGTGTGGATACATAGACAAAACCATGTCCCTAGTATGCCTCTAATGGACTAGCTCGTTGATCAAAGGATGGTTAAGGTTTCCTAGCCATGGACATGAGATGTCATTTGATAACGGGATCACATCATTAGGAGAATGATGTGATGGATAAGACCCAAACTACAAACATAGCATATGATCGTGTCAGTTTATTGCTACTGTTTTCTGCATGTCAAGTATATGTTCCTATGACCATGAGATCATGCAACTCACGGATATCGGAGGAGTGCCTTGTGTGTATCAAACGTCGCAACGTAACTGGGTGACTATAAAGGTGCTCTACAGGTATCTCCGATGGTGTCTGTTGAGTTGGCATGGATCGAGACTGGGATTTGTTACTCCGTGTAACGGAGAGGTATCTCGGGGCCCACTCGGTAATGCAACATCACAATAAGCCTTGCAAGCAATGTGACTAATTGTTAGTTGCGGGATCTTGTATTATGGAACGAGTAAAGAGACTTGCCGGTAACGAGGTTGAACTAGGTATGGAGATACCGACGATCGAATCTCGGGCAAGTAACATACCAAAGAACAAAGGGAACGATATACGGGATTAACTGAATCCTTGACATAGAGGTTCGACCGATAAAGATCTTCGTAGAATATGTAGGAACCAATGTGGACGTCCAGGTCCCGCCATTGGTTATTGACCGTAGAGGTGTCTCGGTCATGTCTACATAGTTCTCGAACCCGCAGGGTCTGCACACTTAAGGTTCGGTGACGTTTCGGTAGTGTAGAGTTATGTATGGTGGTGACCGAAGGTTGTTCGGAGTCCCGGATGAGATCCCGGACGTCACGAGGAGCTCCGGAATGGTCCGGAGGTAAAGATTCATATATAGGAAGTCCCAGTTTGGTTTCCGGAAAAGTTTCGGGCTCATCGGTAGTGTACCGGGAGTATCGGTATTGTACCGGGAGTGCCGGTAGTGTACCGGAGGACCTCCGGGAGGGGTACTTCGACCCCAAGAGGTCCATGGGCTGTGGGAGAATAATAACCAGCCCTTATTGGGCTGGGAAAACAGCCACAAAGGCCCATGGCGCAGGAGAGAAAGTCCTAAAGCAAAAAGTGGAAAATCAGCCAATAGGAGGCAATCCTACTCCAACTAGGATTGGAGGTGAAGTAGGATTTCTTCCCACCTCCTATTTCGGCCGACCCAAAGGCCTTGGCTGCCTCTCCTCTCCTCTCCTCCTATATATACTAGTGGATTGGGTGGTTTTTGGACAGAATTTCCGGCCACGTGCTACCCGTTTCACCGGTGCACAGTTTCTCCTCTAGATCGGTTTTCCGCAGCGCTTAGGCGAAGCCCTGCCGGAATCACTCCACCACCATCACCGGAGCGCCGTCACGCTGCCGGTGAACTCTCTCTCCTCTCCACCTCCTCTTGCTGGATCAAGATGGTGGAGATCGTCATCAAGCTGCACGTGTGCTGAACGCGGAGGTGCCGTCCGTTCGGCGCTAGATCGGAAGGACCGTGATCGAGATCGCGAGACGGTTCGTGATGAGATCGCGGAACGGATCGTGATGAGTTCGCGGGACAGATCGTGATCAAGATCGTGAGACGGATCGTGATGAGATCGCGGGACGGATCGTGATGGGATCGCGGGACGGATCGTGATGAGATCGCGGGACGCTCGGCGATTTGGATCGCGAAGATGTTCGACTACACCAACCGCGTTTCTTAACGCTTCCCGCTTAGCGATCTACAAGGGTACGTAGATCCACTCTCCCTCTCGTAGATGCTCATCACCATGGATAGGTTTGCGTGTGCGTAGGAAAATTTTTGTTTCCCATGCGACGTTCCCCAACAGTGGCATCATGAGCTAGGTTGATGGTTCGATGAGATCTCGAGTAGAACACAAAAGGTTTGTGGGCGTTGATGCTTAGATTGCTTCCTCCCTTGGTCGTATTTTGGTTCAGCGGGATTGTGAGATGAAGCGGCCCGGACCAACATTACTCGTACGCTTACGAGAGACCGGTTCCCTCGACGCAACTTGTTGCCTAGATGGCTTGCGGGTGACAGTTTCTCTCACTTTAGTTGGATCGGATTCGACAAAGGCGGTCCTTGAGAAGGTTGAAAAGCAAACTAGTGTATCACCGTTGTGGTTTATGCGTAGGTGAGAATCGTTCTTGCTAGATACCCATAGCAGCCACGTAAAATATGCAACAACAATTAGAGGACGTCTAACTTGTTTTTGCAGGGTATGTTGTGATGTGATATGGCCAATTACATGATGAGATATATGTGATGTATGAGATGATCATGTGATGTATAGATTATCACGACTTGCATGTCGATGAGTACGGCAACCGGCAGGAGCCATAGGGTTGTCTTTAATTATTGTATGACCTGCGTGTCAATCATTAAGCGCTATGTAATGCTTTACTTTATCGCTACGGTAGCAATAGTAGTAGAAGCATGCAGGGCGTGACAACCCCAATGGCAACACATTGATGGAGATCAAGATGATGGAGATCATGGTGTTGTGCCGGTGACGATGGAGATCATGCCGGTGTTTCGAAGATGGAGATCTTAAACACAAGTTCATGGCCATATCATGTCACTTATGAATTGCATGAGATGTTAATCCTTTTATGCACCTTGTTTTGCTTAGTACGGCGGTAGCATTATAAGGTGATCCCTCACTTGAATTTCAAGATGAACTGTGTTCTCCCCGAGTGTGCACCGTTGCGAAAGTTCGTCGTGTTGAGACACCACGTGATGATCGGGTGTGATAGACTCTACGTTCACATACAACGGGTGCAAGCCAGATTTGCACGCGCAGAACACTCGGGTTAAACTTGACGAGCCTAGCATGTACAGACATGGCCTCGGAACACGAGAGACCGAAAGGTCGAACATGAGTCATATAGTAGATATGATCAACATAATGATGTTCACCATTGCAGCCACCTCAACTCACGTGATGATCGGACTTGAGTTGGTGAATTTGGATCATGTATCACTCGAATGATCGGAGGGATGTCAATTTGAGTGGGAGTTCTTAAGTAATATGATTAATTGAACTCATTATCATGAACATAGTCAAAGTGTCTTTGCAAATTATGTTGTAGATTACTAGCTCGCACTGTAGCTCCCTTAAATTTTTATATGTTCCTAGAGAAATAGAGTTGAAAGATGTTGGTAGCAATATTGCGGACTGGGTCCGTGATCTGAGGATTGTCCTCATTGCTGCACAGAAGGCTTATGTCCTTAATGCACCGCTCGGTGCGCCACCCCCTCTAGCGTCGTCTATAGATGTTGTGAACATCTGACAGGCACGTTTCGATGACTACTTGATAGTTTTGTGCGTCATGCATTACGGCTTAGAATTGAGGCTCCGAAACGTTTTGAACGTCACGGAACATATGAGATGTTCTAGGGGCAGAGATTGTGATCTCAGGCTCGTGCCTGTGTTGCGAGATATGAGATCTCCAACAAGATTCTTTGCCTGTAAGATGAAGGAGAATAGCTCAATCGTTGAGCATGTACTCAGATTGTCTGGGTACTACAATCGCTTGAATCAAGTGGGAGTTGATCTTCCAGATAAGATAGTGATTGATATAGTTCTCCAAGTCACTGTCACTAAAGCTACTAGAACTTAAGTGATGAACTATAATACACCAGGGATAGAAGTATTGATCCCTGAGCTGTTCGCGATGTTTGACACCGCGAAGGTAGAAATCAAGAAGGAGCGTCAAGTGTTGATGGTTAATCAAACCACTAGTTTCGAAAAGGGCAAGATCAAGGAGGGAAACTTCATGGATAGCAAGTCAGTTGCTGCTCCAGTGAAGCAACCCAAAGTTGAACTCAAACCCGAGACTAAGTGCTTCTATTATGAGGTGAGAGGTCGCTGAAGCGGAACAACCCTATATACTTGGTAGATAAGAAGGCTGGCAACATTGATAGAAGTATATTTGATATACGAGTTACTAATGTGTACCTTGCTAGTACTCTTAGTAGCACCTGGGTATTGGATACCGGTTCGGTTGCTAAATGTTAGTAACTCGAAATAAAAGCTACGTAATAAACGTAGAACTAGCTAAGGGTGAGGTGACGATATGTGTTGGAAGTGTTTCCAAGGTTGATGTGATCAACATCGCACGCTCTCTCTACCTTCGGGATTAGTGACGAACCTAAATTTTATTTGGTGTTTTGCATTGAAGCATGAACGTGATTAGATCATGTTTATTGCAACACGGTTATTCATTCAAGTTAGAGAATAATGGTTATTCTGCTTACATGAATAAATACCTTCAATGGTCATGCACCTAGTAAGTGTGGTTCATTGAATCTTGATCATAGTAATACACATGTTCATAACAATGATGCCAAAAGATGCAAAGTTAATAATGATAGTACCACATACTTGTGGCACTGCCGCTAAATGTCATATTGGTATAAAGCGCATGAAAAAACTCCATGTTGATGGATCTTTGGACTCATTCGATTTTGAATCGGTTGAGACATGCGGACCATGCCTTTTGGTAAGATGACTAAACCCCGTTTTCTGGCTTGATGAAACGGGCAAGTGACTTATTGGAAACAATGCATGTTGATGTATACGATCCAATGAGTGTTTATAGCTTGCAGTGAATATCATTGTTTTCTTACCTTCACTGATGATTTGAGTAGATATAGTGTATATTTACTTAATGAAACACAAGTCTGAATTGTTTGAAAGGTTCAAAGCAAAGTTCAGAGTGAAGTTTAAAGATCATCGTGACAAGAAGATAAAAATTTCTGCGATATGATCGTGGAGGTGAATATCTGGGTTACGAGTTTGGCATACAAATTTAGACAATGTGAAAGTTGTTTCACAACTCACGCCACCTGGAACACCATAGTGTGATGGTGTGTCCGAACGTCGTAGTCATGCCTTATTTGATATAGCACATACTATGATGTCTCTTATCGTTTTAATACTATCGTTTTAGGGTTATGCATTAGAGACAACCGCATTCACTTTAAAATAGGGCACCATCTAAATACGTTGAGATGACACCGTGTGAATTATGGTTTGATAGAAACCTAAAGCTGTCATTTCTTGATGTTTGGGGCTGCGAAGCTTGTGTGGAAAATGTTTTCACCTAATGAGCTCAAACCCAAAGCGGACAAATGCATCTTCATAGAATACGCCAAGAACAGTTGGGTATACCTTCTATCTCAGATCCGAGTGCAAAGTGTTTGTTGCTGGAATGGATCCTTTCCTGAGAAAAGGTTTCCCTCGAAAGAATTGAGTGGGAGGAAGATAGAACTTGATGAGGTTATTGAACCTTGTTTCAATCAGAGTAGCGCAGCGCAGAAAGTTGTTTCTGTGAAGCCTATGTTAGTTGAAGAAAGAAGTTAATGATGATGATCATGAAGCTTCGGATCAAGTTACTATCGAACCTCGTAGGTCGACAAGGACGTGTACTGCTCTTGAGTGGTACAACAACCCTGTCTTAAAGGTCATGTTGTTGGACAGCGATGAACCTACGAGCTATGGAGAAGCGATGATGGGCCCGGATTCCGACAAATGGATGAGACCATGAAATCCGAGATAGGATCCATGTATGAAAACCAAGTATAGACTTTGGTAGACTTGCTCGTTGGACGGCAGGTCGTTGAGTACAAATGGATCTTTAAAATGAAGACAGACACTGATGGTGAATGTCACTATTTGTAAAGCTCGACTTGTTGCAAAGATGTTTGTGACAAGTTCAAGGAGTTGACTACGATGAGACTTTCTCACTCGTAGCGATGCTAAAAGTCTGTTGGAATTGTGTTAGCAGTTGCTGTGTTTTCAATTATGAAATCTGGCAGATGGATGTCAAAACATCGTTTCCTTAATGGTTTACTTGAGGAAAGGTTGTATGTGATACAACCAGAAGGTTTTGTCAGGCCTAAGGATGCTAAAAGGTGTGCAAGCTTCGGTGATCCTTCCATGGACTGAAGCAGGCATCTCGGAGTTGGAATATATGCTTTGATGAGGTGATCAAAGTTTTGATGTTTATACAAAGTTTATGAGAAACTTGTATTTGCAATAAAGTGAGTGGGAGCACTATAGAATTTCTGATCAGTATATGTGGATGACATATTGTTGTTCAGAAATAATGTAGAGTTTCTGGAAAGCATAAAACGGTTATTTGGAAAGTGATTTTCAAAGGAAGACCTGGATAAAGCTACCTAATTGTTGAGCATCAAAATCTATAGAGATAGATCAAGATGCTTGATGAGACTTTCAATGAGTGCATACCTTCACAAGATTTTGAAAGAGTTCAAAATGGATCAGCCAGAGAAATAGTTCTCGTCTGATTTGTAAGGTGTGAAGTTGAGTGAGACTCAAAGCTCGACAACGGCAGAAGAAAGAGAAAGGACGAACGTCGTCCCCTATGCCTTAGCCATAGGCTCTATATTATGCCATGCTGTGTACCGCACCTATGTGTGCCTTGCCATGAGTTTGTCAAGGGGTACAAGAGTGGTCCAGGAGTGGATCACTAGACAGCGGTCGGAATTATCCTTAGTAACCAGAGGACTAAGGAAATGTTTCTTGATTATGGAGGTGACAAAGAGTTCGTCGTAAAGAGTTACGTCGATGCAAGCTTTAACAC
Source organism: Hordeum marinum (assembly GCA_022496015.1). NCBI lineage: Eukaryota > Viridiplantae > Streptophyta > Magnoliopsida > Poales > Poaceae > Hordeum > Hordeum marinum. The sequence continues at coordinate 220,701 of JAAAWK010001165.1, read as the reverse complement.
CTATCCGGATGACTAGTAGTAGCAATCTCGATACGTATAGTGGAGCAGCCATTTGGAAATAGTACCAAGTGGAGTGTGGTAGCAGTGTTTACGGTTTGACATAGAGATTTGCAAAGTACACACGGATCTGAATATCGCAGACCCGTTGACTATAAGACCTCTCTCACATGCAAAGCATGATCGAGCCCCAAAACTCATTGGGTGTTAGATTCATAACAATGCGAATCACATGGTGATGTGAACTAGATTATTGACTCTAGTGCAAGTGGGAGACTGTTGGAAATATGCCCTAGAGGCAATAATAAATTAGTTATTATCATATTTCCTTGTTCATGATAATCGTTTATTATCCATGCTATAATTGTATTGATCGGAGACTTAAATGCATGTGTGGATACATAGACAAAACCATGTCCCTAGTATGCCTCTAATGGACTAGCTCGTTGATCAAAGGATGGTTAAGGTTTCCTAGCCATGGACATGAGATGTCATTTGATAACGGGATCACATCATTAGGAGAATGATGTGATGGATAAGACCCAAACTACAAACATAGCATATGATCGTGTCAGTTTATTGCTACTGTTTTCTGCATGTCAAGTATATGTTCCTATGACCATGAGATCATGCAACTCACGGATATCGGAGGAGTGCCTTGTGTGTATCAAACGTCGCAACGTAACTGGGTGACTATAAAGGTGCTCTACAGGTATCTCCGATGGTGTCTGTTGAGTTGGCATGGATCGAGACTGGGATTTGTTACTCCGTGTAACGGAGAGGTATCTCGGGGCCCACTCGGTAATGCAACATCACAATAAGCCTTGCAAGCAATGTGACTAATTGTTAGTTGCGGGATCTTGTATTATGGAACGAGTAAAGAGACTTGCCGGTAACGAGGTTGAACTAGGTATGGAGATACCGACGATCGAATCTCGGGCAAGTAACATACCAAAGAACAAAGGGAACGATATACGGGATTAACTGAATCCTTGACATAGAGGTTCGACCGATAAAGATCTTCGTAGAATATGTAGGAACCAATGTGGACGTCCAGGTCCCGCCATTGGTTATTGACCGTAGAGGTGTCTCGGTCATGTCTACATAGTTCTCGAACCCGCAGGGTCTGCACACTTAAGGTTCGGTGACGTTTCGGTAGTGTAGAGTTATGTATGGTGGTGACCGAAGGTTGTTCGGAGTCCCGGATGAGATCCCGGACGTCACGAGGAGCTCCGGAATGGTCCGGAGGTAAAGATTCATATATAGGAAGTCCCAGTTTGGTTTCCGGAAAAGTTTCGGGCTCATCGGTAGTGTACCGGGAGTATCGGTATTGTACCGGGAGTGCCGGTAGTGTACCGGAGGACCTCCGGGAGGGGTACTTCGACCCCAAGAGGTCCATGGGCTGTGGGAGAATAATAACCAGCCCTTATTGGGCTGGGAAAACAGCCACAAAGGCCCATGGCGCAGGAGAGAAAGTCCTAAAGCAAAAAGTGGAAAATCAGCCAATAGGAGGCAATCCTACTCCAACTAGGATTGGAGGTGAAGTAGGATTTCTTCCCACCTCCTATTTCGGCCGACCCAAAGGCCTTGGCTGCCTCTCCTCTCCTCTCCTCCTATATATACTAGTGGATTGGGTGGTTTTTGGACAGAATTTCCGGCCACGTGCTACCCGTTTCACCGGTGCACAGTTTCTCCTCTAGATCGGTTTTCCGCAGCGCTTAGGCGAAGCCCTGCCGGAATCACTCCACCACCATCACCGGAGCGCCGTCACGCTGCCGGTGAACTCTCTCTCCTCTCCACCTCCTCTTGCTGGATCAAGATGGTGGAGATCGTCATCAAGCTGCACGTGTGCTGAACGCGGAGGTGCCGTCCGTTCGGCGCTAGATCGGAAGGACCGTGATCGAGATCGCGAGACGGTTCGTGATGAGATCGCGGAACGGATCGTGATGAGTTCGCGGGACAGATCGTGATCAAGATCGTGAGACGGATCGTGATGAGATCGCGGGACGGATCGTGATGGGATCGCGGGACGGATCGTGATGAGATCGCGGGACGCTCGGCGATTTGGATCGCGAAGATGTTCGACTACACCAACCGCGTTTCTTAACGCTTCCCGCTTAGCGATCTACAAGGGTACGTAGATCCACTCTCCCTCTCGTAGATGCTCATCACCATGGATAGGTTTGCGTGTGCGTAGGAAAATTTTTGTTTCCCATGCGACGTTCCCCAACAGATACCATGCCAACTTTTGACCTTTTCAGAGTTCATTTGTAGTGCTTTTCAATTTCAGGGTCATTTAGCTCAAAAAAGTATGTAAATGCATGAAAAATACCAAATGAATTCAGAAAGGGTTGAATTGATGAAGTGGCTTTGAATGGGGCATTTTGACCACACAAAAAGTTTGGAGTTCAAACAAGTCCAGAAATGGAATCCCTTGGTAATAGATGCGTTTTCGTTTGAAACCCTGATACTTTGAAAGAGATTGTCTGTTTTGTACACGAAGTGCATCTAGTTTTTTCCGTACCCCTCTCAACTTTTTATAACATACTATGTGGGTGAAATAATGATACCATGCAAACTTTTGACATTTTCAGAGTTCATTTGTAGTTCTTTCCAATTTCAGTGTCATTTTGCTCGAAAAATCAGTAAACGCATGAAAAATACGAAATGAAGTCAGAAAGGGTCGAAACTTGATGATGTGGCTTTCAATGGTGCATTTCGAACACACAAAAAGTCTGGAGTTCAAATAGGTCCAAAAAAATGAAATCCCTTTGTAACAGATGAGTTTTCATTCGAAACCCTCATACTTCGAAAGAGATTGTCTGTTTTGTACACGAAGTGCATATGGTTTTTGCCGTAACCCTCTCAACTTTTTAAAACATGCTATGTGGGTGAAATGATGATACCATGCCAACTTTCGATCTTTTGGGAGTTTTGTAGTGCATTTAGATTTCAGTGTCATTTAGATCAAAAAAATCAATAAATGCACGAAAAATACCAAATGTAGTCAGAAAGGGATGAAAATTGATGATGTGGCTTGGAATGTTGCATTTTGACCACACGAAAAGACTGGAGTTGAAATAAGTTAACAAATGGAATCCCTTGGTATCCCTTGGTAATAGATGCGTTTTCGTCTAAACCCCTCATACTTCGAAAGAGATTGTCTGTTTTTTACATGAAGTGCATACGGTTTTTGCCGTAACACTCTCAACTTTTTATAACATGTTATGTGGGTGAAATGATGATACCATGCCAACTTTTGACCTTTTCGAAGTTCATTTGTAGTGCTTTTCAATTTCAGTGTCATTTATCTCAAAAATAAGTAAATGCATGAAGAATACCAAATGAAGTCAGTAAGGGTTGAAACTTGATGATGTGGCTTTGAATGGTGCATTTTGAACATGCAAAAAGTTTGGAGTTCAAATAAGTTAAAAAATGAAATCGCTTTGTAACATATTAGTTTTCATCCAAAACTGTGAAACTTCGAAAGAGATTGTCTGTTTTATACACGAAGTGCATCTAGTTTTTGCCGTTACCCTCTCAAATTTTTATAACATGCTATGTGGGTGAAATGATGATACCATGCCAACTTTCGACCTTTTCAGAGTTCGTTTGTAGTGCTTTCAATTTCAGGGTCATTTAGCTCAAAAATCAATAAATGCATGAAAAATACCAAATAAAGTGAGAAAGGGTTGAAACTTGATGAGGTGGCTTTGAATGGTGCATTTTGAACATGCAAAAAGTCTGGAGCGCAAATAAGTTCAAAAAAATGAAATCGCTTTGTAACAGACCAGTTTTCGTCCGAAACCTTGATACTTCGAAAGAGATTGTCTCTTTTGTACACGAAGTGCATCGAGTTTTTGCCGTAACCCTCTAAAAATTTAATAACAAGCTATGTGGGTGAAATGATGATACCATGCCAACTTTCAACTATTTCAGAATTCATTTGTAGTGCTTTTCAATTTTAGGGTCATTTAGCTCAAAAATCGGTGAATGCATGAAAAATACCAAATGAAGTCAGAAAGGGTTGAAACTTCATGATGTGGCTTTGAATGGTGCATTTTGAACATGCAAAAAGTCTGGAGTTCAAATAAGTTCAAAAAAATGAAATCGCTTTGTAACAGACTAGTTTTCGTCCGAAACCCTTATACTTCTAAAGGGATTGTCTGGTTTGTACACGAAGTGCATCGAATTTTTGCCATAACCCTCTAAATTTTTTATAACATGCTATGTGGGTGAAATGATGATACCATGCCAACTTTTGACCTTTTCAGAGTTCATTTATTGTGCTTTTCAATTTCAGGGTCATTTAGCTCAAAAAAGTCTGTAAATGCATGAAAAATACCAAACGAACTCAGAAAGGGTTGAAAATTGATGAATTGGCTTTGAATGGTGCATTTTGGCCACACAAAAAGTTTGGAGTTCAAATAAGTCAAGAAATGGCATCCCTTGGTAATAGATGCGTTTTCGTTTGAAAGCCTAATACTTCGAAAGAGATTGTGTGTTTTGTACACGAGGTGCATCTAGTTTTTTCCGTACCCCTCTCAACTTTTTATAACATGCTATGTGGGTGAAATGATGATACCATGCGAACTTTCGACCTTCTCAGAGTTCATTCGTAGTTCTTTCCAATTTCAGTGTCATCTTCCTCAACAAATCAGCAAACGCATGAAGAATACCAAATGAAGTCAGAAAGGGTTGAAACATGATGATGTGGCTTTCAATGGTGCATTTCGAACACACAAAAACTCTGGAGTTCAAATAGGTTCAAAAAAATGAAATCCCTTTGTAACAGATCAGTTTTCATCCGAAACCCACATACTTCGAAAGAGATTGTCTGTTTTGTACACGAAGTGCATACAGTTTTTGCCGTAACCCTCTCAACATTTTATAACATGCTATGTGGGTGAAATGATGATACCATGCCAACTTTCGATCTTGTCGGAGTTCATTTGTAGTGCATTTAGATTTCAGTGTCATTTAGATCAAAAAAATCAGTACATGCATGAAAAATACCAAATGTAGTCAGAAAGGGATGAAAATTGATGATGTGGCTTGGAATGTTGCATTTTGAACACACGAAAAGTCTGGAGTTCAAAAAAGTTAACAAATGGAATCCCATGGTAATAGATGCGTTTTTGTCTGAAACCCACACACTTTGAAAGAGATTGTCTGTTTTGTACACGAAGTGCATACGGTTTTTGCCGTAACCCTCTCAACTTTTTATAACATGCTATGTGGGTGAAAAGATGATACCATGCCAACTTTCGACCTTTTCGGAGTTCCTTTGTAGTGCTTTTCAATTTCAGTGTCATTTAGCTCAAAAATCAGTAAATGCATGAAGAATACCAAATGAAGTCAGTAAGGGTTGAAACTTGATGATGTGGCTTTGAATGGTGCATTTTGAACATGCAAAAAGTCTGGAGTTCAAATAAGTTCAAAAAAATGAAATCGCTTTGTAACAGACTAGTTTCCGTCCGAAACCCTTATACTTCTAAAGGGATTGTCTGGTTTGTACACGAACTGCATCGAATTTTTGCCATAACCCTCTAAATTTTTTATAACATGCTATGTGGGTGAAATGATGATACCATGCCAACTTTTGACCTTTTCAGAGTTCATTTGTTGTGCTTTTCAATTTCAGGGTCATTTAGCTCAAAAAAGTCTGTAAATGCATGAAAAATACCAAACGAATTCAGAAAGGGTTGAAAATTGATGAAGTGGCTTTGAATGGTGCATTTTGGCCACACAAAAAGTTTGGAGTTCAAATAAGTCAAGAAATGGCATCCCTTGGTAATAGATGCGTTTTCGTTTGAAAGCCTAATACTTCGAAAGAGATTGTGTGTTTTGTACACGAGGTGCATCTAGTTTTTTCCGTACCCCTCTCAACTTTTTATAACATGCTATGTGGGTGAAATGATGATACCATGCAAACTTTCGACCTTCTCAGAGTTCATTCGTAGTTCTTTCCAATTTCAGTGTCATCTTCCTCAACAAATCAGCAAACGCATGAAGAATACCAAATGAAGTCAGAAAGGGTTGAAACATGATGATGTGGCTTTCAATGGTGCATTTCGAACACACAAAAACTCTGGAGTTCAAATAGGTTCAAAAAAATGAAATCCCTTTGTAACAGATCAGTTTTCATCCGAAACCCACATACTTCGAAAGAGATTGTCTGTTTTGTACACGAAGTGCATACAGTTTTTGCCGTAACCCTCTCAACATTTTATAACATGCTATGTGGGTGAAATGATGATACCATGCCAACTTTCGATCTTGTCGGAGTTCATTTGTAGTGCATTTAGATTTCAGTGTCATTTAGATCAAAAAAATCAGTACATGCATGAAAAATACCAAATGTAGTCAGAAAGGGATGAAAATTGATGATGTGGCTTGGAATGTTGCATTTTGAACACACGAAAAGTCTGGAGTTCAAAAAAGTTAACAAATGGAATCCCATGGTAATAGATGCGTTTTTGTCTGAAACCCACACACTTTGAAAGAGATTGTCTGTTTTGTACACGAAGTGCATACGGTTTTTGCCGTAACCCTCTCAACTTTTTATAACATGCTATGTGGGTGAAAAGATGATACCATGCCAACTTTCGACCTTTTCGGAGTTCCTTTGTAGTGCTTTTCAATTTCAGTGTCATTTAGCTCAAAAATCAGTAAATGCATGAAGAATACCAAATGAAGTCAGTAAGGGTTGAAACTTGATGATGTGGCTTTGAATGGTGCATTTTGAACATGCAAAAAGTCTGGAGTTCAAATAAGTTCAAAAAAATGAAATCGCTTTGTAACAGACTAGTTTCCGTCCGAAACCCTTATACTTCTAAAGGGATTGTCTGGTTTGTACACGAACTGCATCGAATTTTTGCCATAACCCTCTAAATTTTTTATAACATGCTATGTGGGTGAAATGATGATACCATGCCAACTTTTGACCTTTTCAGAGTTCATTTGTTGTGCTTTTCAATTTCAGGGTCATTTAGCTCAAAAAAGTCTGTAAATGCATGAAAAATACCAAACGAATTCAGAAAGGGTTGAAAATTGATGAAGTGGCTTTGAATGGTGCATTTTGGCCACACAAAAAGTTTGGAGTTCAAATAAGTCAAGAAATGGCATCCCTTGGTAATAGATGCGTTTTCGTTTGAAAGCCTAATACTTCGAAAGAGATTGTGTGTTTTGTACACGAGGTGCATCTAGTTTTTTCCGTACCCCTCTCAACTTTTTATAACATGCTATGTGGGTGAAATGATGATACCATGCAAACTTTCGACCTTCTCAGAGTTCATTCGTAGTTCTTTCCAATTTCAGTGTCATCTTCCTCAACAAATCAGCAAACGCATGAAGAATACCAAATGAAGTCAGAAAGGGTTGAAACATGATGATGTGGCTTTCAATGGTGCATTTCGAACACACAAAAACTCTGGAGTTCAAATAGGTTCAAAAAAATGAAATCCCTTTGTAACAGATCAGTTTTCATCCGAAACCCACATACTTCGAAAGAGATTGTCTGTTTTGTACACGAAGTGCATACAGTTTTTGCCGTAACCCTCTCAACATTTTATAACATGCTATGTGGGTGAAATGATGATACCATGCCAACTTTCGATCTTGTCGGAGTTCATTTGTAGTGCATTTAGATTTCAGTGTCATTTAGATCAAAAAAATCAGTACATGCATGAAAAATACCAAATGTAGTCAGAAAGGGATGAAAATTGATGATGTGGCTTGGAATGTTGCATTTTGAACACACGAAAAGTCTGGAGTTCAAAAAAGTTAACAAATGGAATCCCATGGTAATAGATGCGTTTTTGTCTGAAACCCACACACTTTGAAAGAGATTGTCTGTTTTGTACACGAAGTGCATACGGTTTTTGCCGTAACCCTCTCAACTTTTTATAACATGCTATGTGGGTGAAAAGATGATACCATGCCAACTTTCGACCTTTTCGGAGTTCCTTTGTAGTGCTTTTCAATTTCAGTGTCATTTAGCTCAAAAATCAGTAAATGCATGAAGAATACCAAATGAAGTCAGTAAGGGTTGAAACTTGATGATGTGGCTTTGAATGGTGCATTTTGAACATGCAAAAAGTCTGGAGTTCAAATAAGTTCAAAAAAATGAAATCGCTTTGTAACAGACTAGTTTCCGTCCGAAACCCTTATACTTCTAAAGGGATTGTCTGGTTTGTACACGAACTGCATCGAATTTTTGCCATAACCCTCTAAATTTTTTATAACATGCTATGTGGGTGAAATGATGATACCATGCCAACTTTTGACCTTTTCAGAGTTCATTTGTTGTGCTTTTCAATTTCAGGGTCATTTAGCTCAAAAAAGTCTGTAAATGCATGAAAAATACCAAACGAATTCAGAAAGGGTTGAAAATTGATGAAGTGGCTTTGAATGGTGCATTTTGGCCACACAAAAAGTTTGGAGTTCAAATAAGTCAAGAAATGGCATCCCTTGGTAATAGATGCGTTTTCGTTTGAAAGCCTAATACTTCGAAAGAGATTGTGTGTTTTGTACACGAGGTGCATCTAGTTTTTTCCGTACCCCTCTCAACTTTTTATAACATGCTATGTGGGTGAAATGATGATACCATGCAAACTTTCGACCTTCTCAGAGTTCATTCGTAGTTCTTTCCAATTTCAGTGTCATCTTCCTCAACAAATCAGCAAACGCATGAAGAATACCAAATGAAGTCAGAAAGGGTTGAAACATGATGATGTGGCTTTCAATGGTGCATTTCGAACACACAAAAACTCTGGAGTTCAAATAGGTTCAAAAAAATGAAATCCCTTTGTAACAGATCAGTTTTCATCCGAAACCCACATACTTCGAAAGAGATTGTCTGTTTTGTACACGAAGTGCATACAGTTTTTGCCGTAACCCTCTCAACATTTTATAACATGCTATGTGGGTGAAATGATGATACCATGCCAACTTTCGATCTTGTCGGAGTTCATTTGTAGTGCATTTAGATTTCAGTGTCATTTAGATCAAAAAAATCAGTACATGCATGAAAAATACCAAATGTAGTCAGAAAGGGATGAAAATTGATGATGTGGCTTGGAATGTTGCATTTTGAACACACGAAAAGTCTGGAGTTCAAAAAAGTTAACAAATGGAATCCCATGGTAATAGATGCGTTTTTGTCTGAAACCCACACACTTTGAAAGAGATTGTCTGTTTTGTACACGAAGTGCATACGGTTTTTGCCGTAACCCTCTCAACTTTTTATAACATGCTATGTGGGTGAAAAGATGATACCATGCCAACTTTCGACCTTTTCGGAGTTCCTTTGTAGTGCTTTTCAATTTCAGTGTCATTTAGCTCAAAAATCAGTAAATGCATGAAGAATACCAAATGAAGTCAGTAAGGGTTGAAACTTGATGATGTGGCTTTGAATGGTGCATTTTGAACATGCAAAAAGTCTGGAGTTCAAATAAGTTCAAAAAAATGAAATCGCTTTGTAACAGACTAGTTTCCGTCCGAAACCCTTATACTTCTAAAGGGATTGTCTGGTTTGTACACGAACTGCATCGAATTTTTGCCATAACCCTCTAAATTTTTTATAACATGCTATGTGGGTGAAATGATGATACCATGCCAACTTTTGACCTTTTCAGAGTTCATTTGTTGTGCTTTTCAATTTCAGGGTCATTTAGCTCAAAAAAGTCTGTAAATGCATGAAAAATACCAAACGAATTCAGAAAGGGTTGAAAATTGATGAAGTGGCTTTGAATGGTGCATTTTGGCCACACAAAAAGTTTGGAGTTCAAATAAGTCAAGAAATGGCATCCCTTGGTAATAGATGCGTTTTCGTTTGAAAGCCTAATACTTCGAAAGAGATTGTGTGTTTTGTACACGAGGTGCATCTAGTTTTTTCCGTACCCCTCTCAACTTTTTATAACATGCTATGTGGGTGAAATGATGATACCATGCAAACTTTCGACCTTCTCAGAGTTCATTCGTAGTTCTTTCCAATTTCAGTGTCATCTTCCTCAACAAATCAGCAAACGCATGAAGAATACCAAATGAAGTCAGAAAGGGTTGAAACATGATGATGTGGCTTTCAATGGTGCATTTCGAACACACAAAAACTCTGGAGTTCAAATAGGTTCAAAAAAATGAAATCCCTTTGTAACAGATCAGTTTTCATCCGAAACCCACATACTTCGAAAGAGATTGTCTGTTTTGTACACGAAGTGCATACAGTTTTTGCCGTAACCCTCTCAACATTTTATAACATGCTATGTGGGTGAAATGATGATACCATGCCAACTTTCGATCTTGTCGGAGTTCATTTGTAGTGCATTTAGATTTCAGTGTCATTTAGATCAAAAAAATCAGTACATGCATGAAAAATACCAAATGTAGTCAGAAAGGGATGAAAATTGATGATGTGGCTTGGAATGTTGCATTTTGAACACACGAAAAGTCTGGAGTTCAAAAAAGTTAACAAATGGAATCCCATGGTAATAGATGCGTTTTTGTCTGAAACCCACACACTTTGAAAGAGATTGTCTGTTTTGTACACGAAGTGCATACGGTTTTTGCCGTAACCCTCTCAACTTTTTATAACATGCTATGTGGGTGAAAAGATGATACCATGCCAACTTTCGACCTTTTCGGAGTTCCTTTGTAGTGCTTTTCAATTTCAGTGTCATTTAGCTCAAAAATCAGTAAATGCATGAAGAATACCAAATGAAGTCAGTAAGGGTTGAAACTTGATGATGTGGCTTTGAATGGTGCATTTTGAACATGCAAAAAGTCTGGAGTTCAAATAAGTTCAAAAAAATGAAATCGCTTTGTAACAGACTAGTTTCCGTCCGAAACCCTTATACTTCTAAAGGGATTGTCTGGTTTGTACACGAACTGCATCGAATTTTTGCCATAACCCTCTAAATTTTTTATAACATGCTATGTGGGTGAAATGATGATACCATGCCAACTTTTGACCTTTTCAGAGTTCATTTGTTGTGCTTTTCAATTTCAGGGTCATTTAGCTCAAAAAAGTCTGTAAATGCATGAAAAATACCAAACGAATTCAGAAAGGGTTGAAAATTGATGAAGTGGCTTTGAATGGTGCATTTTGGCCACACAAAAAGTTTGGAGTTCAAATAAGTCAAGAAATGGCATCCCTTGGTAATAGATGCGTTTTCGTTTGAAAGCCTAATACTTCGAAAGAGATTGTGTGTTTTGTACACGAGGTGCATCTAGTTTTTTCCGTACCCCTCTCAACTTTTTATAACATGCTATGTGGGTGAAATGATGATACCATGCAAACTTTCGACCTTCTCAGAGTTCATTCGTAGTTCTTTCCAATTTCAGTGTCATCTTCCTCAACAAATCAGCAAACGCATGAAGAATACCAAATGAAGTCAGAAAGGGTTGAAACATGATGATGTGGCTTTCAATGGTGCATTTCGAACACACAAAAACTCTGGAGTTCAAATAGGTTCAAAAAAATGAAATCCCTTTGTAACAGATCAGTTTTCATCCGAAACCCACATACTTCGAAAGAGATTGTCTGTTTTGTACACGAAGTGCATACAGTTTTTGCCGTAACCCTCTCAACATTTTATAACATGCTATGTGGGTGAAATGATGATACCATGCCAACTTTCGATCTTGTCGGAGTTCATTTGTAGTGCATTTAGATTTCAGTGTCATTTAGATCAAAAAAATCAGTACATGCATGAAAAATACCAAATGTAGTCAGAAAGGGATGAAAATTGATGATGTGGCTTGGAATGTTGCATTTTGAACACACGAAAAGTCTGGAGTTCAAAAAAGTTAACAAATGGAATCCCATGGTAATAGATGCGTTTTTGTCTGAAACCCACACACTTTGAAAGAGATTGTCTGTTTTGTACACGAAGTGCATACGGTTTTTGCCGTAACCCTCTCAACTTTTTATAACATGCTATGTGGGTGAAAAGATGATACCATGCCAACTTTCGACGTTTTCGGAGTTCCTTTGTAGTGCTTTTCAATTTCAGTGTCATTTAGCTCAAAAATCAGTAAATGCATGAAGAATACCAAATGAAGTCAGTAAGGGTTGAAACTTGATGATGTGGCTTTGAATGGTGCATTTTGAACATGCAAAAAGTCTGGAGTTCAAATAAGTTCAAAAAAATGAAATCGCTTTGTAACAGACTAGTTTCCGTCCGAAACCCTTATACTTCTAAAGGGATTGTCTGGTTTGTACACGAACTGCATCGAATTTTTGCCATAACCCTCTAAATTTTTTATAACATGCTATGTGGGTGAAATGATGATACCATGCCAACTTTTGACCTTTTCAGAGTTCATTTGTTGTGCTTTTCAATTTCAGGGTCATTTAGCTCAAAAAAGTCTGTAAATGCATGAAAAATACCAAACGAATTCAGAAAGGGTTGAAAATTGATGAAGTGGCTTTGAATGGTGCATTTTGGCCACACAAAAAGTTTGGAGTTCAAATAAGTCAAGAAATGGCATCCCTTGGTAATAGATGCGTTTTCGTTTGAAAGCCTAATACTTCGAAAGAGATTGTGTGTTTTGTACACGAGGTGCATCTAGTTTTTTCCGTACCCCTCTCAACTTTTTATAACATGCTATGTGGGTGAAATGATGATACCATGCAAACTTTCGACCTTCTCAGAGTTCATTCGTAGTTCTTTCCAATTTCAGTGTCATCTTCCTCAACAAATCAGCAAACGCATGAAGAATACCAAATGAAGTCAGAAAGGGTTGAAACATGATGATGTGGCTTTCAATGGTGCATTTCGAACACACAAAAACTCTGGAGTTCAAATAGGTTCAAAAAAATGAAATCCCTTTGTAACAAATCAGTTTTCATCCGAAACCCACATACTTCGAAAGAGATTGTCTGTTTTGTACACGAAGTGCATACAGTTTTTGCCGTAACCCTCTCAACATTTTATAACATGCTATGTGGGTGAAATGATGATACCATGCCAACTTTCGATCTTGTCGGAGTTCATTTGTAGTGCATTTAGATTTCAGTGTCATTTAGATCAAAAAAATCAGTACATGCATGAAAAATACCAAATGTAGTCAGAAAGGGATGAAAATTGATGATGTGGCTTGGAATGTTGCATTTTGAACACACGAAAAGTCTGGAGTTCAAAAAAGTTAACAAATGAAATCCCATGGTAATAGATGCGTTTTTGTCTGAAACCCACACACTTTGAAAGAGATTGTCTGTTTTGTACACGAAGTGCATACGGTTTTTGCCGTAACCCTCTCAACTTTTTATAACATGCTATGTGGGTGAAAAGATGATACCATGCCAACTTTCGACCTTTTCGGAGTTCCTTTGTAGTGCTTTTCAATTTCAGTGTCATTTAGCTCAAAAATCAGTAAATGCATGAAGAATACCAAATGAAGTCAGTAAGGGTTGAAACTTGATGATGTGGCTTTGAATGGTGCATTTTGAACATGCAAAAAGTCTGGAGTTCAAATAAGTTCAAAAAAATGAAATCGCTTTGTAACAGACTAGTTTCCGTCCGAAACCCTTATACTTCTAAAGGGATTGTCTGGTTTGTACACGAACTGCATCGAATTTTTGCCATAACCCTCTAAATTTTTTATAACATGCTATGTGGGTGAAATGATGATACCATGCCAACTTTTGACCTTTTCAGAGTTCATTTGTTGTGCTTTTCAATTTCAGGGTCATTTAGCTCAAAAAAGTCTGTAAATGCATGAAAAATACCAAACGAATTCAGAAAGGGTTGAAAATTGATGAAGTGGCTTTGAATGGTGCATTTTGGCCACACAAAAAGTTTGGAGTTCAAATAAGTCAAGAAATGGCATCCCTTGGTAATAGATGCGTTTTCGTTTGAAAGCCTAATACTTCGAAAGAGATTGTGTGTTTTGTACACGAGGTGCATCTAGTTTTTTCCGTACCCCTCTCAACTTTTTATAACATGCTATGTGGGTGAAATGATGATACCATGCAAACTTTCGACCTTCTCAGAGTTCATTCGTACTTCTTTCCAATTTCAGTGTCATCTTCCTCAACAAATCAGCAAACGCATGAAGAATACCAAATGAAGTCAGAAAGGGTTGAAACATGATGATGTGGCTTTCAATGGTGCATTTCGAACACACAAAAACTCTGGAGTTCAAATAGGTTCAAAAAAATGAAATCCCTTTGTAACAGATCAGTTTTCATCCGAAACCCACATACTTCGAAAGAGATTGTCTGTTTTGTACACGAAGTGCATACAGTTTTTGCCGTAACCCTCTCAACATTTTATAACATGCTATGTGGGTGAAATGATGATACCATGCCAACTTTCGATCTTGTCGGAGTTCTTTTGTAGTGCATTTAGATTTCAGTGTCATTTAGATCAAAAAAATCAGTACATGCATGAAAAATACCAAATGTAGTCAGAAAGGGATGAAAATTGATGATGTGGCTTGGAATGTTGCATTTTGAACACACGAAAAGTCTGGAGTTCAAAAAAGTTAACAAATGGAATCCTATGGTAATAGATGCGTTTTTGTCTGAAACCCACACACTTTGAAAGAGATTGTCTGTTTTGTACACGAAGTGCATACGGTTTTTGCCGTAACCCTCTCAACTTTTTATAACATGCTATGTGGGTGAAAAGATGATACCATGCCAACTTTCGACCTTTTCGGAGTTCCTTTGTAGTGCTTTTCAATTTCAGTGTCATTTAGCTCAAAAATCAGTAAATGCATGAAGAATACCAAATGAAGTCAGTAAGGGTTGAAACTTGATGATGTGGCTTTGAATGGTGCATTTTGAACATGCAAAAAGTCTGGAGTTCAAATAAGTTCAAAAAAATGAAATCGCTTTGTAACAGACTAGTTTCCGTCCGAAACCCTTATACTTCTAAAGGGATTGTCTGGTTTGTACACGAAGTGCATCGAATTTTTGCCATAACCCTCTAAATTTTTTATAACATGCTATGTGGGTGAAATGATGATACCATGCCAACTTTTGACCTTTTCAGAGTTCATTTGTTGTGCTTTTCAATTTCAGGGTCATTTAGCTCAAAAAAGTCTGTAAATGCATGAAAAATACCAAACGAATTCAGAAAGGGTTGAAAATTGATGAAGTGGCTTTGAATGGTGCATTTTGGCCACACAAAAAGTTTGGAGTTCAAATAAGTCAAGAAATGGAATCCCTTGGTAATAGATGCGTTTTCGTTTGAAAGCCTAATACTTCGAAAGAGATTGTGTGTTTTGTACACGAGGTGCATCTAGTTTTTTCCGTACCCCTCTCAACTTTTTATAACATGCTATGTGGGTGAAATGATGATACCATGCGAACTTTCGACCTTTTCAGAGTTCATTCGTAGTTCTTTCCAATTTCAGTGTCATCTTCCTCAACAAATCAGCAAACGCATGAAGAATACCAAATGAAGTCAGAAAGGGTTGAAACATGATGATGTGGCTTTCAATGGTGCATTTCGAACACACAAAAACTCTGGAGTTCAAATAGGTTCAAAAAAATGAAATCCCTTTGTAACAGATCAGTTTTCATCCGAAACCCACATACTTCGAAAGAGATTGTTTGTTTTGTACACGAAGTGCATACAGTTTTTGCCGTAACCCTCTCAACTTTTTATAACATGCTATGTGGGTGAAATGATGATACCATGCCAACTTTCGATCTTGTCGGAGTTCATTTGTAGTGCATTTAGATTTCAGTGTCATTTAGATCAAAAAAATCAGTAAATGCATGAAAATACCAAATGTAGTCAGAAAGGGATGAAAATTGATGATGTGGCTTGGAATGTTGCATTTTGAACACACGAAAAGTCTGGAGTTCAAAAAAGTTAACAAATGGAATCCCATGGTAATAGATGCGTTTTTGTCTGAAACCCACACACTTTGAAAGAGATTGTCTGTTTTGTACACGAAGTGCATACGGTTTTTGCCGTAACCCTCTCAACTTTTTATAACATGCTATGTGGGTGAAAAGATGATACCATGCCAACTTTCGACCTTTTCGGAGTTCCTTTGTAGTGCTTTTCAATTTCAGTGTCATTTAGCTCAAAAATCAGTAAATGCATGAAGAATACCAAATGAAGTCAGTAAGGGTTGAAACTTGATGATGTGGCTTTGAATGGTGCATTTTGAACATGCAAAAAGTCTGGAGTTCAAATAAGTTCAAAAAAATGAAATCGCTTTGTAACAGACTAGTTTCCGTCCGAAACCCTTATACTTCTAAAGGGATTGTCTGGTTTGTACACGAACTGCATCGAATTTTTGCCATAACCCTCTAAATTTTTTATAACATGCTATGTGGGTGAAATGATGATACCATGCCAACTTTTGACCTTTTCAGAGTTCATTTGTTGTGCTTTTCAATTTCAGGGTCATTTAGCTCAAAAAAGTCTGTAAATGCATGAAAAATACCAAACGAATTCAGAAAGGGTTGAAAATTGATGAAGTGGCTTTGAATGGTGCATTTTGGCCACACAAAAAGTTTGGAGTTCAAATAAGTCAAGAAATGGCATCCCTTGGTAATAGATGCGTTTTCGTTTGAAAGCCTAATACTTCGAAAGAGATTGTGTGTTTTGTACACGAGGTGCATCTAGTTTTTTCCGTACCCCTCTCAACTTTTTATAACATGCTATGTGGGTGAAATGATGATACCATGCAAACTTTCGACCTTCTCAGAGTTCATTCGTACTTCTTTCCAATTTCAGTGTCATCTTCCTCAACAAATCAGCAAACGCATGAAGAATACCAAATGAAGTCAGAAAGGGTTGAAACATGATGATGTGGCTTTCAATGGTGCATTTCGAACACACAAAAACTCTGGAGTTCAAATAGGTTCAAAAAAATGAAATCCCTTTGTAACAGATCAGTTTTCATCCGAAACCCACATACTTCGAAAGAGATTGTCTGTTTTGTACACGAAGTGCATACAGTTTTTGCCGTAACCCTCTCAACATTTTATAACATGCTATGTGGGTGAAATGATGATACCATGCCAACTTTCGATCTTGTCGGAGTTCTTTTGTAGTGCATTTAGATTTCAGTGTCATTTAGATCAAAAAAATCAGTACATGCATGAAAAATACCAAATGTAGTCAGAAAGGGATGAAAATTGATGATGTGGCTTGGAATGCTGCATTTTGAACACACGAAAAGTCTGGAGTTCAAAAAAGTTAACAAATGGAATCCTATGGTAATAGATGCGTTTTTGTCTGAAACCCACACACTTTGAAAGAGATTGTCTGTTTTGTACACGAAGTGCATACGGTTTTTGCCGTAACCCTCTCAACTTTTTATAACATGCTATGTGGGTGAAAAGATGATACCATGCCAACTTTCGACCTTTTCGGAGTTCCTTTGTAGTGCTTTTCAATTTCAGTGTCATTTAGCTCAAAAATCAGTAAATGCATGAAGAATACCAAATGAAGTCAGTAAGGGTTGAAACTTGATGATGTGGCTTTGAATGGTGCATTTTGAACATGCAAAAAATCTGGAGTTCAAATAAGTTCAAAAAAATGAAATCGCTTTGTAACAGACTAGTTTCCGTCCGAAACCCTTATACTTCTAAAGGGATTGTCTGGTTTGTACACGAAGTGCATCGAATTTTTGCCATAACCCTCTAAATTTTTTATAACATGCTATGTGGGTGAAATGATGATACCATGCCAACTTTTGACCTTTTCAGAGTTCATTTGTTGTGCTTTTCAATTTCAGGGTCATTTAGCTCAAAAAAGTCTGTAAATGCATGAAAAATACCAAACGAATTCAGAAAGGGTTGAAAATTGATGAAGTGGCTTTGAATGGTGCATTTTGGCCACACAAAAAGTTTGGAGTTCAAATAAGTCAAGAAATGGAATCCCTTGGTAATAGATGCGTTTTCGTTTGAAAGCCTAATACTTCGAAAGAGATTGTGTGTTTTGTACACGAGGTGCATCTAGTTTTTTCCGTACCCCTCTCAACTTTTTATAACATGCTATGTGGGTGAAATGATGATACCATGCGAACTTTCGACCTTTTCAGAGTTCATTCGTAGTTCTTTCCAATTTCAGTGTCATCTTCCTCAACAAATCAGCAAACGCATGAAGAATACCAAATGAAGTCAGAAAGGGTTGAAACATGATGATGTGGCTTTCAATGGTGCATTTCGAACACACAAAAACTCTGGAGTTCAAATAGGTTCAAAAAAATGAAATCCCTTTGTAACAGATCAGTTTTCATCCGAAACCCACATACTTCGAAAGAGATTGTTTGTTTTGTACACGAAGTGCATACAGTTTTTGCCGTAACCCTCTCAACTTTTTATAACATGCTATGTGGGTGAAATGATGATACCATGCCAACTTTCGATCTTGTCGGAGTTCATTTGTAGTGCATTTAGATTTCAGTGTCATTTAGATCAAAAAAATCAGTAAATGCATGAAAATACCAAATGTAGTCAGAAAGGGATGAAAATTGATGATGTGGCTTGGAATGTTGCATTTTGAACACACGAAAAGTCTGGAGTTCAAAAAAGTTAACAAATGGAATCCCATGGTAATAGATGCGTTTTTGTCTGAAACCCACACACTTTGAAAGAGATTCTCTGTTTTGTACACGAAGTGCATACGGTTTTTGCCGTAACCCTCTCAACTTTTTATAACATGCTATGTGGGTGAAAAGATGATACCATGCCAACTTTCGACCTTTTCGGAGTTCCTTTGTAGTGCTTTTCAATTTCAGTGTCATTTAGCTCAAAAATCAGTAAATGCATGAAGAATACCAAATGAAGTCAGTAAGGGTTGAAACTTGATGATGTGGCTTTGAATGGTGCATTTTGAACATGCAAAAATTCTGGAGTTCAAATAAGTTAAAAAATGAAATCGCTTTGTAACAGATTAGCTTTCATCCGAAACTGTGATAGTCCGAAAGAGATTGTCTGATTTATACACGAAGTGCATCTAGTTTTTGCCGTAACCCTCTCTAATTTTTATAACATGCTATGTGGGTGAAATGATGATACCATGCCAACTTTCGACCTTTTCAGAGTTCATTTGTAGTGCTTTTCAATTTCAGGGTCATTTAGCTAAAAAATCAGTAAATGCGTGAAAAATACCAAATGAAGTCGAAAGGGTTGAAACTTGATGATGTGGCTTTGAATGGTGCATGAAAAATGCTAAATGAAGTCAAAAGGGTTGAAACATGCAAAAAGTCTGGAGTTCAAATAAGTACAAAAATGAAATCGAGTTTTCGTCTGAAACCCTGATACTGTTGGAAATATGCCCTAGAGGCAATAATAAAATGGTTATTATTGTATTTACTTGTTCATGATAATTGTCTATTGTTCATGCTATAATTGTGTTAACCGGAAACACTAATACATGTGTGAATACATAGACCACAACATGTCCCTAGTGAGCATCTAGTTGACTAGCTCGTTGATCAATATATGGTCACAGTTTCATGACCATGGGCATTGGATGCCATTGATAACAGGATCACATCATTAGGAGAATGATGTGATGGACAAGACCCAATCCTAAGCATAGAACTAGATCGTGTAGTTCGTTTGCTAAAGCTTTTCAATGTCAAGTATCGTTTCCTTAGACCATGAGATTGTGCAACTCCCGGATACCATAGGAATGCTTTGGGTGTGCCAAAGGTCTGTTGGGTTGGAACGAATCAGACTGGGATTTGTCACTCGGTGTGACGGAGAGGTATCTCTGGGCCCACTCGGTAAGACATCATCATAATGAGCTCAAAGTGACTAAGGTGTTAGCCACGGGATGATGTATTATGGAACGAGTAAAGAGACTTGCCGGCAACGAGATTGAACAAGGTATAGAGATACCAACGATTGAATCTCAGGCAAGTTATTGGAAATATGCCCTAGAGGCAATAATAAATTAGTTATTATCATATTTCCTTATTCATGATAATCGTTTATTATCCATGCTATAATTCTATTGATCGGAGACTTAAATGCATGTGTGGATACATAGACAAAACCATGTCCCTAGTATGCCTCTAATGGACTAGCTCGTTGATCAAAGGATGGTTAAGGTTTCCTAGCCATGGACATGAGATGTCATTTGATAACGGGATCACATCATTAGGAGAATTATGTGATGGATAAGACCCAAACTACAAACATAGCATATGATCGTGTCAGTTTATTGCTACTGTTTTCTGCATGTCAAGTATATGTTCCTATGACCATGAGATCATGCAACTCACGGATATCGGAGGAGTGCCTTGTGTGTATCAAACGTCGCAGCATAACTGGGTGACTATAAAGGTGCTCTAATGGTATCTTCGATGGTGTTTGTTGAATTGGCATGGATCGAGACTGGGATTTGTTACTCCGTGTGACGGAGAGGTATCTCAGGGCCCACTCGGTAATACAACATCACAACAAGCCTTGCAAGCAATGTGGCTAAGTGTTAGTCATGGGATCTTGTATTACGGAACGAGTAAAGAGACTTGCCAGTAACGAGGTTGAACTAGGTATGGAGATACCGACGATCGAATCTCGGGCAAGTAACATACCGAAGAACAAAGGGAACGTTATACGGGATTAACTGAATCCTTGACATAGAGGTTCGACCGATAAAGATCTTCGTAGAATATTTAGGAACCAATGTGGACGTCCAGGTCCCGCCATTGGTTATTGACCATAGAGGTGTCTCGGTCATGTCTACATAGTTCTTGAACCCGCAGGGTCTGCACACTTAAGGTTCGGTGACGTTTCGGTAGTGTAGAGTTATGTATGGTTGTGTCCGAAGGTTGTTCGGAGTCCCGGATGACATCCCGGACGTCACGAGGAGCTCCGGAATGGTCCGGAGGTAAAGATTCATATATAGGATGTCCCAGTTTGGTCCCCGAAAAAGTTTCGGGCTCATCGGTAGTGTACCGGGAGTATCGGTAGTGTACCGGGAGTGCCGGTAGTGTAGAGGGGGACCTCCGGGAGGGGTATTTCGACCCCAAGAGGTCCATGGGCTGTGGTAGAATAATAACCAGACCTTAGTGGGCTGGGAAAACAGCCACAAAGGCCCATGGTGCAGGAGAGAAAGTCCTAAAGCAAAAAGTGGAAAATCAGCCAATAGGAGGCAATCCTACTCCAACTAGGATTGGAGGTGAAGTAGGATTGCTCCCACCTCCTATTTCGGCCGACCCAAAGGCCTTGGCTGCCTCTCCTCTCCTCTCCTCCTATATATACTAGTGGATTGGGTGGTTTTTGGACAGAATTTCCGGCCACGTGCTACCCGTTCCACCGGTGCATAGTTTGTCCTCTAGATCGTAGTTCCGCAGCTCTTAGGCGAAGCCCTGCGGGAATTTCTCCACCACCATCACCGGAGCGCCATCACGCTGCCGGTGAACTCTCTCTCCTCTCCACCTCCTCTTGCTGGATCGAGACGGTGGAGATCGTCATCAAGCTGCACGTGTGCTAAACGCGGAGGTGCCGTCCGTTCGGCGCTAGATCGGAAGGACCGTGATCGAGATCGCAAGACGGTTCCTGATGTGATCATGGAACGGATCGTGATGAGTTCGCGGGACAGATCGTGATCAAGATCGTGAGACGGACCGTGATGAGTTCACGGGACGGATCATGATGTGTTCGCAGGACGGTTCGTGATTGGATCGCGGGACGCTCGGCGATTTGGATCGCAAAGAAATTCGACTACACCAATCGCGTTTCTTAACTCTTCCCGCTTAGCGATCTACAAGGGTACGTAGATCCACTCTCCCTCTTGTAGATTCTCATCACCATGGATAGGTTTGCGTGTGCGTAGGAAATTTTTTGTTTCCCATGCGACGTTCCCCAACAGTGGCATCATGAGCTAGGTTGATGGTTCAATGAGATCTCGAGTAGAACACAAAAGGTTTGTGGGTGTTGATGCTTAGATTGCTTCCTCCCTTGGTCGTATTTTGGTTCAGCGGGATTGTGAGATGAAACGGCCCAGACCAACATTACTCGTACGCTTACGAGAGACCGGTTCCCTCGACGCAACTTGTTGCCTAGATGGCTTGCGGGTGACAGTTTCTCTCACTTTAGTTGGATCCGATTCGACAAAGGCGCTCCTTGAGAAGGTTGAAAAGCAATCTATGTATCACCATTGTGGTTTATGCGTAGGTGAGAATCGTTCTTGCTAGATACCCGTAGCAGCCACGTAAAACATGCACCAACAATTAGAGGACGTCTAACTTGTTTTTGCAGGGTATGTTGTGATGTGATATGGCCAATTACATGATGAGATATATGTGATGTATGAGATGATCATGTGATGTATAGAATTTCACGACTTGCATGTCGTTGAATGCAGCAACCGGCAGGAGCCATAGGGTTGTCTTTAATTATTGTATGACCTGCGTGTCAATCATTAAGCGCTATGTAATGCTATACTTTATCGCTATGGTAGCAATAGTAGTAGAAGCATGTAGGGCGTGACAACCCCGATGGTGACACGTTGATGGAGATCAAGATGATGGAGATCATGGTGTCGTGCCGGTGACGATGGAGATCATGCCCGTGCTTTCTAGATGGAGATCAAAAGCACAAGTTCATGGCCATATAATGTGATGTTAATCCTTCTTATGCACCTTATTTTTCTTAGGACGACGGTAGCATTATAAGGAGATCCCTCACTTAATTTCAAGCTAAATTGTGTTCTCCCCGAGTGTGCACCGTTGCGAAAGTTCGTCGTGTTGAGACACCACGTGATGATCGGGTGTGATAGACTCTAAGTTCACATACTACGGGTGCAAGCCAGTGTTGCAGATGCAGAACACTTGGGTTAAACTTGACGAGCCTAGCATGTACAGACATGGCCTCGGAACACAAGAGACCAAAAGGTCGAACATGAGACATATAGTAGATATGATCAACATGATGATGTTCACCATTGCAGCCACCTCAACTCACGTGATGATCGGACTTGAGTTGGTAAATTTGGATCATGTATCACTCGAATGATCGGAGGGATGTCAATTTGAGTGGGATTTCTTAAGTAATATGATTAATTGAACTCATTATCATGAACATAGTCAAAGTGTCTTTGCAAATTATGTTGTAGATTACTAGCTCGCGCTGTAGCTCCCTTGTATTTTTATATGTTCCTAGAGAAATAGAATTGAAAGATGTTGGTAGCAAAATTGCGGACTGGGTCCGTGATCTGAGGATTGTCCTCATTGCTGCACAGAAGGCTTATGTCCTTAATGCACCGCTCGGTGCGCCACCCCATCCAGCGTCGTCTGTAGATGTTGTGAACATCTGACAGGCACGTTTCGATGACTACTTGATGGTTTAGTGCGTCATGCATTATGGCTTCGAATTGAGGCTCCAAAACATTTTGAACGTCACGGAACATATGAGATGTTCTAAGAGCTGAGATTGTGATCTTAGGCTCGTGCCCGAGTTGCGAGATATAAGATCTCCAACGAGATTCTTTGCCTGCAAGATAAAAGAGAATAGCTCAATCATTGAGCATGTGCTCAGACTGTCTGGGTACTACAATCGCTTGAATCGAGTGGGAGTTGATCTTCCAGATAAGATAGTGATTGATATAGTTCTCCAAGTCACTGTCACTGAGCTACTAGAACTTGGTGATGAACTATAAAATGCCAGGGAAAGAGATGTGGATCCGTGAGCTGT
Source organism: Hordeum marinum (assembly GCA_022496015.1). NCBI lineage: Eukaryota > Viridiplantae > Streptophyta > Magnoliopsida > Poales > Poaceae > Hordeum > Hordeum marinum. The sequence continues at coordinate 197,078 of JAAAWK010001165.1, read as the reverse complement.
TCGCGATGTTTGACACCGCGAAGGTAGAAATCAAGAAGGAGCATCAAGTGTTGATGGTTAATCAAACCACTAGTTTCGAGAAGGGCAAGAGCAAGGAGGGAAACTTCATGGATAGCAAGTTAGTTGCTGCTCCAGTGAAGCAACCCAAAGTTGAACTCAAACCCGAGACTAAGTGCTTCTGTTATGAGGAGAGCGGTCGCTGAAGTGGAACAACCCTAGATACTTGGTAGATAAGAAGGCTGGCAACATTGATAGAAGTATATTTGATATAAGAGTTATTAATGTGTACCTTGCTAGTACTCTTAGTAGCACCTGGGTATTGGATACCGGTTCGGTTGCTAAATGTTAGTAACTCGAAATAAAACCTATGGAATAAACGGAGAACTAGCTAAGGGTGAGGTGACGATATGTGTTGGAAGTGTTTCCAAGGTTGATGTGATCAACATCGCACGCTCTCTCTACCTTCAAGATTAGTGACGAACCTAAATAAATGTTATTTGGTGTTTTGCGTTGAGCTTGAACATGATTAGATCATGTTTATTGCAATACGGTTATTCATTTAAGTTAGAGAATAATGGCTATTCTGTTTACATGAATAATACCTTCCATGGTCATGCACCCAGTGAGAAGGGTTTGTCGAAATCTTGATCGTAGTAGTACACATGTTCATAACATTGATGTCAAAAGATACAAAGTTAATAATGATAGTACCACATACTTGTGGCACTGCCGCTAAATGTCATATTGGTATAAAGAGCATGTAGAAACTCCACGCTGATGGATATTTGGACTCATTCGATTTCGAATCGGTTGAGACATGCGAACCATGCCTCTTGCGCAAGATGACTAAAGGACCCCGTTGGATGGAGCGGGCAAATGATTCATTGGAAATGATACATGTTGATGTATGCAATCTAGTGAGTCTTGTAGCGTGCAGTGGATATCGTTATTTTCTTACCTTCACTGATGATTTGAGTAGATATAGTGTATATTTACTTAATGAAACACAAGTCTGAATCGTTTGAAAGATTCAAGCAAAATAAGAGTGAAGTTTAAAGATCATCGTGACAAGAAGATAAAAATGACCACGATATGATCGTGGAGGTGAATATCTAAGTTACGAGTTTGGCATACAAGTTATGACAATGTGAAATTTGTTTCAAAACTAACGCTACCTGGAACACCATGGTGTGATGGTCTGTCCGAACATCATAGTCATGCTCTATTGATATAGTGCATACTGTGATATCTCTTATCGTTTTACTACTATAATTTTTGGGGTTATGCATTAGAGACAACTACATTCACTTTAAATAGGGCATCATCTAAATCCGTTGATATGACACCGTGTGAATTATGGTTTGATAGAAACATAAGCTGTCGTTTCTTAATATTTGGGGCTGTGACACTTGTGTGGAAAATGTTTTCACCTAATGAGGTCGAACCCAAGGTGGACAAATGCATCTTCATAGAATACCCTAAGATCAGTTGGGTGAACCTTCAATCTCAGATCCTAGTGCAAAGTGTTTGTTGCTTAAACGGATCCTTTCTCAAGGAAATGTTTCTCTCGAAAGAATTGAGTGGGAGGAAGATAGAACTTGATGAGGTTGTTAAAACTTTGTTCAACGAGAGAGTAGCGCAGCGCAGAAAGATGTTTCTGTGAAGCCTACGTTAGTTGAATAGGAAGTTAATGATGATGATCATGAAGCTTCAGGATCAAGTTACTATCAAACTTCGTGGGTCGACAAGGATGTGTACTGCTCCTAAGTGGTACGACAACTCTGTCTTGGAGATCATGTTGTTGGACAACGATGAACCTACGAGCTATGGAGAAGCGATGATGGGCCCGGATTCCGACGAATGGTTCGAGGCCATGAAATCCGAGATAGGATCCATGTATGAAAACCAAGTATAGACTTTGGTAGACTTGCTCGTTAGACGGCATGTCGTTGAGTACGAATGGACCTTTAGAATGAAGACAGACACTGATGGTGAATGTCACCATTTGTAAAGCTCGACTTGTTGCAAAGTTGTTTGTGACAAGTTCAAGGAGTTGACTGCGATGAGGCTTTCTCAGTCGTAGCGATGCTAAAAGTCTGTTGGAATTATGTTAGTAGTTGCTGCATTTTCAATTATGAAATCCGGCAGATGGATGTCAAAACATCGTTTCCTTAACGGTTTACTTAAGGAAAGGTTGTATGTGATACAACCAGAAGGTTTTGTCAGTCCTAAGGATGCTAAAAGATGAGCAAGCTTCAGTGATCCTTCTATGGACTGAAGAAAGCATCTCGGAGTTGGAATATACACTTTGATGAGGTGATCAAAGTTTCTGTAGTTTATACAAAGTTTACGAGAAACTTGTATTTGCAATAAAGTGAGTGGGAGCACTGTAGAGTTTCTGATAAGTATATGTGGTTGACATATTGTTGATCAGAAATAATGTAGAATTTTGGAAGGCATAAAAGGTTGTTTGAAAAGTGTTTTTCAAAGGAAGACCTGGATAAAGCTACCTAATTTTTGAGCATCAAAATCTATAGAGATAGATCAAGATTCTTGATGAGACTTTCAATGAGTGCATACCTTGACAAGATTTTGAAAGAGTTCAAAATGGATCAGCCAGAGAAATAGTTCTCGTCTGATTTGTAAGGTGTGAAGTTGAGTGAGACTCAAAGCTCGACAACGCAGAAGAAAGAGAAAGGACGAATGTCGTCCCCTATGCCTTAGCTATAGGCTCTATATTATGCCATGCTGTGTACCGTACCTATGTGTGCCTTGCCATGAGTCTGTCAAGGGGTACAAGAGTGGTCCAGGAGTGGATCACTGGGCAGCGGTCGGAATTATCCTTAGTAACCAGAGGACTAAGGAAATGTTTCTTGATTATGGAGGTGATAAAGAGTTCGTCGTAAAGAGTTACGTCGATGCAAGCTTTAACACCTATCCGGATGACTAGTAGTAGCAATCTGGATATGTATAGTGGAGCAGCCATTTGGAAATAGTACCAAGTGGAGTGTGGTAGCAGTGTTTACTGTTTGACATAGAGATTTGCAAAGTACACACGGATCTAATTATCACAGACCCGTTGACTATAATACCTCTCTCACATGCAAAGCATGATCGAGCCCCAAAACTCATTGGGTGTTAGATTCATAACAATGCGAATCACATGGTGATGTGAACTAGATTATTGACTCTAGTGCAAGTGGGAGACTGTTGGAAATATGCCCTAGAGGAAATAATAAATTAGTTATTATCATATTTCCTTATTCATGATAATCGTTTATTATCCATGCTATAATTGTATTGATCGGAGACTTAAATGCATGTGTGGATACATAGACAAAACCATGTCCCTAGTATGCCTCTAATGGACTAGCTCGTTGATCAAAGGATGGTTAAGGTTTCCTAGCCATGGACATGAGATGTCATTTGATAACGGGATCACATCATTAGGAGAATTATGTGATGGATAAGACCCAAACTACAAACATAGCATATGATCGTGTCAGTTTATTGCTACTGTTTTCTGCATGTCAAGTATATGTTCCTATGACCATGAGATCATGCAACTCACGGATATCAGAGGAGTGCCTTGTGTGTATCAAACGTCGCAGCATAACTGGGTGACTATAAAGGTGCTCTAATGGTATCTTCGATGGTGTTTGTTGAATTGGCATGGATCGAGACTGGGATTTGTTACTCCGTGTGACGGAGAGGTATCTCAGGGCCCACTCGGTAATACAACATCACAACAAGCCTTGCAAGCAATGTGGCTAAGTGTTAGTCATGGGATCTTGTATTACTGAACGAGTAAAGAGACTTGCCAGTAACGAGGTTGAACTAGGTATGGAGATAAAGACGATCGAATCTCGGGCAAGTAACATACCGAAGAACAAAGGGAACATTATACGGGATTAACTGAATCCTTAACATAGAGGTTCGTAGAATATGTAGGAACCAATGTGGACGTCCAGGTCACGCCATTGGTTATTGACCGTAGAGGTGTCTCGGTCATGTGTACATAGTTCTCGAACCCGCAGGGTCTGCACACTTAAGGTTCGGTGACGTTTCGGTAGTGTAGAGTTATGTATGGTGGTGACCGAAGGTTGTTCGGAGTCCCAGATGAGATCCCGGACGTCACGAGGAGCTCCGGAATGGTCCGGAGGTAAAGATTCATATATAGGATGTCCCAGTTTGGTCGACGAAAAAGTTTCGGGCTCATCGGTAGTGTACCGGAAGTATCGGTAGTGTACCGGGAGTGCCGGTAGTGTACCGGGGGACCTCCGGGAGGGGTATTTCGACCCCAAGAGGTCAATTGTCTGTGGTAGAATAATAACCAGCCCTTAGTGGGCTAGGAAAACAGCCACAAAGGCCCATGGCACAGGAGAGAAAGTCCTAAAGCAAAAAGTGGAAAATCAGCCAATAGGAGGCAATCCTACTCCAACTAGGATTGGAGGTGAAGCAGGATTGCTCCCACCTCCTATTTCGGCCGACCCAAAGGCCTTGGCTGCCTCTCCTATCCTCTCCTACTATATATACTAGTGGGTTGGGTGGTTTTTGGACAGAATTTCCGGCCACGTGCTACCCGTTCCACCGGTGCATAGTTTCTCCTCTAGATCATAGTTCCGCAGCGTTTAGGCGATGCCCTGCCGGAATTGCTCCACCACCATCACCGGAGCGCCATCACGCTGCCGGTGAACTCTCTCTCCTCTCCACCTCCTCTCGCTGGATCGAGACGGTGGAGATCATCATCAAGCTGCACGTGTGCTGAACGCGGAGGTGCCGTCCGTTCGGCGCTAGATCGGAAAGACCGTGATCGAGATCGCGAGATGGTTCGTGATGTGATCACGGAACGGATCGTGATGAGTTCGCGGGACAGATCATGATCAAGATCGTGAGATGGATCGTGATGAGTTCACGGGACGGATCATGATGTGTTCGCGGGACGGATCGTGATTGGATCGCGGGACGGTTCGTGATTGGATCGCGGGACGCTCGGCGATTTGGATCGCGAAGAAGTTCGACTACACCAACCGCGTTTCTTAACGCTTCCCGCTTAGCGATCTACAAGGGTACGTAGATCCACTCTCCCTCTCGTAGATGCTCATCACCATGGATAGGTTTGCGTGTGCGTAGGAAATTTTTTGTTTCCCATGCGACGTTCCCCAACACAAGTATCATACCGATAGACAAAGGGAATTGTATACGGGATTGATTGAATCCCTGACATTGTGGTTCATACGATGAGATCATCGTGGAGCATGTGGGAGCCAACATGGGTATCCAGATCCCGCTGTTGGTTATTAGCCGGAGAAGTGTCTCGGTCATGTCCACGTGTCTCCCGAACCCGTAGGGTCTACACAATTAAGGTTCGATGACAGTAGGATTATAGGGAAATGGTATACGTGATTACCGAAGGTTGTTCGGAGTCCCGTGTGAGATACCGGATGTCACGAGGAGCTCCGAAATGGTCCGGAGGTAAAGATTGATATATAGGAAGTCCAGTTTTGTTCACCGGAAAGTTTTCGGGCTCATCGGTAGTGTACCGGGAGTGCCGGGAGGGTGCCGAAGGACCCCCGGGAGGGGTGTGACGACCAAAGGACTTCGTGGGCCCTTAGAGGAGGTGTTCCAGCCCTTTGTGGGATGGACAAGACCTTCTAGAAACGCCCATGCGATTGGAGATCTAGAGATAAGGGCAAAGGAGTTTGAAAAGGAGGAGATCCACCTCCCACAAGGGAGGTGGACTCTCCCTTTGATTCGGCCGAAGCTCTCCTCCTTGGAGGAGAGTCCAAGCCAGCCCTCCCTCTCCCTCCTCCTATATATACTTGAGGTTTTGGCATTTTGACGACAGATCTGAGCTCTCTCTCTCACGGCAAAGCCCTACCTCTCTTCCTCCTCCTCTGCAGCGCTTAGGCGAAGCCCTAACGGAATACCTTGCTACTCCACCACCACCACGCCGTCGTGCTGCTGCTAGAGCCCTTCCCAACCTCTCCTTCCTCCTTGCTGGATCAAAGCGTAGGAGACATCACCGGGTTGCATGTGTGTTGAATGTGGAGGCACCGTTGTTCGGTGCTTAGATCGGAATCCACCGCGATTTGAATCGCTGCGAGTACGACTCCACCAACCGCGTTCCGGTAATGCTTCCGCTTAGCGATCTTCAAAGGTATGAAGATGCAATATCTCCCCTCTCGTTGCGGGTTTTATCCATAGATAGATCTTGGTGACACGAAGGGAAATTTGATTTACTACTACGTCTCCCAACAGTGGTATCAGAGCTAGGTCTATGCGTAGAATCTGTGCACGAGTAGAACACAAAGCAGTTGTGGGCGTCGATTTTGTTAATTTGCTTACCACTACTAGTTTTATCTTCACTCGGCGGTATTGTGGGATGAAGCGTCCCGGACCGACTTTACACGTATGCTTAAGTGAGACTGGTTCCACCGCCTTACATGCACTTGTTGCATAAGGTGGCTAGCGGGTGTCTGTCTCTCCCACCTTAGTCAGATTGGATTCGATGAAACGTTCTTGCTAGTAACCTATAGCAGCCATGTAAAAACTTGCAACTACAAATTAGAGCACGTCTAACTTGTTTTTGCAGCATATGCCTTGTGATGTGATATGGCCAAAGGATGTGATGTGATGCATTGTGATGTATGAAATTGATCATGTTCTTGTAATAGGATTCACGACTTGCATGTCGATGAGCATGACAACCGGCACGACCCATAGGAGTTGTCTTATTTTATTGTATGACGTGCGTGTCAATCATAAACGCCATGTAATTACTTTACTTTAACGCTAAACGTTAGCCATAGTAGTAGAAGTAATAATTGGCGAGAAAACTTCATGAAGACACAATGATGGAGATCATGGTGTCATGCCGGTGACAGTGATGATCATGGTGCCCCGAAGATGGAGATCAAAGGAGCAAGATGATAATGGCCATATCATGTCACTATATTGATTGCATGTGATGTTTATCATGTTTATATCTTATTTGCTTAGAACGACGGTAGTAAATAAGATGATCTCTCAATAAAATTTCAAGAGATGTGTTCACCCTAACTGTGCACCGTTGCTAAGGATCGTTGTTCCGAAGCACCACGTGATGATCGGGTGTGATAGGTTCTAACGTTCGCATACAATGGGTGTAAACCAGATTTACACACGCGGAACACTTAGGTTGACTTGACGAGCCTAGCATGTACAGACATGGCCTCGGAACACGGAAGACCGAAAGGTCAAACATGAGTCGTATAGAAGATATGATCAACATGGACATGTTCACCATGGATGACTAGTCCGTCTCACGTGATGATAGGACACGGGCTAGTTGACATGGATCATGTGTCACTTAGATGACTAGACAGATGTCTATCTAAGTGGGAGTTCATTGAATAATTTGATTATGTGAACTCGATTATCATGGACTTAGTCTAAAAAATTGTCTTTACTATCTATATTGTAGATCCAATGTCCAACACGAATGTCACCCTCAATTTCAACGCATTCCTAGAGAAAACCAAGCTGAAAGATGATGGAAGCAACTATGCGGACTGGGTCCGTGGCTTGAGGATCATCCTCATAGCTTCCAAGAAATTGTATGTCCTTGATGCAACACTAGGTGACGCACCCATTTGTTGGAAATATGCCCTAGAGGCAATAATAAATAAGTTATTATCATATTTCCTTGTTCATGATAATCGTTTATTATCCATGCTATAATTGTATTGATCGGAGACTTAAATGCACGTGTGGATACATAGACAAAACCATGTCCCTAGTATGCCTCTAATAGACTAGCTCGTTGATCAAAGGATGGTTAAGGTTTCCTAGCCATGGATATGAGATGTCATTTGATAACGGGATCACATCATTGGGAGAATGATGTGATGGAGAAGACCCAAATTACAAACGTAGCATATGATCGTGTCAGTTTATTGCTGCTGTTTTCTGCATGTCAAGTATAGGTTCCTATGACCATAAGATCATGCAACTCACTGACACCGGAGGGATGCTTTGTGTGTATCAAACGTCGCAACGTAACTGGGTGACTATAAAGGTGCACTACAGGTATCTCTGAAGGTGTCTGTTGAGTTGGCAGGGATCAAGACTGGGATTTGTTACTCCGTGTGACGGAGAGGTATCTCAGGGCCCACTCGATAATGCAACATCACAAAAAGCCTTGCAAGCAATGTTACTAATATGTTAGCCACGGGATCTTGCATTAAGGAACGAATAAAGAGAGTTGCCGGTAACGAGGTTGAACTAGGTATGGAGATACCGACGATCGAATCTCGGGCAAGTAACATAGCGAAGAACAAAGGGAACGTTATACGGGATTGATTGAATCCTTGACATAGAGGTTCGACCGATGAAGATCTTCGTATAATATGTAGGAACCAATGTGGACGTCCAGGTCCCGCCATTGGTTATTGGCCATAGAGGTGTCTCGGTCATGTCTACATAGTTCTCGAACCCGCAGGGTCTGCACACTTAAGGTTCGGTGATGTTTCGGTAGTTTAGAGTTATGTATGGTGGTGACCAAAGGTGGTTCAGAGTCCCGAATGAGATCCCGGACGTCACGAGGAGCTCCGGAATGGTCCGGAGGTAAAGATTCATATATAGGAAGTCCCAGTTTGTTCGCCGGAAAGGTTCTGGGCACATCGGTAGTGTACCGGGAGTCCCGATAGTGTACAAGGAGACCACCGGGAGGGGTATTTCGACCCCAGAGGCTTTATGGGTTGTAGGAGGATTAATACCAGACCTTAGTGGGCTGGTGGAAGTCCTACATAAAGCCCATGAGGTTGGGAAAAAAATACCAAAAGGAAAAAGGTGGAAAAAGGCAAAAAAGGGCCAAATAAAGAAGGAGTCTTAATCGTACTAGGACTGGAGGAGGAGGAGGACTCCCTCCTTGGTTTGGCCGACCCAAGGGATGCCTTTTTGGCAGCCAAGCCTCCTCCTCCTCTCCTCCTATATATACTAGAGGATTTTAGGGTTTTGGCACAAGATTTTCAGCCACGTGCCACCCGTTCCTCTAGTGCATAGTTTCTCCTCTAGATCGGCTTTATGCGGTGCTTAGGCGAAGCCCTGCTGCAATAACTCCACCACCATCACCGGAGCGCCGTCGTGCTGCCGGTGAACTCTTACTCCTCTCTGCCTCCTCTTGCTAGATCAAGACGGTGGAGATCGTCATCAAGCTGCACGTGTGATGAACGCGGAGGTGACGTCCGTTCGGTACTAGATTCGAAGGATCGTGATCGGATCGCAGGGCGGATCGTAACGAGATCGCGGGACAGTTCGTGATTTGTTCGTGGGATGGTTCGTAATTAGATTGCCGGACGCTCGGTGATTTGGATCGCGAAGAAGTACGACTATTACGACTACACCAACCGCGTTTCTCAATGCTTCCCGCTTAGCGATCTACAAGGGTACGTAGATTCACTCTCCCTCTCGTAGATGCTCATCACCATGGATAGGTTTGTGTGTGCGTAGGAAATTTTTTGTTTCCCATGCGACGATCCCCAAGAGTGGCATCATGAGCTAGGTTGATGGTTCGATGAGATCTCGAGTAGAACACAAAAGGTTTATGGGCGTTGATGCTTAGATTGCTTACTCCCTTGGTCGTGTTTTGGTTCAGTGGTATTGTGGGATGAAGCGGCCCGGACCAACCTTACTCGTATGCTTACGAGAGACCGGTTCCCTCAACTGCACTTGTTGCAACAGATGGCTAGCGGGTGTCAGTTTCTCCTACTTTAGTTGGATCGGATTCGACAAAGGCCGTCCTTGAGAAGGTTGAATAGCAAACTAGTGTATCACCGTTGTGGTTTATGCGTAGGTGAGAATCGTTCTTGCTAGATACCCGTAGCAGCCACGTAAAACATGCAACAACAATTAGAGGACGTCTAAGCTTGTTTTTGCAGGGTATGTTGTGATGTGATATGGCCAATTACATGATGTGATATATTTGATGTATGAGATGATCATGTGATGTATAGAATTTCACGACTTGCACATCGATGAGTACGGCAACCGGCAGGAGCCATAGGGTTGTCTTTAATTATAGTATGACCTGCGTGTCAACCATTAAGCGCTATGTAATGCTTTACTTTATCGCTAAGCGGTAGCAATAGAAGTAGAAGCAGGGCTGGCGCCACAACCCCAATGGCAGCACATTGATGGAGATCAAGATGATGGAGATCATTGTGTTATGCCGGTGACGATGGAGATCATGCCGGTGTTTTGAAGATGGAGATCTTAAACACAAGTTCATGGCCATATCATGTCACTTATGATTTCCATGTGATGTTAATCCTTTTTATGCACCTTGTTTTGCTTAGGACGACGTAGCATTATAAGGTGATCCCTCGCTTAATTTCAAGATAAATTGTGTTCTCCCCGAGTGTGCACAGTTGCGAAAGTTCGTCGTGTTGAGACACCACGTGATGATCGGGTGTGATAGACTCTACGTTCAGATACAACGAGTGCAAGCCAGATTTGCACGTGCAGAATACTCGGGTTAAACTTGACGAGTCTAGCATGTACAGACATGGCCTCGGAACACAAGAGACCGAAAGGTCGAACATGAGTCATATAGCAGATATGATCAACATAATGATGTTCACCATGGCAGCCACCTCAACTCACGTGATGATCGGATTTGAGTTGGTGAATTTGGATCATGTATCACTCGAATGATCGGAGGGATGTCAATTTGAGTGGGAGTTCTTAACTAATCTGTATAATTGAACTCATTATCATGAACATAGTCAATAGTGTATTTGCAAATTATGTTGTAGATTACTAGCTCGCGCTGTAGCTCCCTTAAATTTTTATATGTTCCTAGAGAAATAGAGTTGAAAGATGTTGGTAGCAATATTGCGGACTGGGTCCATGATTTGAGGATTGTCCTCATTGCTGCACAGAAGGCTTATATCCTTAATGCACCGCTCGGTGCGCCACCCCCTTTACCGTCGTCTGTAGATGTTGTGAACATCTGACAGGTACGCTTCGATGACTACTTGATAGTTTAGTGCGTCATGCATTACGGCTTAGAATTGAGGCTCTAAAACGTTTTGAACGTCATGGAACATATGAGATGTTCTAGGAGCAGAGATTGTGATCTTAGGCTCGTGCCTGTGTTGCGAGATATGAGATCTCCAACAAGATTCTTTGCCTGTAAGATGAAGGAGAATAGCTCAATTGTTGAGCATGTACTCAGATTGTGTGGGTACTACAATCGCTTGAATCAAGTGGGAGTTGATCTTCCAGATAAGATAGTGATTGATATAGTTCTCCAAGTCACTGTCACTAAAGCTACTAGAACTTAGTGATGAACTATAAAACACCAGGGATAGAAGTATTGATCCCTGACCTGTTCGCGATGTTTGACACCGCGAAGGTAGAAATCAAGAAGGAGCGTCAAGTGTTCATGGTTAATCAAACCACTAGTTTCGAAAAGGGCAAGAGCAAGGAGGGAAACTTCATGGATAGCAAGTGAGTTGCTGCTCAAGTGAAGCAACCCAAAGTTGAACTCAAACCCGAGACTAAGTGCTTCTATTATGAGGTGAGAGGTCGCTGAAGCGGAACAACCCTACATACTTGGTAGATAAGAAGGCTGGCAACATCGACAGTAGTGTATTTGATATACGAGTTATTGATGTGTACCTTGCTAGTACTCCTAGTAGCACCTAGGTATTGGATACCGGTTCGGTTGCTAAATGTTAGTAACTCGAAATAAAAGCTACGGAATAAATGGAGAACTAGCTAAGGGTGAGGTGACGATGTGTGTTGGAAATGTTTCCAAGGTTGATGTTATCAACATCGCACGCTCTCTCTACCTTCAGGATTAGGGACGAATCTAAATATGTTATTTGGTGTTTTTGCGTTGAGCATGAACATGATTAGATCATGTTTGTTGCAATACGGTTATTCATTTAAGTCAGAGAATAATGGTTATTCTGTTTACATGAATAATACCTTCAATGGTCATGCACCCAGTGAGAATGGTTTGTTGAAATCTTGATCATAGTAATACACATGTTCATAACATTGATGTCAAAAGATACAAAGTTAAATAATGATAGTAACACATACTTGTGGCACTACCGCAAAATGTCATATTGGTATAAAGCGCATGAAGAAACTCCATGCTGATGGATACTTGGACTCATTCGATTTCGAATTGGTTGAGACATGCGAACCATGCCTCTTGGGCAAGATGACTAAAGGACCCCGTTGGATGGAGCGGGCAAGTGATTCATTGGAAATGATACATGTTGATGTATGCAATCTAGTGAGTCTTGTAGCGTGCAGTGGATATCATTATTTTTATACCTTCACTGATGATTTGAGTAGATATAGTGTATATTTACTTAATGAAACACAAGTCTGAATCGTTTGAAAGGTTCAACCAAATTCAGAGTGAAGTTTAAGATCATCGTGACAAGAAGATAAAAATGACTGTGATATGATGATGGAGGTGAATATCTGAGTCACGAGTTTGGCATACAACTTAAGAAAATGTGAAAGTTGTTTCGCAACTAAACGCCACCTGGAACACCATAGTGTGATGGTGTGTCCGAACATCATAGTTATGCTCTATTGGACATGGTGTGTGCTATGATGTCTCTTCTCGTTTTACTACTATAATTTTGGGGTTATGCATTAGAGACAACTACATTCACTTTAAATAGGGCACCATCTAAATCCATTGAGATGACACCGTGTGAATTATGGTTTGATAGAAACCTAAGCTGTCAGTTCTTAATATTTGGGGCTGCGACACTTGTGTGGAAAATGTTTTCACCTAATGAGGTCAAACCCAAGGCGGACAAATGCATCTTCATAGAATACCCTAAGATCAGTTGGGTGAACCTTCTATCTCAGATCCAAGTGCAAAGTGTTTGTTACTAAAACAGATCCTTTCTCGAGGAAAAGTTTCTCTCAAAAGAATTGAGTGGGAGGAAGATAGAAATTGATGAGGTTGTTAAACCTTTGTTCAACCAGAGAGTAGCGCAGCGTAGAATGTTGTTTCTGTGAAGCCTATGTTAGTTGAAGGGGAAGTTAATGATAATGATCATGAAGCTTCAGGATCAAGTTACTATCGAACTTCGTAGGTCAACAAGGATGTGTACTGCTCCTAAGCGGTACGACAACCCTGTCTTGGAGGTCATGTTGTTGGACAATGATGAACCTACGAGCTATGGAGAAGCGATGATGGGCCCGGATTCCGACAAATGGTTGGAGGCCATGAAATCCGAGATAGAATCCATGTATGAAAACCAAGTATAGACTTTGGTAGACTTGCTCGTTGGACGGCAGGTCGTTGAGTGCAAATGGATCTTTAAAATGAAGATCTATGCTAATGGTAATTATCACTATTTGTAAAGCTCGACTTGTTGCAAAGTTGTTTGTGACAAGTTCAAGGAGTTGACTGCGATGAGACCTTCTCACTCGTAGTGATGCTAAAGTCTGTTTGAAATATGTTAGCAGTTGCTGCATTTTTCAATTATGAAATCTGGCAGATGGATGTCAAAACATCGTTTCCTTAACGGTTTTACTTTAGGAAAGGTTGTATGTGATACAACCAGAAGGTTTTGTCAGTCCTAAGGATGCTAAAAGGTGTACAAGCTTCAGTGATCCTTCTATGGACTGAAGCAAGCATCTTAGAGTTGGAATATGCACTTTGATGAGGTGATCAAAGTTTTGAGTCTATGCAAAGTTTATGAGAAACTTGTATTTACAATAAAGTGAGTGGGAGCACTATAGAATTTCTGATAAGTATATGTGGATGACATATTGTTGATCGGAAATAATGTAGGATTACTGGAAAGCATAAATGGTTGTTTGAAAAGTGATTTTCAAAGGAAGACTTGGATAAAGCTACCTAATTGTTGAGCATCAAAATCTATAGAGATAGATCAAGATGCTTGATGAGATTTTCAATAAATACATACCTTGACAAGATTTTGAAAGAGTTCAAAATGGATCAGTCAGAGAAAGAGTTCTCGCCTGGTTTATAATGGTGTGAAGTTGAGTAAGACTCAAAGCTCGACAATGGCAGAAGAAAGAGAAAAGACGAACGTCGTCCCCTATGCCTTAGCCGTAGGCTCTGTGTAGTATGTCATGCTGTGTACCGCACCTGTGTGTGCCTTGCCATGAGTCTGTCAAGGGGTACTGGAGTGGTCCAGGAGTGGATCACTGGACAGCGGTCGAAATTATTCTTAGTAACCGGAGGACTAAGGAGATGTTTCTCGATTATGGAGGTAATACAGAGTTCGTCGTAAAGAGTTACGTCGATGCAAGCTCTAAACACCAATCCGGATGGCTCGTAGTAGCAATCTGGATACGTATAGTGGAGCAGCCATTTGGTGAAGTACCAAGTGGAGTGTGGTAGCAATGTTTACGGTTTGACATAGATGTGCAAAGTACACACGGATCTGAATGTTACAGACCCGTTGACTATAAGACCTCTCTCACATGCAAAGCATGATCTAACCCCATAACTCATTGGGTGTTAGATTCATAACAATGCGAATCACATGGTGATGTGAACTAGATTATTGACTCTAGTGCAAGTGGGAGACTGTTGGAAATATGCCCTAGAGGCAATAATAAATTAGTTATTATCATATTTCCTTGTTCATGATAATCTTTTATTATCCATGCTATAATTGTATTGATCGGAGACTTAAATGCATGTGTGGATACATAGACAAAACCATGTCCCTAGAATGCCTCTAATAGACTAGCTCGTTGATCAAAGGATGGTTAAGGTTTCCTAGCCATGGACATGAGATGTCATTTGATAACGGGGTCACATCGTTGGGAGACTGATGTGATGGAGAAGACCCAAATTACAAACGTAGCATATGATCGTGTCAGTTTATTGCTGCTGTTTTCCGCATGTCAAGTATATGTTCCTATGACCATGAGATCATGCAACTCACTGACACCGGAGGGATGCTTTGTGTGTATCAAACATCGCAACGTAACTGGGTGACTATAAAGGTGCACTACAGGTATCTCCTAAGGTGTCTGTTGAGTTGGCATAGATCAAGACTGGGATTTGTTACTCCGTGTGACGGAGAGGTATCTCAGGGCCCACTCGATAATGCAACATCACAACATGCCTTGCAAGCAATGTGACTAATATGTTAGCCACGGGATCTTGCATTACGGAACGAGTAAAGAGACTTGCCGGTAACGAGGTTGAACTAGGTATGGAGATACTGACGATCGAATCTCGGGCAAGTAACATACCGAATTACAAAGGGAACGTTATACGGGATTGATTGAATCCTTGACATAGAGGTTCGACCGATGAAGATCTTCGTAGAATATGTAGGAACCAATGTGTACATCCAGGTCCCGCCATTGGTTATTGGCCGTAGAGGTGTCTCGGTCATGTCTACATAGTTCTCGAACTCGTAGGGTCTGCACACTTAAGGTTTGGTGATGTTTCCGTAGTGTAGAGTTTTGTATGGTGGTGATCGAAGTTTGTTCGGAGTCCCGGATGAGATCTCGGACGTCACGAGGAGCTCCGGAATGGTCTGGGGGTAAAGATTCATATATAGGAAGTCCCATTATGGTCGCCGGAACGGTTCCGGGCTCATCGGTAGTGTACCGGGAGTGCCGGTAGTGTACCGGGAGACCACCGGGAGGGGTATTTCGACCCAGGAGGCTTTATGGGCTGTAGGAGGATTAATATGAGACCTTAATGGGCTGTTTTAAGTCCTACACAAAGCCCATGAGGCTGGGAAGAAAATACCAAAAGGAAAAAGGTGGAAAAATGCAAAAAAGGGCCAAATAAGGAAGGAGTCCTAATCCTACTAGGAATGAAGGAGGAGGACTCCTCCCTCCTTGGTTTGGCCGACCCAAGGGCTGCCTTTTTTGCAGGAAAGCCTATTCCTCCTCTCCTCGTATATATACTAGAGGATTTTAGGGTTTTGGCACAAGATTTTTAGCCATGTGCCACCCGTTCCTCTAGTGCATAGTTTCTCCTCTAGATCGGTTTTCTGCGGTGCTTAGGCGAAGCCCTGCTAGAATAACTCCACCACCATCAATGGAGCTCCATCGCGCTGCCGGTGAACTCTTCCTCCTCTCCGCCTCCTCTTGCTGGATCAAGACGGTGGAAATCGTCATCAAGCTGCACGTGGGCTGAACGTGGAGGTGTCGTCCGTTCGATACTAGATCGGAAGGATCGTGATCAAGGCCACAGGACGTTCGTGATCAGATCGCGGGACGGATCGTAACTAGATCGCGGGACGGTTCGTGATTGGTTCGCGGGATGGTTCGTGATTAGATCGCAGGACGCTCGGCGATTTGGATCGCGAAGAAGTACGACAACACCAACCGCGTTTCTCAATGCTTCCCGCTTAGCGATCTACAAGGGTACTTAGATCCACTCTCCCTCTCATAGATGCTCATCACCATGGATAGGTTTGCGTGTGCATAGGAAAATTTTTGTTTCCCATGCGACGATCCCCAACACCATTTTCCCAACGGAACAAGACGTTATGAACGCTTGGCAGACACGCTGTGATGATTACTCCCTTGTTTAGTGCGGCATGCTTTATAGTTTAGAACCAGGGCTCCAAAAGCATTTTGAGGAACATGGAACATATGAGATGTTCCAAGAGCTGAAACTGGTTTTCCGAGCTCATGCCCGGGTCGAGAGATATGACGTCTCTGACAAGTTCTTTAGCAGTAAGATGGAGGAGAATAGTTCTCACAGTGAGCACATCCTCAAGATGTCTGGGCTACACAACCGCTTGACTCAGCTGGGAGTTAATCTCCCGGATGACTCAGTCATTAACAGAATCCTTCAGTCGCTTCCACCTAGCTACAAAAGCTTTGTGATGAACTACAACATGCAAGGGATGGAGAAGTCCATTCCTGAGTTGTACTCGATGCTGAAATCAGCAGAGGTCGAGATCAAAAAGGAGCATCAAGTGTTGATTGTGAATAAGACCACTAGTTTCAAGAAAGGCAAGGGTAAGAAGAACTTCAAGAAGGACGGCAAAGCTGTTGCCGCGCCCGGTAAGCAAGTTGCCGGGAAGAAGAAGAACAAGAATGGACCCAAGCCTGAGACTGAGTGCTTTTATTGCAAGGGTACCGGTCACTAGAAGCGGAACTACCCCAAGTACTTAGCGGATAAGAAGGACGGTAACATTAAAGGTATATGTGATATACTTGTTATTGATGTGTACCTAACCAGTGCTCGTAGTAGCTCCTGGTATTTGATACCGGTGCAGTTGCTCACATTTGTAACTCCAAACAGGAGCTGCGGAATAAGCGGAGGCCGGCAAAGGACTAGGTGACGATGCGCGTCGAGAATGGTTCCAAGGTCGATGTCATCGCCGTCGGCATGGTTCCTCTACATCTACCTTCGGGATTAGTTTTAAACCTTAATAATTGTTATTTAGTACCAGCTTTGAGCATGAACATTGTATCTGGATCTCGCTTGATGCGAGATGGCTACTCATTTAAATCTGAGAATAATGGTTGTTCTATTTATATGAGAGAAATGTTTTATAGTCATGCCCCGCTGGTCAATGGTTTATTTTTGATGAATCTCGAACATGATGTTACACATGTCAGTGGTGTGAGTACCAAAAGGTGTAAGTTTGATAACAATAGTCCCACTTACATGTGGCACTGCCGCCTTGGTCATATTGGTGTCAAACGCATGAAGAAGCTCCATGCTGATGGACTTTTGGAGTCGCTTGATTTCGAATCATTTGACACGTGCAAACCTTGCCTCATGGGCAAGATGACCAAGACTCCGTTCTCCGGAACAATGGAGCGAACAACTGACTTATTGGAAATAATACATACCGATGTGTGTGGTCCAATGAGTGTCGAGGCTCATGGTGGCTACCGTTATGTTCTCACCCTCACTGATGACTTGAGCAGATATGGGTATGTCTACTTAATGAAACACAAGTCTGAAACCTTTGAAAGGTTCAAGGAATTTTGGAGTGAGGTAGAGAATCAACGTGATAGGAAAATAAAGTGCCTACGATCTGATCCTGGCGGAGAATATTTAAGTCACGAGTTTGGCACGCACCTAAGGAAATGTGGAATTGTTTCACAACTCACGCCGCCGGGAACACCTCAGCGAAATGGTGTGTCTGAACGTCATAATCACACACTATTAGATATGGTGCGGTCTATGATGTCTCTTACCGACTTACCGCTATCATTTTGGGGATATGCATTAGAGACTGCCGCATTCACTTTAAATAGGGCACCGTCAAAATCCGTTGAGACGACACCGTATGAATTTTGGTTTGGAAAGAAACCTAAGATGTCATTTCTAAAAGTTTGTGGATGCGATGCTTATGTGAAGAAACTTCAACCTCAGAAGCTCGAACCCAAAGCGGAAAAGTGCGTCTTCATAGGATATCCCAAAGAGACTATTGGGTATACCTTCTACCTACGATCCGAGGGCAAAGTCTTTGTTGCTAAGAATGGATCCTTTCTCAAGAAAGAGTTTCTCTCGAAAGAAGTAAGTGGGAGGAAAATAGAACTTGATGAGGTAATTGTACCTCCACTCGAACCGGAGATTAGCGCAACACAGGAAGTTGTTTCTGTGGAGCCTACACCGGCTGGAGAGGAAGCTAATGATGATGATCATGAAACTTCAGATCAAGTTACTATTGAACATCGAAGGTCCACTAGGACACGTTCCGCACCAGAGTGGTACGGCAACCCTGTCCTGGAGATCATGTTGTTGGACAACGATGAACCTTCGAACTATGAAGAAGCGATGGTGGGCCCGGATTCCAACAAATGGCTTGAAGCCATGAAATCCGAGATAGGATCCATGTATGAGAACAAAGTGTGGACTTTGGTGGACTTGCCTCATGATAAGCGAGCCATTGAAAATAAATAGATCTTTAAGAAGAAGACTGACGCGGATGGTAATGTGACCGTCTATAAGGCTCGGCTTGTCGCTAAGGGTTATCGATAACTTCAAGGAGTTGACTACGATGAGACTTTCTCACCCGTAGAGATGCTAAAGTCTGCCCGAATCATGTTAGCAATTGCCGCATTTTATGATTATGAGATCTGGAAAATGGATGTCAAAACGGCATTCCTTAATGGCTTCCTTAAGGAAGAACTGTATATGATGTAGCCGGAAGGTTTTGTCGATCCTAAAGATGCTAACAAAGTATGCAAGCTCTAGCGCTCCATCTATGGGCTGGTGCAAGCATCTTGGAGTTGGAACATTCGCTTTAATGACGTGATTAAAGCGTTTGGGTTTGTACAAGTTTATGGAGAAACTTGTATTTACAAGAAAGTGAGTGGGATCTCTATAGCATTTCTCATATTATATGTGGATGACATACTGATAATGGGAAATGATATAGAACTCTTGGAAAGTATAAAGGCCTACTTGAAGAAGTGTTTTTCGATGAACGACCTTGGAGAAGCTGCTTACATATTAGGTATTAAGATCTATAGAGATAGATCCAGACGCCTCATAGGTCTTTCACCAAGCACATACCTTGAAAAGATATTGAAGAAGTTCAATATGGATCAGTCCAAGAAGGGGTCCTTGCCTGTGTTACAGGGTGTGAGATTGAGTAGGACTCAGTGCCCGACCATAGCAAAGGATAGAGAAGAGATGAGTGTCATCCCCTATGCTTCAGCCATAGGCTCTATTATGTATGCCATGCTGTGTACCAGACCTGATGTGAACCTTGCCATAAGTTTGGTAGGGAGGTACCAAAGTGATCCCGGAGCGGAACACTGGACAGCGGTCAAGAATATCCCAAAGTACCTGAAAATGACAAAGGATGTGTTTCTCGTATAAGGAGGTGCAGAAGAGCTTGTCATAAAGGGTTACGTCAATGCTAGCTTCGACACAGATCCGGATGACTCCAAGTCGCAAACCGGATACATGTATATTTTGAACGGAGGGGTAGTTAGCTGGTGCAGCATCAAGCAAAGCGTCATGGCGGCATCTACATGTCAAGCGGAGTACATAGCTGCTTTAGAAGCAGCAAAGGAAGCAGTCTGGATGAAGGAGTTCATCGCCGACCTAGGAGTAATTCCAAGTGCGTCGGGCCCAATGACTCTATTCTGTGACAACAATGGAACTAGTGCCCTTGCGAAGGAGCCATGGTTTCACAAGAAGACAAGACACATTAAGCTCCGCTTCAACTCCATCCGTGATTACATTCAGGAGGGAGATATAGATATTTGTAAAGTGCATACGGATCTGAATGTCGCAGATCCGTTGACTAAACCTCTCTCACGAGCAAAACAGGATCAACACCAGAATGCTATGGGTGTTTGATTCATCACAATGTAACTAGATTATTGACTCTAGTGCAAGTGGGAGACTGTTGGAAATATGTCCTAGAGGCAATAATAAAATGGTTATTATTGTATTTCCTTGTTCATGATAATTGTCTATTGTTCATGCTATAATTGTGTTAATCGGAAACACTAATACATGTGTGAATACATAGACCACAACATGTCCCTAGTGAGCCTCTAGTTGACTAGCTCGTTTATCAATAGATGGTCACAATTTCATGACCATGGACATTGAATGTCGTTGATAACGGGATCACATCATTAGGAGAATGATGTGATGGACAGGAGCCAATCCTAAGCATAGCACTAGATCGTGTAGTTCGTTTGCTAAAGCTTTTCAATGTCAAGTATCGTTTCCTTAGACCATGAGATTGTGCAACTCCCGGATACCGTAGGAATGCTTTTGGTGTGCCAAACGTCACAACGTAACTGGGTGGCTATAAAGGTGCACTACGGGTATCTCCGAAAGTGTCTGTTGGGTTGGCACGAATCAAGACTGGGATTTGTCACTCCGTGTGACGGAGAGGTATCTCTGGGCCCACTCGGTAAGACATCATCATAATGAGCTCAAAGTGACTAAGGAGTTAGCCACGGGATGATGTCTTACAGAACGAGTAAAGAGACTTGCCGGCAACGAGATTGAACAAGGTATAGAGATACCGACGATCGAATCTCATGCAAGTATCATACCGATAGACAAAGGGAATTGTATACGGGATTGATTGAATCCCCGACATCGTGGTTCATCCGATGTGATCATCGTAGAGCATGTGGGAGCCAACATGGGTATCCAGATCCCACTGTTGGTTATTGGCCGGAGAAGTGTCTCGGTTATGTCCACGTGTCTCCCGAACCCGTAGGGTCTACACACTTAAGGTTCGATGACGCTAGGGTTATAGGGAAATGGTATAAGTGATTACCGAAGATTGTTCGGAGTCCCGGATGAGATCCCGGACATCACGAGGAGCTCCGGAATGGTCTAGAGGTAAAGATTGATATATAGGAAGTCCAGTTTTGGTCACCGGAAAGTTTTTGGGCTCATCGGTAGTCTTCCGGGAGTGCCGAGAGGGTGCCGGAGGACCCCCGGGAGGGGTGTGACGACCAAAGGACTTCGTGGGCCCTTAGAGGAGGTGGTCCAGCCCTTTGTGGGATGTCCAAGACCTTCTAGAAAGTCCCGTGCGGCTAGAGATCTAGAGATAAGGGCAAAGGAGTTTGAAAAGGAGGAGATCCACCTCCCTTGTGGGAGGTGGACTCTCCCTTTGATTTGGCCGAAGCTCTCCTCCTTGTAGGAGAGTCCAAGCCAGCCCTCCCTCTCCCTCCTCCTATATATACTTGAGGTCTTGGCCTTTTGAGGACAGATCTGAATTCTCTCTCTCACGGCAAAGCCGTACCTCTCTTCCTCCTCCTCCGCAGCGCTTAGGTGAAGCCCTGCCGGAATACCTTGCTACTCCACCACCATGCCGTCGTGCTACTGCTGGAGCCCTTCCCAACCTCTCCTTTCTCCTTGCTGGATCAAGGTGTAGGAGACGTCACCGGGCTGCACGTGTGTTGAACGCGGAGACACCGTTGATTGGTGCTTAGATCAGAATCCACCGCTATCTGAATCGCTGCAAGTACGACTCCACCAACCGCGTTCTTGTAACGCTTCCGCTTAGAGATCTTCAAAGGTATGAAGATGCAATCTCTCCCCTCTCGTTGCTGGTTTCTCCATAGATAGATCTTGGTGACACGTACGAAAATTTGATTTACTACTACGTCTCCCAACAGATACTTCTAAAGAGATTGTCTGGTTTGTACACGAAGTGCATCCAATTTTTGTCGTAACCCTCTAAATGTTTTATGACATGCTATGTGGGTGAAATGATGATACATGCCAACTTTTGACCTTTTCAGAGTTCATTTGTAGTGCTTTTCGATTTCAGGGTCATTTAGCTTAAAAAAGTCTGTAAATGCATGAAAAATACCAAATGAAGTCAGAAAGGGTTGAAAATTGATGAAGTGGCTTTGAATGGTGCATTTTGGCCACACAAACAGTCTAGAGTTCAAATAAGTCAAGAAATGGAATACCTTGGTAATAGATGTGTTTTCGTCTGAAACCCTGATACTTCCAAATAGATTGTTTGTTTTGTACATGAAGTGCATCTAGTTTTTGGCGTAACTCTCTCAACTTTTTATAACATGCTATGTGGGAAAAATGATGATACCATGCCAACTTTCGACCTTTTTAGAGTTCATTTGTAGTTCTTTCCAATTTCAGTGTCATTTTGCTCAAAAAATCAGTAAACGCATGAAAAATACCAAATAAAGTGAAAGCATTGAAACTTGATGATGTGGCTTTGAATGGTGCGTTTGGAACACACAAAATGTCTGGAGTTCAAATACGTTCAAGAAATGTAATCCCTTTGTAACAGATGAGTTTTCGTCCGAAACCCTCATACTTCGAAAGAGATATTCTGTTTTGTACACGAAGTGCATCTAGTTTTAGCCGTAACCCTCTCGACTTTTTATAACATGCTATGTGGGTGAAATGATGATACCATGCCAACTTTCGACCTTTTCGGAGTTCATTTGTAGTGCATTTAGATTTCAGTGTCATTTAGCTAAACAAAATCAGTAAATGCAGGAAAAATACCAAATGAAGTGAGAAAGGGATGAAAATTGATGATGTGGCTTGGAATGTTGCATTTTGACCACACAAAAAGTCTGGAGTGCAAATAAGATAAGAAATGGAATCCCTTGGTAATAGATGCGTTTTCGTCTGAAACCCTGATACTTCGAAAGAGATTGTCTGTTTTGTACACGAAGTGCATCGAGTATTTGCCGTAACAGTCTCAACTTTTTATAACATGTTATGTGGGTGAAATGATGATACCATGATAAGTTTCGACCTTTTCAGAGTTCATCTGTAGTTCTTTCCAATTTCAGTGTAATTTTGCTCAAAAAAATCAGTAAACGCATGAAAAATACCAAATGAAGTCAGAAACGGTTGAAACTTGATGATGTGGCTTTGAATGGTGCATTTCGAATACACAAAAAGTTTGGAGTTCAAATAGGTTCAGAAAAATGAAATCCCTTTGTAACAGTTGAGTTTTCGTCCGAAACCCTCATACTTCGAAAGAGATTGTCTGTTTTGTACACGCAGTGCATACATTTTTTGTCATCCCCCTCTCAACTTTCTATAATATGCTATGTGGGCGAAATGATGATACCATGCCAACTTTCGACCTTTTCGGAGTTCATTTGTAGTGCATTTAGATTTCAGTGTCATTTAGCTCAAAAAAATCAGTAAATGCACGAAAATACCAAATGAAGTCAGAAAGGGATGAAATTTGATGATGTGGCTTGGAATGTTGCATTTTGACCACACAAAAAGTCTAGAGTTCAAATAAGTTAAGAAATGGAATCCCTTGGTAATAGATGTGTTTTCTTGTGAAACCCTGATACTTCCAAAGAGATTGTCTGTTTTGTACACGAAGTGGATCCAGTTTTTGCCGTAACCCTCTCAAATTTTTATAACATGCTATGTGGGTGAAATGATGATATGATGCCAACTTCTGACCTTTTCAGGGTTCATTTGTACTGCTTTTCAATTTCAGGGTCATTTAGCTCAAAAATCAGTAAATGCATGAAAAATACCAAATGAAGTCAGAAAGGGTTGAAACTTGATGATGTGGCTTTGAATGGTGCATTTTGAATATGCAAAATGTCTGGAGTTGAAATAAGTTCAAAAAAATGAAATCGCTTTGTAACAGACCAGTTTTGGTCCGAAACCCTGATACTTCTAAAGAGATTGTCTGGTTTGTACACGAAGTGCATCCAATTTTTTCCGTAACCCTCTAAATTTTTTATAACATGCTATGTGGGTGAAATTATGATACCATGCCAACTTTTGACCTTTTCAGAGTTCATTTGTAGTGCATTTCAATTGCAGGCTCATTTAGCTCGGGTCTGTAAATGCATGAAAAATACCAAATGAAGTCAAAAGGGTTGAAAATTGATGACGTGGCTTTGAATGGTACATTTTGAACACAAAAAAACTCTCAAGTTAAAATAAATTCAAAAAAATGAAATCCCTTTGTAATAGATGAGTTTTTGTGTCAAACCCTGATACTTCGAAAGAGATTGTCTGTTTTGTACACAAAGTGCATACAGTTTTTGATGTAACCCTCTCAAATTTTTATAACATGCTATGTGGGTGAAATGATGATACCATGCAAACTTTTGACCTTTTTAGAGTTCATTTGTAGATCTCAAAAACGGTAATGCATGAAAAATACTAAATGAGGTCAGAAAGGGTTCAAACTTCATGATGTGCCTTTGAATTGTGCATTTTCAACACACAAAAAGTCTGGAGTGCAAATAAGGTCAAAAAACTGAAATCCCTTTGTAACGGATGAGTTTTTGTCCGAAACCCTCATACTTTTGTAACAGATTGTCTGTTTGTACACGAATGCATACAGTTTTTGCCATAACCCTCTCAACATTTGATAACATGCTATGTGGGTCAAATGATGATACCATGCCAACTTTCGACCTTTTTAGAGTTCATTTGTAGTGCATTTCAATTTCAGTGTCATTTCGATCAAAAGAATCAATAAATGGATGAAAAATACCTAATCAAGCCACAAAGGGTTGAAATTTGATGATATGGCATGGAATGTTGCATTTTGACCACACAAAAAGTCTGGAGTTCAAATAAGTGAAGAAATGGAATCCCTTTGTAATAGATGAGTTTTCATCTGAAACCCTGATACTTCGAAAGAGATTGTCTGTTTTGTACACGAAGTGCATCTAGTTTTTTCCATAACCCTCTAAACATTTTATAACATGCTATGTGCGTGAAATGATGATACCATGCCAACTTTCGACCTTTTCAGAGTTCTTTTGTAGTGCTTTTCCATTTCAGTGTTTTTTAGCTCAAAAATTAGTAAATGCATGAAAAAAACAAAATGAAGTCAGAAAGGGTTGAAAATTTATGATGTGGCATGAATGGTGCATTTTAAACACACACAAAGTCTAGAGGTCAAATAATTTCGAAAAAATGAAATCTGTTTGTAAGAGATCAGTTTTCATCTGAAACCCTGATACTTCGAAAGAGATTGTCTGTTTTGTACAAGAAGTGCATCCAGTTTTCGTCGTAACCCTCTCAACTTTTTATAACATGCTATGTGGTGAAATGATGATACCATGCCACATTTCGACCTTTTCAGAGTTCATCTGTAGTGCTTTTCAATTTCAGGGTCATTTTGCTCAAAAATCTATAAATGCATGAAAAATACCAAATGAAGTCAGAAAGGGTTGAAACTTGATGATGTGGCTTTGAATGGTACATTTTGAACACACGAAAAGTCTGGAGTTCAAATAAGTTCACAAAAATGAAATCGCTTTGTAACAGATGAGTTTTCGTCCGAAACCCTCCTACTTCGAAAGAGATTGTCTGTTTTGTACATGAAGTGCATATAGTTTTTGCCGTAACCCTCTCAACTTTTTATAACATGCTCTGTGGGTGAAATGATGATACCATGCCAACTTTTGACCTTTTCAGAGTTCATTTGTATTACATTTCAATTTCAGTATCATTTAGCTCAAAAATTAATAAATACTGAATAATACCAAATGAAGTCACAAAGGGCTGAAATTGATGACGTGGCACGGAATGTTGCATTTTGACCAGACAAAAAGTCTCGAGTTTAAATAAGTTAAGAAATGGAATCCCTTGGTAATAGATGTGTTTTCGTCTGAAACCCTGATACTTCCAAAGAGATTGTCTGTTTTGTACACGGAGTGGATCCAATTTTTGCCGTAATCCTCTCAAATTTTTATAACATGCTATGTGGGTGAAAAGATGATATTATGCCAACTTCTGACCTTTTCAGAGTTCATTTGTAGTGCTTTTCAATTTCAGGGTCATTTAGCTCAAAAATAAGTAAATGCATGAAAAATACCAAATGAAGTCAGAAAGGGTTGAAACTTGATGATGTGGCTTTGAATGGTGCATTTTGAATACGCAAAAAGTCTGGAGTTCAAATAAGTTCAAAAAAATGAAATCGCTTTATAACAGACCAGTTTTGGTCCGAAACCCTGATACTTCTAAAGAGATTGTCTGGTTTGTACACGAAGTGCATCCAATTTTTTCCGTAACCCTCTAAATTTTTTATAACATGCTATGTGGGTGAAATTATGATACCATGCCAACTTTTGACCTTTTCAGAGTTCATTTGTAGTGCATTTCAATTTCAGGGTCATTTAGCTCAAAAAAGTCTGTAAATGCATGAAAAATACCAAATGAAGTCAAAAGGGTTGAAAATTGATGAAGTGGCTTTGAATGGTGCATTTTGAACACAAAAAAACTCTCGAGTTCAAATAAGTTCAAAAAAATGAAATCCCTTTGTAACAGATGAGTTTTTGTCTCAAACCCTGATGCTTCGAAAGAGATTGTCTGTTTTGTACACAAAGTGCATACAGTTTTTGATGTAACCCTCTAAAATTTTTATAACATGCTATGTGGGTGAAATGATGATACCATGCAAACTTTTGACCTTCTCAGAGTTCATTTGTAGAGCTTTTCAGTTGCAGGGTCATTTAGTCCTAAAAAATCAGTAAATGCATGAAAAATACCAAATGAAGTCAGAAAGGGTTGAATATTGATGATGTGTCTTTGAATGGTCCATTTTGAACACACAAAAAGTCTGGAGTGCAAATAAGTTCGAACAAAACAAATCCCTTTGTGATTGATGAGTTTTCGTCCGAAACCCTGATACTTTGAAAGAGATTGTCTGTTTTGTACACGAAGCGCATCTAGTTTTTGCCATAACCCTCTCAACTTTAAAAATCAAGCTCTATGGGTGAAATGATGATACCGTGCCAACTTTTGACCTTTTCAGAGTTTATTTGTAGTACTTTTCAATTTCAGTGCCATTTAGCTCAAAAACGGTAATGCATGAAAAATACTAAATGAGGTCAGAAAGGGTTCAAACTTCATGATATGCCTTTGAATTGTGTATTTTGAACACACAAAAAGTATGGTGTGCAAATAAGGTCAAAAAAATGAAATCCCTTTGTAACGGATGAGTTTTTGTCCGAAACCCTCATACTTTTGTAACAGATTGTCTGTTTTGTACAGGAATGCTTACAGTTTTTGCCATAACCCTCTCAACATTTTATAACACGCTATGTGGGTCAAATGATGATACCATGCCAACTTTAGACCTTTTTAGAGTTCATTTGTAGTGCATTTCAATTTCAGTGTCATTTCGATCAAAAAAAACAATAAATAGATGAAAAATACCTAATCAAGTCACAAAGGGTTGAAATTTGATGATATGGCTTGGAATCTTGCATTTTGACCACACAAAAAGTCTGGAGTTCAAATAAGTTAAGAAATGGAATCCCTGTGTAATAGATGAGTTTTCATCTGAAACCCTGATACTTCGAAAGAGATTGTCTGTTTTGTACACGAAGTGCATCAAGTTTTTGCCATAACCCTCTAAACTTTTTATAACATGCTATGTGCGTGAAATCATGATACCATGCCAACTTTTGACCTTTTCAGACTTCGTTTGTAGTGCTTTCCAATTTCAGTGTTTTCAGCTCAAAAATTAGTAAATGCATGAAAAAAACAAAATGAAGTCAGAAAGGGTTGAAAATTTATGATGTGGCTTTGAATGGTGCATTTTGAACACACAAAAAGTTTAGAGGTCAAATAAGTTCGAAAAAATGAAATCTCTTTGTAACAGATCAATTTTCGTCCGAAACCATGATACTTCGAAAGAGATTGTCTGTTTTGTACAAGAAGTGCATCCAGTTTTCGCCATAACCCTCTCAACTTTTTATAACATGCTATGTGGGTGAAATGATGATACCATGCCACATTTCGACCTTTTCAGAGTTCATTTGTAGTGCTTTTCAATTTCAGGGTCATTTTGCTCAAAAATCAGTAAATGCATGAAAAATACCAAATGAAGTCAGAAAGGGTTGAAACTTGATGATGTGGCTTTGAATGGTACATTTTGAACACACAGAAAGTCTGGAGTTCAAATAAGTTCACAAAAATGAAATCGCTTTGTAACAAATGAGTTTTGGTCCGAAACCCTCATACTTCGAAAGAGATTGTCTATTTTGTACACGAAGTGCATATAGTTTTTGCCGTAACCCTCTCAAATTTTTATAACATGCTATGTGGGTGAAATGATGATACCATGCCAACTTTCGACCTTTTCAGAGTTCATTTATATTACATTTCAATTTCAGTGTCATTTAGCTCAAAAATTAATAAATACATGAAAAATACCAAATGAAGTCACAAAGGGTTGAAAATTGATGACGTGGCATGGAATGTTGCATTTTGACCACACAAAAAGTCTGGAGTTTAAATAAGTTAAGAAATGGAATCCCTTGGTAATAGATGTGTTTTCGTGTGAAACCATGATACTTCCAAAGAGATTGTCTGTTTTGTACACGAAGTGGATCCAGTTTTTGCCGTAACCCTCTCAAATTTTTGTAACAAGCTATGTGGGTGAAATGATGATATGATGCCAACTTCTGACCTTTTCAGAGTTCATTTGTAGAGCTTTTCAATTTCAGGGTCATTTAGCTCAAAAATCGGTAAATGCATGAAAAATACCAAATGAAGTCAGAAAGGGTTGAAACTTGATGATGTGGCTTTGAATGGTGCATTTTGAATACGCAAAAATCCGGAGTTCAAATAAGTTCAAAAAAACGAAATCGCTTTGTAACACACCAGTTTTGGTCCGAAACCCTGATACTTCTGAAGAGATTGTCTGGTTTATACACGAAGTGCATCCAATTTTTTCCGTAACCCTCTAAATTTTTTATAACATCCTATGTGGGTGAATTTATGATACCATGCCAACTTTTGACCTTTTCAGAGTTCATTTGTAGTGCATTTCAATTTCAGGGTCATTTAGCTCAAAAAAGTTATTAAATGCATGAAAAATACCAAATGAAGTCAAAAGGGTTGAAAATTGATGAAGTGGCTTTGAATGGTGCATTTTGAACACAAAAAAACTCCGAGTTCAAATAAGTTCAAAAAAATGAAATCCCTTTGTAACAGATGAGTTTTTGTCTCAAACCCTGATACTTCGAAAGAGATTGTGTGTCTTGTACACAAAGTGAATACAGTTTTTGTTGTAACCCTCCCAAATTTTTATAACATGATATGTGGGTGAAATGATGATACCATGCAAACTTTTGACCTTTTCAGAGTTCATTTGTAGAGCTTTTCAATTGCAGGATCATTTAGCCCTAAAAAATCAGTAAATGCATGAAAAATACCAAATGAAGTCAGAAAGGGTTGAATATTGATGATGTGTCTTTGAATGGTCCATTTTGAACACACAAAAAGTCTAGAGTGCAAATAAGTTCGAAAAAATTAAATCCCTTTGTGATAGATGAGTTTTCGTCCGAAACCCTAATACTTCGAAAGAGATTGTCTGTTTTGTACACGAAGCGCATCTAGTTTTTGCCATAACCCTCTCAACTCTAAAAATCATGCTCTGTGGGTGAAATGATGATACCATGCCAACTTTTGACCTTTTCAGAGTTTATTTGTAGTACTTTTCAATTTCAGTGCCATTTAGCTCAAAAACAATAATGCATGAAAAATACTAAATGAGGTCAGAAAGGGTTCAAACTTCATGATGTGCCTTTGAATTGTGTATTTTCAACACACAAAAAGTCTGGAGTGCAAATAAGGTCAAAAAAACGAAATCCCTTTGTAACGGATGAGTTTTTGTCCGAAACCCTCATACTTGTGTAACAGATTGTTTGTTTTGTACACGAATGCATACAATTTTTGCCATAACCCTCTCAACATTTTATAACTTGCTATGTGGGTCAAATGATGATACCATGCCAACTTTCGACCTTTTTAGAGTTCATTTGTAGTGCATTTCAATTTCAGTGTCATATCGATCAAAAAAATCAATAAATGGATGAAAAATACCTAATCAAGTCACAAAGGGTTGCAATTTGATGATATGGCTTGGAATGTTGCATTTTGACCACACAAAAAGTCTAGAGTTCAAATAAGTTAAGAAATGGAATCCCTTTGTAATAGATGAGTTTTCATCTGAAACCCTGATACTTCGAAAGAGATTGTCTGTTTTGTACACGAAGTGCATCCAGTTTTTGCCATAACCCTCTAAACTTTTTATAACATGCTATGTGGGTGAAATGATGATACCATGCCAACTTTCGACCTTTTCAGAGTTCTTTTGTAGTGCTTTTCAATTTCAGTGTTTTTTAGCTCAAAAATTAGTAAATGCATGAAAAAAACAAAATGAAGTCAGAAAGGGTTGAAAATTTATGATGTGGCTTTGAATGGTGCATTTTGAACACACAAAAAGTCTAGAGGTCAAATAAGTTCGAAAAAATGAAATCTCTTTGTAACAGATCAGTTTTCGTCCGAAACCCTGATACTTCGAAAGAGATTGTCTGTTTTGTACAAGAAGTGCATCCAGTTTTCGCCATAACCCTCTAAACTTTTTATAACATGCTATGTGGGTGAAATGATGATACCATGCCAACTTTCGACCTTTTCAGAGTTCATTTGTAGTGCTTTTCAATTTCAGGGTCATTTTGCTCAAAAATCAATAAATGCATGAAAAATACCAAATGAAGTCAGAAAGGGTTGAAACTTGATGATGTGGCGTTGAATGGTACATTTTGAACACACGGAAAGTCTGGAGTTCAAATAAGTTCACAAAAATGAAATCGCTTTGTAACAAATGAGTTTTGGTCCGAAATCCTCATACTTCGAAAGAGATTGTCTGTTTTGTACACGAAGTGCATATAGTTTTTGCCGTAACCCTCTCAAGTTTTTATAACATGCTATGTGGGTGAAATGATGATACCATGCTAACTTTCGACCTTTTCAGAGTTCATTTATATTACATTTCAATTTCAGTGTCATTTAGCTCAAAAATTAATAAATACATGAAAAATACGAAATGAAGTCACAAAGGGTTGAAAATTGATGACGTGGCATGGAATGTTGCATTTTGACCAGACAAAAAGTCTGGAGTTTAAATAAGTTAAGAAATGGAATCCCTTGG
The DNA here is from genome assembly GCA_022496015.1 of Hordeum marinum. Classification (NCBI taxonomy): domain Eukaryota; kingdom Viridiplantae; phylum Streptophyta; class Magnoliopsida; order Poales; family Poaceae; genus Hordeum; species Hordeum marinum. The sequence continues at coordinate 165,672 of JAAAWK010001165.1, read as the reverse complement.
TAATAGATGTGTTTTCGTCTGAAACCCTGATACTTCCAAAGAGATTGTCTGTTTTGTACACGAAGTGGATCCAGTTTTTGCCGTAACCCTCTCAAATTTTTATAACATGCTATGTGGGTGAAATGATGATATGATGCCAACTTCTGACCTTTTCAGAGTTCATTTGTAGTGCTTTTCAATTTGAGGGTCATTTAGCTCAAAACTCAGTAAATGCATGAAAAATACCAAATGAGGTCAGAAAGGGTTGAAACTTGATGATGTGGCTTTGAATGGTGCATTTTGAATATGCAAAAAGTCTGGAGTTCAAATAATTTCAAAAAAACGAAATCGGTTGTAACAGACCAGTTTTGGTCCGAAACCCTGATACTTCTAAAGAGATTGTCTGGTTTATACACGAAGTGCATCCAATTTTTTCCGTAACCCTCTAAATTTTTTATAACATCCTATGTGGGTGAATTTATGATACCATGCCAACTTTTGACCTTTTCAGAGTTCATTTGTAGTGCATTCCAATTTCAGGATCATTTAGCTCAAAAAAGTCATTAAATGCATGAAAAATACCAAATGAAGTCAAAAGGGTTGAAAATTGATGAAGTGGCTTTGAATGGTGCATTTGGAACACAAAAAAACTCTCGAGTTCAAATAAGTAAAAAAAATGAAATCCCTTTGTAACAGATGAGTTTTTGTCTCAAACCCTGATACTTCGAAAGAGATTGTGTGTGGTGTACACAAAGTGCATACAGTTTTTGTTGTAACCCTCCCAAATTTTTATAACATGCTATGTGGGTGAAATGATGATACCATGCAAACTTTTGACCTTTTCAGAGTTTATTTGTAGAGCTTTTCAATTGCAGGGTCATTTAGCCCTTAAAAATGAGTAAATGCATGAAAAATACCAAAATGAAGTCAGAAAGGGTTGAATATTGATGATGTGTCTTTGAATGGTCCATTTTGAACACACAAAAAGTCTGGAGTGCAAATAAGTTCGAAAAAATTAAATCCCTTTGTGATAGATGAGTTTTCGTCCGAAACCCCGATACTTCGAAAGAGATTGTCTGTTTTGTACACGAAGCGCATCTAGTTTTTGCCATAACCCTCTCAACTTCAAAAGTCATGCTCTGTGGGTGAAATGATGATACCATTCCAACTTTTGACCTTTTCAGAGTTTATTTGTAGTACTTTTCAATTTCAGTGCCATTTAGCTCAAAAACAGTAATGCATGAAAAATACTAAATGAGGTCACAAAGGGTTCAAACTTCATGATGTGCCTTTGAATTGTGTGTTTTGAACACACAAAAATCTGGAGTGCAAATAAGGTCAAAAAAATGAAATCCCTTTGTAACGGACGAGTTTTCGTCCGAAACCCTCATACTTTTGTAACAGATTGTCTGTTTTGTACACGACTGCATCCTGTTTTTACCATAACCCTCTCAACTTTTTATGACATGCTATGTGGGTGAAATGATGATACCATGCCAACTTTCGACCATTTCATAGTTCATTTGTAGTGCTTTTCAAATTTAGTGTCATTTTGCTTTAAAAAAACTATAATGCATGAAAAATACCAAATCAAGTCAAAAATGGTTGAAAATTTATAATGTGTCTTTTAATGGTGCATTTTGAATACACAAAAAATCTCGCATTCAAATAAGTTCAAAAAAAGGAAATCCCTTTGTAACACATGAGTTTTCGTCCGAAACCCTGATAGTACGAAAGAGATTGTTCGTTTTATACACGAAGTGCATCCTGTTTATCCGATAACCCTCTCAAGTTTTTATAACATGCTATGTGGATGAAATGATGATACCATGCCAATTTTTGACCATTTCAGAGTTCATTTGTAGTGCTTTTCAATTTCAGGGTCATTTAGCTCAGAAATCAGTAAATGCATGAAAAAAAACAAATGAAGTCAGAAAGGGTTGAATATTGATGATGTGTCTTTGAATGGTCCATTTTGAACACACAAAAAGTCTGGAGTGCAAATAAGTTCAAAAAAATGAAATCCCTTTGTGATAGATGAGTTTTCATCCGAAACCCTGATACTTCGAAAGAGATTGTCTATTTTGTACACAAAGCGCATCTAGTTTTTGCCATAACCCTCTCAACTTTAAAAATCATGTTTTGTGGGTGAAATGCTGATACCATTCCAACTTTTGACCTTTTCAGAGTTTATTTGTAGTACTTTTCAATTTTAGTGCCATTTAGCTCGAAAACAGTAATGCATGAAAAATACTAAATGAGGTCACAAAGGGTTCAAACTTCATGATGTGCCTTTGAATTGTGTGTTTTGAACACACAAAAAGTCTGGAGTGCAAATAAGGTCAAAAAAATGAAATCCCTTTGTAACGGATGGGTTTTCGTCCGAAACCCTCATACTTTTGTAACAGATTGTCTGTTTTGTACACGAATGCATGCTGTTTTTACCATAACCCTCTCAACTTTTTATTACATGCTATGTGGGTGAAATGATGATACCATGCCAACTTTCGACCATTTCAGAGTTCATTTGTAGTGCTTTTCAAATTTAGTGTCATTTTGCTTTAAAAAAAACTATAATGCATGAAAAATACCAAATCAAGTTAGAAATGGTTGAAAATTTATAATGTGTATTTTAATGGTGCATTTTGAACACACAAAAAAGCTCGCGTTCAAATAAGTTCAAAAAAAGGAAATCCCTTTGTAACACATGAGTTTTCGTCCGAAACCCTGATAGTACGGAAGAGATTGTTTGTTTTATACACGAAGTGCATCCTGTTTTTCCGATAACCCTCTCAACTTTTTATAACATGCTATGTGGGTGAAATGATGATACCATGCCAACTTTTGACCATTATAGAGTTCATTTGTAGTGCTTTGCAATTTCAGGGTCATTTACCTCAGAAATCAGTAAATGCATGAAAAAAACAAATGAAGTCAGAAAGGGCTGAATATTGATGATGTGTCTTTGAATGGTCCATTTTGAACACACAAAAAGTCTGGAGTGCAAATAAGTTCAAAAAATGAAATCACTTTGTGATAGATGAGTTTTCATCCGAAACCCTGATAGTTCGAAAGAGATTGTCTGTTTTGTACACAAAGCGCATCTAGTTTTTGCCATAACCCTCTCAACTTTAAAAATCATGCTCTGTGGGTGAAATGCTGATACCATTCCAACTTTTGACCTTTTCAGTGTTTTTTTGTAGTACTTTTCAATTTCAGTGCCATTTAGCTCAAAAACAGTAATGCATGAAAAATACTAAATGAGGTCACAAAGGGTTCAAACTTCATGATGTGACTTTGAATTGTGTGTTTTGAACACACAAAAAGTCTGGAGTGCAAATAAGGTCAAAAAAATGAAATCCCTTTGTAACGGATGGGTTTTCGTCCGAAACCCTCATACTTTTGTAACAGATTGTCTGTTTTGTACACGAATGCATACAGTTTTTGCCATAACCCTCTCAACATTTTATAACATGCTATGTGGGTCAAATGATGATACCATGCCAACTTTCGACCTTTCTAGAGTTCATTTGTAGTGCATTTCAATTTCAGTGGCATTTCCCTCAAAAAATCAATAAATGGATGAAAAATACCTAATCCAGTCACAAATGGTTGAAATTTGATGATATGGCTTGGAATGTTGCATTTTGACCATACAAAAAGTCTGGAGTTCCAATAAGTTAAGAAATGGAATCCCTTTGTAATAGATGAGTTTTCATCTGAAACCCTGATACTTCGAAAGAGATTGTATGTTTTGTACACGAAGTGCATCCAGTTTTTGCGATAACCCTCTAAACTTTTATAACATGCTATGTGGGTGAAATGATGATACCGTGCCAACTTTCAACCATTTCAGAGTTCATTTGTAGTGCTTTTCAATTTCAGGGTCATTTAGCTCAAAAATTAGTAAATGCATGAAAAATACCTAATGAAGTCAGAAAGGGTTGAAAATTGATGATGTAGCTTTGAATGGTGCTTTTTGAAAACGCAAAAAGTCTGGAGTTCAAATAAGTTTGAAAAAATGAAATCCCTTTGTAACAGATGAGTTTTCGTCCGAAACCCTGATACTTCGAAAGAGATTGTGTGTTTTGTACAAGAAGTGCATCCAGTTTTCGCCGTAACCCTCTCAACTTTTTATAACATGCTATGTGGGTGAAATGATGATACCATGCCACATTTCGACCTTTTCGGAGTTCATTTGTAGTGCTTTTCAATCTTAGGGTCATTTTGCTCAAAAATCCGTAAATGCATGAAAAATACCAAATGAAGTCAGAAAGGGTTGAAACTTGATGATGTGGCTTTGAATGGTGCATTTTGAACACACGGAAAGTCTGGAGTTCAAATAAGTTCACAAAAATGAAGTCGCTTTGTAACAGATGAGTTTTCGTCCGAAACCCTCATACTACGAAAGAGATTGTTTGTTTTGTACACGAAGTGCATATAGTTTTGGCCGTAACCCTCGCAAATTTTTATAACATGCTATGTGGGTGAAATGATGATACCATGCCAACTTTCGACCCTTTCAGATTTCATTTGTACTACATTTCAATTTCAGTGTCATTTAGCTCAAAAATTAGTAAATACATGACAAATACCAAATGAGGTCACAAAGGGTTGAAAATTGATGATGTGGCATGGAATGTTGCATTTTGAACAGAGAAAATGTCTGGAGTTCAAATAAGTTAAGAAATGGAATCCCTTGGTAATAGATGCGTTTTCGTCTGAAATTCTGATACTTCGAAAGAGATTGTCTGTTTTGTACACGAAGTGCATCCAGATTTTCCCGTAACCCTCCCAAATTTTTATAAAATGCAATGTGGGTGAAATGATGATACCATGCCAACTTTCGACCTTTTCAGAATTCATTTGTAGTGGTTTTCAATTTCAGTGTCATTTAGCTCAAAAATCAGTAAATGCATGAAAAATACCAAATGAAGTCAAAAAGGGTTGAAAATTGATGATGTGGCTTTGAATGGTGCATTTTGAACACGCAAAAAGTCTGGAGTTCAAATTAGTTCAAAAAATGAAATCCCTTTGTAACAGATGAGTTTTTGTCCGAAACCCTGATACTTCGAAACAGATTGTCTGTGTTGTACACGAAATGCATCCTGTTTTTACCATAACCCTCTCAACTTTTTATGACATGCTATGTGGGTGAAATGATGATACCATGCCAACTTTTGACCATTTCAGAGTTCATTCGTAGTGCTTTTCAATTTTAGTGTCATTTTGCTTTGAAAAAACTATAATGCATGAAAAATACCAAATCAAGTCAGAAATGGTTGAAAATTTATAATGTGTCTTTGAATGGTGCATTTTGAACACACACAAAATCGCGCGTTCAAATAAGTTCAAAAAAAGGAAATCCCTTTGTAACACATGAGTTTTCGTCCGAAACCCTGATACTACGAAAGAGATTGTTCGTTTTGTACACGAAGTGCATCCTGTTTTTCCGGTAACCCTCTAAACTTTTTATAACATGCTATGTGGGTGAAATGATGATACCATGGCAACTTTTGACCATTTCAGAGTTCATTTGTAGTGCTTTTCAATTTCAGGGTCATTTAGCTCAGAAATCAGTAAATGCATGAAAAAAACCAATTGAAGTCAAAAAGGGTTGAAAATTTATGATGTGTCTTTGAATGGAGCATTTTGAACACACAAAAAGTCTAGAGCTCAAATAAGTTCAAAAAATGAAATCCCTTTGTAACAGATGAGTTTTTGTCCGAAACCCTCATACTTCGAAAGAGATTGTCTGTTTTGTACACGAAGCGCATCATGTTTTCGCCGGAACCCTCTAAACTTTTTGTAAGATGCTATGTGCGTGAAATGATGATACCATGCCAACTTTCGACCTTTTCAGAGTTCATTTGTAGTACATTTCAATTTCAGTGTCATTTAGCTCAAAAATTAGTAAATGCATTAAAAATACGAAATGAAGTCAGAAAGGGTTGAAAATTGATGATGTGGCTTGGAATGTTGCATTTTAACCAGACAAAAAGTCTGGAGTTCAAATAAGTTAAGAAATGGAATCCCTTGGTAATAGATGCGTTTTCGTCTGAAATCCTGATACTTCGAAAGAGATTGTCTGTTTTGTACACGAAGTGCGTCTAGTTTTTGCCGTAACCTTCTCAACTTTTTATAACATGCAATGTGGGTGAAATGATGATACCATGCGAACTTTCGACCTTTTCAGATTTCATTTGTAGTGGTTTTCAATTTAAGTGTCATTTAGCTCAAAAATCAGTAAATGCGTGAAAAATACCAAATGAACTCAAAAAGGGTTGAAAATTGATGATGTGGCTTTCAATTGTGCCTATTGAACACGCAGAAAGTTCGGAGTTCAAATAAGTTAAAAAAATAATCCTTTGTGACAGCTGAGTTTTCGTCTGAAACCTTGATACATTGAAACACATTGTCTGATTTGTACACGAAGGGCATCTAGTTTTTGACATAACCATCTCAAATTTGTATGACATGCTATGTGGGTGTAATGATGATATCATGCCAGCTTTCGACCTTTTCAGAGTTCATTTGTAGCGCTTTTCGATTGCAGGGTGATTTTGCACTAAAAAAACTATAAACGCATGAAAAATACCAAATCAAGTAAGAAACGGTTGAAAATTTATGATGTGGCTTCGAATGGTGCATTTTGAACACACTCAAATTCTGGAGGTCAAATAAGTTCAAAAAAATTAATTTCCTTTGTAACAAATGAGTTTTCGTCCGAAACCTTGATACTTCGAAAGAGAATGTCTGTTTTGTACATGAAGTGCATCAAGTTTTTGCCGTAACCCTCTGAACTTTTTATAACATGCGATGTGGTTTAAATCATGATACCATGCCAACTTTCGACCTTTTCAGAGTTCATTTGTAGTGGCTTTCAATTTCAGTGTCATTTAGCTCAAAAATCAGTAAATGCATGAAAAATACCAAATGAAGTCAAAAAGGGTTGAAAATTGATGATGTGGCATGGAATGTTGCATTTTGACCAGACAAAAAGTCTGTAGTTCAAATAAGTTAAGAAATGGAATCCCTTGGTAATAGATGCGTTTTGTCTGAAATTCTGATACTTCGAAAGAGAATGTCTGTTTTGTACACGAAGTGCATCCAGATTTGGCCGTAACCCTCCCAACCTTTTATAAAATGCAATGTGGGTGAAATGATGATACCATGCCAACTTTCGACCTTTTCAGAATTCATTTGTAGTGGTTTTCAATTTCAGTGTCATTTAGCTCAAAAAACAGTAAATGCATGAAAAATACAAAATGAAGTCAAAAAGGGTTGAAAATTGATGATGTGGCTTTAAATGGTGCATTTTGAATACGCAAAAAGTCTGGAGTTCAAATATGTTCAAAAAATGAAACCCCATTGTAAGAGATGAGTTTTCGTCCGAAACCCTGATACTTCGAAAATGATTGTCTATTTTGTACACGAAGTGCATCCAGTTTTTGCCATAACCCTCTCAACATTTTATGACATACTATGTGGGTGAAATTATGATACCATGCCAACTTTCGACCTTTTCAGAGTTCATTTGTAGTGCTATTCAATTGTAGGGTCATTTAGCTACAAAAAACAGTAAATGCATGAAAAATACCAAATGAAGTCAGAAAGGGTTGAATATTTATGATATTGCTTTGAATCGTGCATGTTGGACACACAAAAAATCTGGAGTTCAAATAATTTCAAAAAAATGAAATCCGTTTGTAATAGATGGGTTTTCGTTTGAAACCCTGATACTTCGCCAAAGATTGTCTGTTTTGTACACGACGTGCATCCAATTTTTGTTGTAACCCTCTCAACTTTTTATAACATGCTATTTGGGTGAAATGACCATACCATGCAAAATTTTAACCTTTTCAGAATTCATTTGTAGTGCTTTTCAATTTCAGGGTCATTTAGCTCTAAAAAAACTCTAAACGCATGAAAAATAACAAATCATGTAAGAAACGGTTGAAAGTTTATGATGTGGCATTGAATGGTGCATTTTGAATACACAGAAAGTCTAGAGGTCAAATAAGTGCAAAAAATTTAAATCCCTTCGTAACAGATGAGTTTTCGTCCGAAACCCTGATACTACGAAAGAGATAGTCGGTTTTGTACACGATGAGCATCCAGTTTTTGCCGTAACCCTCTCAACTCTTTATAACATGATATTTGGGTGAAATGATGATACGATGCCAACTTTCGACCTTTTCAGAGTTCATTTGCAGTTCTTTTCGATTTTAGGGTTATTTAGCTCAAAACGTAGTAAATGCATGAAAAATACCAAATGAAGTCAGAAAGGGTTGAAAATTCATGATGTGGCTTTGAATGGTGCATTTTGAACACGCAAAAAGTATGTTGTTCAAATAAGTTCAAAAAATGAAATCCTTTTGTAACACATGATTTTTCGTCCGAAACCCTGATACTTCGAAAGAGATTGTCTATTTGTACACGAAGTGCATCATGTTTTCGCCGGAACTCTCTCAACTTTTAATAACATGCTATGTGGGTGAAATGATGAAACCATGCCAACTTTCGAACTTTTCAGAGTTCATTTGTAGTGCTTTTCAATTTCAGGGTCAGTCAGCTCAAAAATCAGAAAATGCATGAAAAATACCAAATCAAGTCAAAAACGGTTGAAAATTTATAATGTGGCTTTGAATGGTGCATTTTGAACACAGAAAATGCCTCGAGGTCAAATAAGCTCAAAAAATGAAATCCCTATGTAACAGATTAGTTTTTGTCCGAAACCCAGATACTACGAAAGAGATTGTCTGTTTTGTACACGAAGTGCATCCAGTTTCTGCCGTAACCCTCTCAACTTTTTATAACATGCTATGTGGGTTAAATGATGATACCATGCCAACTTTCGACCTTTTCAGAGTTCATTTGTAGTGTCTTTCAATTTCAGTGTCATTTAGCTGAAAAATCAGTAAATGCATGAAAAATACCAAATGAAGTCAAAAATGGTTGAAAATTGATGATGTGGCTTTCAATGGTGCATTTTGAACATGCAAAAAGTCTCGAGTTCAAATATGTTCGAAAAATTGAAATCCCATTGTAACAGATGAGTTTTCGTCCGAAACCCTGATACTTCGAAAATGATTGTCTATTTTGTACACGAAGTGCATCCAGTTTTTGCCATAACCCTCTGAACATTTTATGACATGCTATGTGGGTGAAATTATGATACCATACCAACTTTTGACATTTTCAGAGCTCATTTGTAGTGCTTTTCAATTGCAGGGTCATTTAGCTATAAAAACAGTACATACATGAAAAATACCAAATGAAGTCAGAAAGGGTTGAATGGTGCATTTTGAAGATGCAAAAAGTCTGGAGTTCAAATAAGTTCGAAAAAAGGAAATCCCTTTGTAACAGATGATGTTTCGTCCGAAAGCCTGATACTTCGAAAGAGATTGTCTGTTTGTACACGAAGTGCATCCAGGTTTTGCCGGAACCCTCTGAACTTTTAATAACATGCTATGTGGGTGAAATGATGATACCATGCTAACTTTCGACCTTTTCAATTTGTAGGGGTTTTAAATTTCAGTGTCATTTAGCTCAAAAATCAGTAAATGCATGAAAAATACCAAATAAAGTCAGAAACAGTTGAAAATTTATGATGTGGCTTTGAATGGTGCATTTTGACCACACAAAAAGTTTGTAGGTCAAATAAGCTCAAAAAATGAAATCCCTTTGTAACAGATGAGTTTTCGTCCGAAAACCTGATACTACGAAAGAGATTGTCTGTTTTATACACGAAGTGTATCCAGTTTTGCCGTAACCCTCTCAACATTTTATAACATGCTATGTGGGTGAAATGATGATACCATGCCAACTTTCGACCTTTTCTGAGTTCATTTGTAGTGCTTTTCAATTTCAGGGTCATTTAGCTCAAAAATCAGAAAATGCATGAAAAATACCAAATCAAGTCAAAAACGGTTGAAAATTTACGATGTAGCTTCGAATGGTGCATTTTGAACATAAAAAATGTCTGAAGGTCAAATAATTTCAAAAAAATGAAATCCCTTTGTAACAGATTAGTTTTCGTCCGAAACCCTGATACTACGAAAGAGATTGTCTGTTTTGTACACGAAGGCATCCAGTTTTTGCCGTAACCCTCTCAACTTTTTATAACATGCCATGTGGGTTAAATGATGATACCATGCCAACTTTCGACCTTTTCAGAGTTCATTTGTAGTGGCTTTCAATTTCAGTGTCATTTAGCTCAAATATCAGTAAATGCATGAAAAATACCAAATGAAGTCAAAAAGGGTGGAAAATTAATGATGTTGCTTTCAATGGTGCATTTTGAACGTGCAAAAAGTCTGGAGTTCAAATATGTTCAAAAAAATGAAATCCCACTGTAACAGATGAGTTTTCGTCCGAAACCCTGATACTTCGAAAATGATTGTCTATTTTGTACACGAAGTGCATCCAGTTTTTGCCATAACCCTCTCAACATTTTATGACATGCTATGTGGGCGAAATTATGGTACCATGCCAACTTTTGACCTCTTGAGAGCTCATTTGTAGTGCTTTCCAATTGTAGGGTCATTTAGTTTTAAAAACAGTAAATGGATGAAAAATACCAAATGAAGTCAGAAAGGGTTGAATATTTATGATATTGCTTTGAATGGTGCATGTTGGACACACAAAAAGTCTGGAGTTCAAATAATTTCAAAAAATGAAATCCGTTTGTAATATATGGGTTTTCGTCTGAAACCGTGATACTTCGACAGAGATTGTCTGTTTGGTACACGAAGTGCATCCATTTTTTTTGTAGCCCTCTCAACTTTTTAAAACATGCTATGTGGGTGAAATGATGATACCATGCCAACTTTCAACCTTTTCATAATTCATTTGTAGTGCTTTTCAATTTCAGGGTCATTTAGCTCTAAAAAAACTCTAAACGCATGAGAAATACCAAATCATGTAAGAAACAGTTGAAAATTTATGATGTGGCAGGTGCATTCTGAACACACAAAAATTCTAGAGGTCAAATAAGTTCAAAAAAAATAAATCCCTTTGTAACGGATGAGTTTTTGTCCGAAACCCTGATACTACGAAAGAGATAGTCTGTTTTGTACACGAAGACCATCCAGTTTTTGACATAACCCTCTCAACTCTTTATAACATGCTATGTGGGTGAAATGATGATACCATGCCAACTTTCGACCTTTTCAGAGTTCATTTGTAGTGCTTTTCAATTTCAGGGTCATTTAGCTCAAAACGTAGTAAATGCATGGAAAATACCAAATGAAGTCAGAAAGGGTTGAATATTGATGATGTGGATTTGAATGGTGCATTTTGAACACGCAAAAAGTCCGGAGTTCAAATAAGTTTAAGAAATGAAATCCCTTTGTAACAGATGAGTTTTCGTCTGAAACCTTGATACATCAAAACAGATTGTCTGTTTTGTACAAGAAGTGCATCCAGTTTTGAACATAACCATCTCTACATTTTATGACATGCTATGTGGGTGAAACGATGATACCATGCCAACTTTTCACATTTTCAGACTTCATTTGTAGTGCTTTTCAATTGTAGGGTCATTTTGCTCTAAAAAACTATAAACGCATGAAAAATACCAAATAAAGTCAGAAACAGTTGAAAATTTATGATGTGGCTTTGAATGGTGCATTTTGACCACACAAAAAGTTTGGAGGTCAAATAAGTTCAAAAACATTAAATCCCTTTGCAACAGATGAGTTTTCGTCCGAAACCCTCATACTACGAAAGAGATTGTCTGTTTTGTACACGAAGTGTATCGAGTTTTTGTCGTAACCCTCTCAACTATTTATAACATGCTATGTGGGTGATAGTATGAAACCATGCCATCTTTCGACCTTTTCAGAGTTCATTTGTAGTGCTTTTCATTTTCAGGGTCATTTAGCTCAGAAATCAGAAAATGCATGAAAAATACCAAATCAAGTCAAAAACGGTTGAAAATTTACGATGTGGCTTTGAATGGTGCATTTTGAACACAGAAAATGTTTGGAGGTCAAATAAGTTCAAAAAAATGAAATCCCTTTGTAACAGATTAGTTTTCGTCCGACACCTTGATACTACGAAAGAGATTGTCTGTTTTGTACACGAAGTGCATCCAGTTTTTGCCGTAACCCTCTCAACTTTTTATAACATGCTATGTGGGTTAAATGATGATACCATGCCAACTTTCGACCTTTTCAGAGTTCATTTGTAGTGGCTTTCAATTTCAGTGTCATTTAGCTCAAAACTCAGTAAATGCATGAAAAATACCACATGAAGTCAAAAAGGGTTGAAAATTGATGATGTGGCTTTCAATGGTGTATTTTGAACACGCAAAAAGTCTGGAGTTCAAATATGTTCAAAAAATTGAAATCCAATTGTAACAGATGAGATTTCGTCCGAAACCCTGATACTTTGAAAATGATTGTCTATTTTGTACAGGAAGTGCATCTAGTTTTTGCCATAACCCTATCAACATTTTATGACATGCTATGTGGGTGAAATTATGATACCATACCAACTTTCGACCTTTTCAGAGCTCATTTGTAGTGCTTTTCAATTGCAGGGTCATTTAGCTATAAAAATAGTACATACATGAAAAATACCAAATGAAGTCAGAAAGGGTTGAATATTTTTGATATTGCTTTGAATGGTGCTTGTTGGACACACAAAAAGTCTGGAGTTCAAATAATTTCTAAAAATGAAATCCGTTTGTAGTAGATGGGTTTTCGTCTGAAACCCTAATATTTCGACAGAGATTGTCAGTTTTGTACACGAAGTGCGTCTAATTTTTTTCTAACCCTCTCGACTTTTTAGAACATGCTATGTGGGTGAAATGATGATACCATGCCAACTTTCAACCTTTTTAGAATTCATTTGTAGTGCTTTTCAATTTCAGGGTCATTTAGCTCTAACAAAACTCTAAACGCATGAAAAATACCAAATCATGTAAGAAACGGTTGAAAATTTATGATGTGGCAGGTGCATTTTGAACACACAAAAATTCTAGAGGTCAAATAAGTTCAAAAAAATTAAATCCCTTTGTAATAGATGAGTTTTCGTCCGAAACCCTGATACTACGAAAGAGATAGTCTCTTTTGTACACGAAGAGCATCCAGTTTTTGCCATAACCCTCTCAACTCTTTATACATGCTATGTGGGTGAAATGATGATACCATGCCAACTTTCGACCTTTTCAGAGTTCATTTGTAGTGCTTTTCAATTTCAGGGTCATTTAGCTCAAAACATAGTAAATGCATGAAAAATACCAAATGAAGTTAGAAAGGGTTGAATATTGATAATGTGGATTTGAATGGTGCATTTTGAAACCGCAAAAAGTCCGGAGTTCAAATAAGTGTAAAAATCAAATCCCTTTGTAACAGATGAGTTTTCGTTTGAAACCTTGATACATCAAAACAGATTGTCTGTTTTGTACAAGAAGTGCATCCAATTTTTGACATAACCATCTCTACTTTTTATGACATGCTATGTGGGTGACATGATGATACCATGCCAACTTTCGACCTTTTCAGAGTTCATTTGTAGTGCTTTTCAATTGTAGGGTCATTTTGCTCTAACAAACTGTAAACGCATGAAAAATACCAAATAAAGTCAGAAACAGTTGAAAATTGATGATGTGTCTTTGAATGGTGCATTTTGACCACACAAAAAGTCTGGAGGTCAAATAAGCTCAAAAAATGACATCCCTTTGTAACGGATGAGTTTTCGTCCGAAACCCTGATACTACGAAAGAGATTGTCTGTTTTGTACACAAAGTGTATCCAGTTTTTGCCGTAACTCTCTCAACTGTTTATAACATGCTATGTGGGTGAAATGATGATACCATGCAAACTTTCAACCTTTTCTGAGTTCATTTGTAGTGCTTTTCAATTTCAGGGTCATTTAGCTAAAAAATCAGAAAATGCATGAAAAATACCAAATCAAGTAAAAAACGGTTGAAAATTTACGATGTAGCTTTGAGTGGTGCATTTTAAACATAGAAAATGTCTGAAGGTCAAATAAGTTCAAAAAAATGAAATCCCTTTGTAACAGATTAGTTTTCGTCCGAAACCCTGATACTACGAAAGAGATTGTCTGTTTTGTACACGAAATGCATCCAGTTTTTGCGGTAACCCTCTCAACTTTTTATAACATGCCATGTGGGTTAAATGATGATACCATGCCAACTTTCGACCTTTTCAGAGTTCATTTCTAGTGGCTTTAAATTTCAGTGTCATTTAGCTCAAAAATCAGTAAATGCATGAAAAATACCAAATGAAGTCAAAAAGGGTTGAAAATTGATGATGTGGCTTTCAATGGTGCAATTTGAACACGCAAAAATTCTGTAGTTCAAATATGTTCAAAAAAATGAAATCCCATTGTAACAGATGAGTTTTCGTCCGAAACCCTGATACTTCGAAAATGATTGTCTATTTTGTACAGGAAGTGCATCCAGTTTTTTCCATAACTCTCTGAACATTTTCGTTACAATGGGATTACCATACCAACTTTGACCTTTCAGAGCTCATTTGTAGTGCTTTTCAATTGCAGGGTCATTTAGCTATAAAAAAAAGTACATACATGAAAAATACCAAATGAAGTCAGAAAGGGTTGAATATTTATGATATTGCTTTGAATGGCGCATGTTGGACACACAAAAAGTATGGAGTTCAAATAATTTCAAAAAATGAAATCCGTTTGTAATAGATGGGTTTTCATCTAAAACCCTAATACTTCGACACAGATTGTCTGTTTTGTACACGAAGTGCATCCAATTTTTTTCTAACCCTCTCGACTTTTTATAACATGCTATGTGGGTGAAATGATGATACCATGCCAACTTTCAACCTTCTCAGAATTCACTTGTAGTGCTTTGCAATTTCAGGGTCATTTAGCTCTAACAAAACTCTAAACGCATGAAAAATACCAAATCATGTAAGAAACGGTTGAAAATTTATGATGTGGCAGGTGCATTTTGAACACACAAAAAGTCTAGAGGTCAAATAAGTTCAAAAAAAATAAATCCCTTTGTAACAGATGAGTTTTCGTCCGAAACCCTGATACTACGAACGAGATAGTCTGTTTTGTACACGAAGAGCATCCAGTTTTTGTCGTAACCCTCCCAACTCTTTATAACATGCTATGTGGGTGAAATGATGATACCATGCCAACTTTCGACCTTTTCAGAGTTCATTTGTAGTGCTTTTCAATTTCAGGGTCATTTAGCTCAATACATAGTAAATGCATGAAAAATACCAAATGAAGTCAGAAAGGGTTGAAAATTGATGATGTGGCTTTGAATGGTGCATTTTGAACATGCAAAAAGTCTGGAGTTCAAATAAGTTCAAAGAAATGAAATCTCTTTGTAACAGATGATTTTTCGTCCGAAAGCCTGATACTTCGAAAGAGATTGTCTGTTTGTACACGAAGTACATCCAGGTGTTGCCGGAACCCTCTGAACTTTTAATAACATGCCATGTGGGTGAAATGATGATACCATGCCAACTTTCGACCTTTTCAATTTGTAGTGGTTTTATATTTCAGTGTCATTTAGCTCAAAAATCAGTAAATGAATGAAAAATACCAAATAAAGTCAGAAACAGTTGAAAATTTATGATGTGGCTTTGAATGGTTCATTTTGACCACACAAAAAGTTTGGAGGTCAAATAAGCTCAAGAAATGAAATCCCTTTGTAACAGATGAGTTTTCGTCCGAAACCCTGATACTACGAAAGAGATTGTCTGTTTTGTACACGAAGTGTATCCAGTTTTTGCCGTAACCCTCTCAACTTTTTATAACATGCTATGTGGGTGAAATGATGATACCATGCCAACTTTCGACCTTTTCTGAGTTCATTTGTAGTGCTTTTCAATTATGATACCATACCAACTTTTGACCTTTTAGAGCTCATTTGTAGTGCTTTTCAATTGCAGGGTCATTTAGCTATAAAAAAAGTACATACATGAAAAATACCAAATGAAGTCAGAAAGGGTTGAATATTTATGATATTGCTTTGAATGGCGCATGTTGGACACACAAAAAGTATGGAGTTCAAATAATTTCAAAAAATGAAATCCGTTTGTAATAGATGGGTTTTCATCTAAAACCCTAATACTTCGACACAGAGTGTCTGTTTTGTACACGAAGTGCATCCAATTTTTTCTAACCCTCTCGACTTTTTATAACATGCTATGTGGGTGAAATGATGTTACCATGCCAACTTTCAACCTTTTCAGAATTCACTTGTAGTGCTTTGCAATTTCAGGGTCATTTAGCTCTAACAAAACTCTAAACGCATGAAAAATACCAAATCATGTAAGAAACGGTTGAAAATTTATGATGTGGCAGGTGCATTTTGAACACACAAAAAGTCTAGAGGTCAAATAAGTTCAAAAAAATAAATCCCTTTGTAACAGATGAGTTTTCGTCCGAAACCCTGATACTACGAACGAGATAGGTTGTTTTGTACACGAAGAGCATCCAGTTTTTGTCGTAACCCTCCCAACTCTTTATAACATGCTATGTGGGTGAAATGATGATACCATGCCAACTTTCGACCTTTTCAGAGTTCATTTGTAGTGCTTTTCAATTTGAGGGTCATTTAGCTCAATACATAGTAAATGCATGAAAAATACCAAATGAAGTCAGAAAGGGTTGAAAATTGATGATGTGGCTTTGAATGGTGCATTTTGAACATGCAAAAAGTCTGGAGTTCAAATAAGTTCAAAGAAATGAAATCTCTTTGTAACAGATGATTTTTCGTCCGAAAGCCTGATACTTCGAAAGAGATTGTCTGTTTGTACACGAAGTGCATCCAGGTTTTGTCGGAACCCTCTGAACTTTTAATAACAAGCCATGTGGGTGAAATGATGATACCATGCCAACTTTCGACCTTTTCAATTTGTAGTGGTTTTATATTTGAGTGTCATTTAGCTCAAAAATCAGTAAATGAATGAAAAATACCAAATAAAGTCAGAAACAGTTGAAAATTTATGATGTGGCTTTGAATGGTTCATTTTGACCACACAAAAAGTTTGGAGGTCAAATAAGCTCAAGAAATGAAATCCCTTTGTAACAGATGAGTTTTCGTCCGAAACCCTGATACTACGAAAGAGATTGTCTGTTTTGTACACGAAGTGTATCCAGTTTTTGCCGTAACCCTCTCAACTTTTTATAACATGCTATGTGGGTGAAATGATGATACCATGCCAACTTTTGACCTTTTCTGAGTTCATTTGTACTGCTTTTCAATTATGATACCATACCAACTTTTGACCTTTCAGAGCTCATTTGTAGTGCTTTTCAATTGCAGGGTCATTTAGCTATAAAAAAGTACATACATGAAAAATACCAAATGAAGTCAGAAAGGGTTGAATATTTATGATATTGCTTTGAATGGCGCATGTTGGACACACAAAAAGTATGGAGTTCAAATAATTTCAAAAAATGAAATCCGTTTGTAATAGATGGGTTTTCATCTAAAACCCTAATACTTCGACACAGATTGTCTGTTTTGTACACGAATTGCATCCAATTTTTTTCTAACCCTCTCGACTTTTTATAACATGCTATGTGGGTGAAATGATGATACCATGCCAACTTTCAACCTTTTCAGAATTCACTTGTAGTGCTTTGCAATTTCAGGGTCATTTAGCTCTAACAAAACTCTAAACGCATGAAAAATACCAAATCATGTAAGAAACGGTTGAAAATTTATGATGTGGCAGGTGCATTTTGAACACACAAAAAGTCTAGAGGTCAAATAAGTTCAAAAAAAAATAAATCCCTTTGTAACAGATGAGTTTTCGTCCGAAACCCTGATACAACGAACGAGATAGTCTGTTTTGTACACGAAGAGCATCCAGTTTTTGTCGTAACCCTCCCAACTCTTTATAACATGCTATGTGGGTGAAATGATGATACCATGCCAACTTTCGACCTTTTTAGAGTTCATTTGTAGTGCTTTTCAATTTCAGGGTCATTTAGCTCAATAAATAGTAAATGCATGAAAAATACCAAATGAAGTCAGAAAGGGTTGAAAATTGATGATGTGGCTTTGAATGGTGCATTTTGAACATGCAAAAAGTCTGGAGTTCAAATAAGTTCAGAGAAATGAAATCTCTTTGTAATAGATGATTTTTTGTCCGAAAGCCTGATACTTCGAAAGAGATTGTCTGTTTGTACACGAAGTGGATCCAGGTTTTGCCGGAACCCTCTGAACTTTTAATAACATGCCATGTGGGGGAAATGATGATACCATGCCAACTTTCGACCTTTTCAATTTGTAGTGGTTTTATATTTCAGTGTCATTTAGCTCAAAAATCAGTAAATGAATGAAAAATACCAAATAAAGTCACAAACAGTTGAAAATTTATGATGTGGCTTTGAATGGTTCATTTTCACCACACAAAAAGTTTGGAGGTCAAATAAGCTCAAGAAATGAAATCCCTTTGTAACAGATGAGTTTTCGTCCGAAACCCTGATACTACGAAAGAGATTGTCTGTTTTGTACACGAAGTGTATCCAGTTTTTGCCGTAACCCTCTCAACTTTTTATAACATGCTATGTGGGTGAAATGATGATACCATGCCAACTTTCGACCTTTTCTGAGTTCATTTGTAGTGCTTTTCAATTATGATACCATACCAACTTTTGACCTTTCAGAGCTCATTTGTAGTGCTTTTCAATTGCAGGGTCATTTAGCTATAAAAAAAAGTACATACATGAAAAATACCAAATGAAGTCAGAAAGGGTTGAATATTTATGATATTGCTTTGAATGGCGCATGTTGGACACACAAAAAGTATGGAGTTCAAATAATTTCAAAAAATGAAATCCGTTTGTAATAGATGGGTTTTCATCTAAAACCCTAATACTTCGACACAGATTGTCTGTTTTGTACACGAAGTGCATCCAATTTTTTTCTAACCCTCTCGACTTTTTATAACATGCTATGTGGGTGAAATGATGATACCATGCCAACTTTCAACCTTCTCAGAATTCACTTGTAGTGCTTTGCAATTTCAGGGTCATTTAGCTCTAACAAAACTCTAAACGCATGAAAAATACCAAATCATGTAAGAAACGGTTGAAAATTTATCATGTGGCAGGTGCATTTTGAACACACAAAAAGTCTAGAGGTCAAATAAGTTCAAAAAAAATAAATCCCTTTGTAACAGATGAGTTTTCGTCCGAAACCCTGATACTACGAACGAGATAGTCTGTTTTGTACACGAAGAGCATCCAGTTTTTGTCGTAACCCTCCCAACTCTTTATAACATGCTATGTGGGTGAAATGATGATACCATGCCAACTTTCGACCTTTTCAGAGTTCATTTGAAGTGCTTTCCAATTTTAGGGTCATTTAGCTCAAAACGTAGTAAATGCATGAAAAATACCAAATGAAGTCAGAAAGGGTTGAAAATTGATGACGTGGCTTTGAATGGTGCATTTTGAACATTCAAAAAGTCTGGAGTTCAAATAAGTTCAAAAAACTGAAATCCCTTTGTAACAGATGATTTTTCGTTCGGAAGGCTGATACTTCGAAAGAGATTTTTTATTTGTACACGAAGTGCATCCAGGTTTTGCCGGAACCCTCTGAACTTTTAATAACATGCCATGTGGGTGAAATAATGATACCATGCCAACTTTCGACCTTTTCAATTTGTAGTGGTTTTAAATTTCAGTGTCATTTAGCTCAAAAATAAGTAAATGCATGAAAAATACCAAATAAAGTAAGAAACTGTTGAAAATTTATGATGTGGCTTTGAATGGTGCATTTTGACCACAAAAAAGTTTGGAGGTCAAATAAGCTCCAAAAATGAAATCCCTATGTAACGGATGAGTTTTCGTCCGAAACCCTGATACTACGAAAGAGATTGTCTGTTTTGTACACGAAGTGTATCCAGTTTTTGCCGTAACCCTCTCAACTTTTCATAACATGCTATGTGGGTGAAATGATGATACCATGCCAACTTTCGACCTTTTCTGAGTTCATTTGTAGTGCTTTTCAATTTCAGGGTCATTTAGCTCAAAAATTAGAAAATGCATGAGAAATATCAAATCAAGTCAAAAATGGTTGAAAATTTACGATGTAGCTTCGAATGGTGCATTTTGAACATAGAAAATGTCTGAAAGTCAAATAAGTTCAAAAAAATGAAATCCGTTTGTAACAGATTAGTTTTCGTCCGAAACCCTGATACTACGAAAGAGATTGTCTGTTTTGTACACGAAGTGCATCGAGTTTTTGCCGTAACCCTCTCAACTTTTTATAACATGCCATGTGGGTTAAATGATGATACCATGCCAACTTTCGACCTTTTCAGAGTTCATTTGTAGTGGCTTTAAATTTCAGTGTCATTTAGCTCAAAAATCAGTAAATGCATGAAAAATACCAAATGAAGTCAAAAAGGGTTGAAAATTGATGATGTGGCTTTCAATGGTGCATTTTGAACACGCAAAAAGTCTGGAGTTCAAATATGTTCAAAAAAATGAAATCCCATTGTAACAGATGAGTTTTCGTCCAAAACCCTGATACTTCGAAAATGATTGTCTATTTTGTACACGAAGTGCATCCAGTTTTTGCCATAACCCTCTGAACATTTTCTGACATGCTATGTGGGTGAAATGATGATACCATACCAACTTTTTACCTTTCAGAGCTCATTTGTAGTGCTTTTCAATTGCAGGGTCATTTAGCTATAAAAAAAGTACATACATGAAAAATACCAAATGAAGTCATAAAGGGTTGAATATTTATGATATTGCTTTGAATGGCGCATGTTGGACACACAAAAAGTATGGAGTTCAAATGATTTCAAAAAATGAAATCCGTTTGTAATAGATGGGTTTTCATCTAAAACCCTAATACTTCGACACAGATTGTCTGTTTTGTACACGACGTGCATCCAATTTTTTTCTAACCCTCTCGACTTTTTATAACATGCTATGTGGGTGAAATGATGATACCATGCCAACTTTCAACCTTTTCAGAATTCACTTGTAGTGCTTTGCAATTTCAGGGTCATTTAGTTCTAACAAAACTCGAAACGCATGAAAAATACCAAATCATGTAAGAAACGGTTGAAAATTTATGATGTGGCAGGTGCATTTTGAACACACAAAAGAGGTCAAATAAGTTCAAAAAAAATAAATCCCTTTGTAACAGATGAGTTTTCGTCCGAAACCCTGATACTACGAAAGAGATAGTCTGTTTTGTACATGAAGAGCATCCAGTTCTTGTCGTAACCCTCCCAACTCTTTATAACATGCTATGTGGGTGAAATGATGATACCATGCCAACTTTCGACCTTTTCAGAGTTCATTTGTAGTGCTTTTCAATTTCAGGGTCATTTAGCTCAACACATAGTAAATGCATGAAAAATACCAAATGAAGTCAGAAAGGGTTGAAAATTGATGATGTGGCTTTGAATGGTGCATTTTGAACATGCAAAAAGTCTGTAGTACAAATAAGTTCAAAGAAATGAAATCCCTTTTTAACAGATGATTTTTCTTTCGGAAGCCTCATACTTCGAAAGAGATTGTCTGTTTGTACACGAAGTGCATCCAGGTTTTGCCGGAACCCTCTAAAATTTTAATAACATGCTATGTGGGTGAAATGATGATACCATGCCAACTTTCGACCTTTTCAATTTGTAGTGGTTTTAAATTTCAGTGTCATTTAGCTAAAAAATCAGTAAATGCATGAAAAATACCAAATAAAGTCAGAAACAGTTGAAAATTTATGATGTGGCTTTGAATGGTGCATTTTGACCACACAAAAAGTTTGGAGGTCAAATAAGCTCAAAAAATGAAATCCCTTTGTAACGGATGAGTTTTCGTCCGAAACCCTGATACTACGAAAGAGATTGTCTGTTTTGTACACGAAGTGTATCCAGTTTTTGCCGTAACCCTCTCAACTTTTTATAACATGCTATGTGGGTGAAATGATGATACCATGCGAACTTTCGACCTTTTCTGAGTTCATTTGTAGTGCTTTTCAATTCAGGGTCATTTAGCTCAAAAATCAGAAAATGCAAGAAAAATACCAAATCAAGTCAAAAACGGTTGAATATTTACGATGTAGCTTTGAGTGGTGCATTTTGAACATAGAAAATGTCTGAAGGTCAAATAAGTTCAAAAAATTGAAATCCCTTTGTAACAGATTAGTTTTTGTCCGAAACCCTGATACTACGAAAGAGATTGTCTGTTTTGTACACGAAGTGCATCGAGTGTTTGCCGTAACCCTCTCAACTTTTTATAACATGCCATGTGGGTTAAATGATGATACCATGCCAACTTTCGACCTTTTCAGAGTTCATTTGTAGTGGCTTTCAATTTCAGTGTCATTTAGCTGAAAAATCAGTAAATGCATGAAAAATACCAAATGAAGTCAAAAAGGGTTGAAAATTGATGATGTGGCTTTCAATGGTGCATTTTGAACACGCAAAAAGTCTAGAGTGCAAATATGTTCAAAAAATGAAATCCCATTGTAACAGATGATTTTTCGTCCGAAACCCTGATACTTCGAAAATGATTGTCTATTTTGTACAGGAAGTGCATCCAGTTTTTGCCATAACCGTCTGAACATTTTCGTTACAATGGGATTACCATACCAACTTTTGACCTTTGAGAGCTCATTTGTAGTGCTTTTCAATTGCAGGGTCATTTAGCTATAAAAAAAAGTACATACATGAAAAATATCAAATGAAGTCAGAAAGGGTTGAATATTTATGATATTGCTTTGAATGGCGCATGTTGGACACACAAAAAGTATGGAGTTCAAATAATTTCAAAAAATGAAATCCGTTTGTAATAGATGGGTTTTCATCTAAAACCCTAATACTTCGACACAGATTGTCTGTTTTGTACACGAAGTGCATCCAATTTTTTTCTAACCCTCTCGACTTTTTATAACATGCTATGTGGGTGAAATGATGATACCATGCCAACTTTCAACCTTTTCAGAATTCACTTGTAGTGCTTTGCAATTTCAGGGTCATTTAGCTCTAACAAAACTGTAAACGCATGAAAAATACCAAATCATGTAAGAAACGGTTGAAAATTTATGATGTGGCAGGTGCATTTTGAACACACAAAAAGTCTAGAGGTCAAATAAGTTCAAAAAAAATAAATCCTTTTGTAACAGATGAGTTTTCGTCCGAAACCCTGATACTACGAACGAGATAGTCTGTTTTGTACACGAAGAGAATCCAGTTTTTGTCGTAACCCTCCCAACTCTTTATAACATGCTATGTGGGTGAAATGATGATACCATGCCAACTTTCGACCTTTTCAGAGTTCATTTGTAGTGCTTTTCAATTTTAGGGTCATTTAGCTCAATACATAGTAAATGCATGAAAAATACCAAATGAAGTCAGAAAGGGTTGAAAATTGATGATGTGGCTTTGAATGGTGCATTTTGAACATGCAAAAAGTCTGGAGTTCAAATAAGTTCAAAGAACTGAAATCTCTTTGTAACAGATGATTTTTCGTCCGAAAGCCTGATACTTCGAAAGAGATTGTCTGTTTGTACATGAAGTGCATCCAGGTTTTGCCGGAACCCTCTGAACTTTTAATAACATGCCATGTGGGTGAAATGATCATACCATGCCAACATTCGAGCTTTTCAATTTGTAGTGGTTTTATATTTCAGTGTCATTTAGCTCAAAAATCAGTAAATGAATGAAAAATACCAAATAAACTCAGAAACAGTTGAAAATTTATGATGTGGCTTTGAATGGTTCATTTTGACCACACAAAAAGTTTGGAGGTCAAATAAGCTCAAGAAATGAAATCCCTTTGTAACAGATGAGTTTTCGTCCGAAACCCTAATACTACGAAAGAGATTGTCTGTTTTGTACACGAAGTGTATCCAGTTTTTGCCGTAACCCTCTCAAGTTTTTATAACATGCTATGTGGGTGAAATGATGATACCATGCCAACTTTTGACCTTTCAGAGCTCATTTGTAGTGCTTTTCAATTGCAGGGTCATTTAGCTATAAAAAAAAGTACATACATGAAAAATACCAAATGAAGTCAGAAAGGGTTGAATATTTATGATATTGCTTTGAATGGCGCATGTTGGACACACAAAAAGTATGGAGTTCAAATAATTTCAAAAAATGAAATCCGTTTGTAATAGATGGGTTTTCATCTAAAACCCTAATACTTCGACACAGATTGTCTGTTTTGTACACGAAGTGCATCCAATTTTTTTCTAACCCTCTCGACTTTTTATAACATGCTATGTGGGTGAAATGATGACACCATGCCAACTTTCAACCTTTTCAGAATTCACTTGTAGTGCTTTGCAATTTCAGGGTCATTTACCTCTAACAAAACTCTAAACGCATGAAAAATAGCAAATCATGTAAGAAACGGTTGAAAATTTATGATGTGGCAGGTGCATTTTGAACACACAAAAAGTCTAGAGGTCAAATAAGTTCAAAAAAAATAAATCCCTTTGTAACAGATGAGTTTTCGTCCGAAACCCTGATACTACGAACGAGATAGTCTGTTTTGTACACGCAGAGCATCCAGTTTTTGTCGTAACCCTCCCAACTCTTTATAACATGCTATGTGGGTGAAATGATGATACCATGCCAACTTTCGACCTTTTTAGAGTTCATTTGTAGTGCTTTTCAATTTCAGGGTCATTTAGCTCAATACATAGTAAATGCATGAAAAATACCAAATGAAGTCAGAAAGGGTTGAAAATTTATGATGTGGCTTTGAATTGTGCATTTTGAACATGCAAAAAGTCTGGAGTTCAAATAAGTTCAGAGAAATGAAATCTCTTTGTAATAGATGATTTTTCGTCCGAAAGCCTGATACTTCGAAAGAGATTGTCTGTTTGTACACGAAGTGGATCCAGGTTTTGCCGGAACACTCTGAACTTTTAATAACATGCCATGTGGGGGAAATGATGATACCATGCCTACTTTCGACCTTTTCAATTTGTAGTGGTTTTATAGTTCAGTGTCATTTAGCTCAAAAATCAGTAAATGAATGAAAAATACTAAATAAAGTCACAAACAGTTGAAAATTTATGATGTGGCTTTGAATGGTTCATTTTCACCACACAAAAAGTATGGAGGTCAAATAAGCTCAAGAAATGAAATCCCTTTGTAACAGATGAGTTTTCGTCCGAAACCCTGATACTACGAAAGAGATTGTCTGTTTTGTACACGAAGTGTATCCAGTTTTTGCCGTAACCCTCTCAACTTTTTATAACATGCTATGTGTGTGAAATGATGATACCATGCCAACTTTCGACCTTTTCTGAGTTCATTTGTAGTGCTTTTCAATTATGATACCATACCAACTTTTGACCTTTCAGAGCTCATTTGTAGTGCTTTTCAATTGCAGGGTCATTTAGATATAAAAAAAAGTACATACATGAAAAATACCAAATGAAGTCAGAAAGGGTTGAATATTTATGATATTGCTTTGAATGGCGCATGTTGGACACACAAAAAGTATGGAGTTCAAATGATTTCAAAAAATGAAATCCGTTTGTAATAGATGGGTTTTCATCTAAAACCCTAATACTTCGACACAGATTGTCTGTTTTGTACACGACGTGCATCCAATTTTTTTCTAACCCTCTCGACTTTTTATAACATGCTATGTGGGTGAAATGATGATACCATGCCAACTTTCAACCTTTTCAGAATTCACTTGTAGTGCTTTGCAATTTCAGGGTCATTTAGTTCTAACAAAACTCCAAACGCATGAAAAATACCAAATCATGTAAGAAACGGTTGAAAATTTATGATGTGGCAGGTGCATTTTGAACACACAAAAAGTCTAGAGGTCAAATAAGTTCGAAAAAATTAAATCCCTTTGTAACAGATGAGTTTTCGTCCGAAACCCTGATACTACGAAAGAGATAGTCTGTTTTGTACACGAAGAGCATCCAGTTTTTGTCGTAACCCTCCCAACTCTTTATAACATGCTATGTGGGTGAAATGATGATACCATGCCAACTTTCGACCTTTTCAGAGTTCATTTGTAGTGCTTTTAAATTTCAGGGTCATTTAGCTCAACACATAGTAAATGCATGAAAAATACCAAATGAAGTCAGAAAGGGTTGAAAATTGATGATGTGGCTTTGAATGGTGCATTTTGAACATGCAAAAAGTCTGGAGTTCAAATAAGTTCAAAGAAATGAAATCCCTTTTTAACAGATGATTTTTCGTTCGGAAGCCTCATACTTCGAAAGAGATTGTCTGTTTGTACACGAAGTGCATCCAGGTTTTGCCGGAACCCTCTAAAATTTTAATAACATGCTATGTGGGTGAAATGATGATACCATGCCAACTTTCGACCTTTTCAATTTGTAGTGGTTTTAAATTTCAGTGTCATTTAGCTAAAAAATCAGTAAATGCATGAAAAATACCAAATAAAGTCAGAAACAGTTGAAAATTTATGATGTGGCTTTGAATGGTGCATTTTGACCACACAAAAAGTTTGGAGGTCAAATAAGCTCAAAAAATGAAATCCCTTTGTAACGGATGAGTTTTCGTCCGAAACCCTGATACTACGAAAGAGATTGTCTGTTTTGTACACGAAGTGTATCCAGTTTTTGCCGTAACCCTCTCAAATTTTTATAACATGCTATGTGGGTGAAATGATGATACCATGCGAACTTTCGACCTTTTCTGAGTTCATTTGTAGTGCTTTTCAATTTCAGGGTCATTTAGCTCAAAAATCAGAAAATGCAAGAAAAATACCAAATCAAGTCAAAAACGGTTGAAAATTTACGATGTAGCTTTGAGTGGTGCATTTTAAACATAGAAAATGTCTGAAGGTCAAATAAGTTCAAAAAATTGAAATCCCTTTGTAACAGATTAGTTTTTGTCCGAAACCCTGATACTACGAAAGAGATTGTCTGTTTTGTACACGAAGTGCATCGTGTTTGCCGTAACCCTCTCAACTTTTTATAACATGCCATGTGGGTTAAATGATGATACCATGCCAACTTTCGACCTTTTCAGAGTTCATTTGTAGTGGCTTTCAATTTCAGTGTCATTTAGCTGAAAAATCAGTAAATGCATGAAAAATACCAAATGAAGTCAAAAAGGGTTGAAAATTGATGATGTGGCTTTCAATGGTGCATTTTGAACACGCAAAAAGTCTAGAGTGCAAATATGTTCAAAAAATGAAATCCCATTGTAACAGATGAGTTTTTGTCTGAAACCCTCATACTTCGAAAATGATTGTCTATTTTGTACAGGAAGTGCATCCAGTTTTTGCCATAACCGTCTGAACATTTTCGTTACAATGGGATTACCATACCAACTTTTGACCTTTGAGAGCTCATTTGTAGTGCTTTCCAATTGCAGGGTCATTTAGCTATAAAAAAAGTACATACATGAAAAATATCAAATGAAGTCAGAAAGGGTTGAATATTTATGATCTTGCTTTGAATGGCGCATGTTGGACACACAAAAAGTATGGAGTTCAAATAATTTCAAAAAATGAAATCCGTTTGTAATAGATGGGTTTTCATCTAAAACCCTAATACTTCGACATAGATTGTCTGTTTTGTACACGAAGTGCATCCAATTTTTTTCTAACCCTCTCGACTTTTTATAACATGCTATGTGGGTGAAATGATGATACCATGCTAACTTTCAACCTTTTCAGAATTCACTTGTAGTGCTTTGCAATTTCAGGGTCATTTAGCTCTAACAAAACTCTAAACGCATGAAAAATACCAAATCATGTAAGAAACGGTTGAAAATTTATGATGTGGCAGGTGCATTTTGAACACACAAAAAGTCTAGAGGTCAAATAAGTTCAAAAAAAATAAATCCCTTTGTAACAGATGAGTTTTCGTCCGAAACCCTGATACTACGAACGAGATAGTCTGTTTTGTACACGAAGAGCATCCAGTTTTTGTCGTAACCCTCCCAACTCTTTATAACATGCTATGTGGGTGAAATGATGATACCATGCCAACTTTCGACCTTTTTAGAGTTCATTTGTAGTGCTTTTCAATTTCAGGGTCATTTAGCTCAATACATAGTAAATGCATGAAAAATACCAAATGAAGTAAGAAAGGGTTGAAAATTGATGATGTGGCTTTGAATGGTGCATTTTGAACATGCAAAAAGTCTGGAGTTCAAATAAGTTCAGAGAAATGAAATCTCTTTGTAACAGATTATTTTTCGTCCGAAAGCCTGATACTTCGAAAGAGATTGTCTGTTTGTACACGAAGTGGATCCAAGTTTTGCCGGAACCCTCTGAACTTTTAATAACATGCCATGTGGGGGAAATGATGATACCATGCCAACTTTCGACCGTTTCAATTTGTAGTGGTTTTATATTTCAGTGTCATTTAGCTCAAAAATCAGTAAATGAATGAAAAATACCAAATAAAGTCACAAACACTTGAAAATTTATGATGTGGCTTTGAATGGTTCATTTTGACCACACAAAAAGTTTGGAGGTAAAATAAGCTCAAGAAATGAAATCCCTTTGTAACAGATGAGTTTTCCTCCGAAACCCTGATACTACGAAAGAGATTGTCTGTTTTGTACACGAAGTGTATCCAGTTTTTGCCGTAACCCTCTCAACTTTTTATAACATGCTATGTGGGTGAAATGATGATACAATTCCAACTTTCGACCTTTTCTGAGTTCATTTGTAGTGCTTTTCAATTATGATACCATACCAACTTTTGACCTTTCAGAGCTCATTTGTAGTGCTTTTCAATTGCAGGGTCATTTAGCTATAAAAAAAGTACATACATGAAAAATACTGAATGAAGTTAGAAAGGGTTGAATATTTACTATATTGCTTTGAATGGCGCATGTTGGACACACAAAAAGTATGGAGTTCAAATAATTTCAAAAAAAGAAATCCGTTTGTAATAGATGGGTTTTCATCTAAAACCCTAATACTTCGACACAGATTGTCTGTTTTGCACACGAAGTGCATCCAATTTTTTTCTAACCCTCTCGACTTTTTATAACATGCTATGTGGGTGAAATGATGATACCATGCGAACTTTCAACCTTTTCAGAATTCACTTGTAGTGCTTTGCAATTTCAGGGTCATTTAGCTCTAACAAAACTCTAAACGCATGAAAAATACCAAATCATGTAAGAAACGGTTGAAAATTTATGATGTGGCAGGTGCATTTTGAACACACAAAAAGTCTAGAGGTCAAATAAGTTCAAAAAAAATAAATCCCTTTGTAACAGATGAGTTTTCGTCCGAAACCCTGATACTACGAACGAGATAGTCTGTTTTGTACACGAAGAGCATCCAGTTTTTGTCGTAACCCTCCCAACTCTTTATAACATGCTATGTGGGTGAAATGATGATACCATGCCAACTTTCGACCTTTTTAGAGTTCATTTGTAGTGCTTTTCAATTTCAGGGTCATTTAGCTCAATACATAGTAAATGAATGAAAAATACCAAATGAAGTCAGAAAGGGTTGAAAATTGATGATGTGGCTTTGAATGGTGCATTTTGAACATGCAAAAAGTCTGGAGTTCAAATAAGTTCATAGAAATGAAATCTCTTTGTAACAGATGATTTTTCGTCCTAAAGCCTGATACTTCGAAAGAGATTGTCTGTTTGTACACGATGTGGATCCAAGTTTTGCCGGAACCCTCTAAACTTTTAATAACATGCCATGTGGGGGAAATGATGATACCATGCCAACTTTCAACCTTTTCAATTTGTAGTGGTTTTATATTTCAGTATCATTTAGCTGAAAAATCAGTAAATGAATGAAAAATACCAAATAAAGTCAGAAACAGTTGAAAATTTATGATGTGGCTTTGAATGGTTCATTTTGACCACACAAAAAGTTTGGAGGTAAAATAAGCTCAAGAAATGAAATCCCTTTGTAACAGATGAGTTTTCCTCCGAAACCCTGATACTACGAAAGAGATTGTCTGTTTTGTACACGAAGTGTATCCAGTTTTTGCCGTAACCCTCTCAACTTTTTGTAACATGCTATGTGGGTGAAATGATGATACCATTCCAACTTTCGACCTTTTCTGAGTTCATTTGTAGTGCTTTTCAATTATGATACCATACCAACTTTTGACCTTTCAGAGCTCATTTGTAGTGCTTTTCAATTGCAGGGTCATTTAGCTATAAAAAAAGTACATACATGAAAAATACCAAATGAAGTCAGAAAGGGTTGAATATTTACTATATTGCTTTGAATGACGCATGTTGGACACGCAAAAAGTATGGAGTTCAAATAATTTCAAAAAATGAAATCCGTTTGTAATAGATGGGTTTTCATCTAAAAACCTAATACTTCGACACAGATTGTCTGTTTTGCACACGAAGTGCATCCAATTTTTTTCTAACCCTCTCGACTTTTTATAACATGCTATGTGGGTGAAATGATGATACCATGCCAACTTTCAACCTTTTCAGAATTCACTTGTAGTGCTTTGCAATTTCAGGGTCATTTAGCTCTAACAAAACTCTAAACGCATGAAAAATACCAAATCATGTGAGAAACGGTTGAAAATTTATGATGTGGCAGGTGCATTTTGAACACACAAAAAGTCTAGAGGTCAAATAAGTTCAAAAAAAATAAATCCCTTTGTAACAGATGAGTTTTCGTCCGAAACCCTCATACTACGAACGAGATAGTCTGTTTTGTACACGAAAAGCATCCAGTTTTTGTCGTAACCCTCCCAACTCTTTATAACATGCTATGTGGGTGAAATGATGATACCATGCCAACTTTCGACCTTTTCAGAGTTCATTTGTAGTGCTTTTCAATTTTAGGGTCATTTAGCTCAATACATAGTAAATGCATGAAAAATACCAAATGAAGTCAGAAAGGGTTGAAAATTGATGATGTGGCTTTGAATAGTGCATTTTGAACATGCCAAAAGTCTGGAGTTCAAATAAGTTCAAAGAAATGAAATCTCTTTGTAACAGATGATTTTTCGTCCGAAGGCCTGATACATCGAAAGAGATTGTCTGTTTGTACACGAAGTGCATCCAGGTTTTGCCGGAACCCTCTGAACTTTTAATAACATGCCATGTGGGTGAAATGATGATACCATGCCAACTTTCGACCTTTTCAATTTGTAGTGGTTTTATATTTCAGTGTCATTTAGCTCAAAAATCAGTAAATGAATGAAAAATACTAAATAAAGTCACAAACAGTTGAAAATTTATGATGTGGCTTTGAATGGTTCATTTTGACCACACAAAAAGTTTGGAGGTCAAATAAGCTCAAGAAATGAAATCCCTTTGTAACAGATGAGTTTTCGTCCGAAACCCTAATACTACGAAAGAGATTGTCTGTTTTGTACACGAAGTGTATCCAGTTTTTGCCGTAACCCTCTCAACTTTTTATAACATGCTATGTGGGTGAAATGACGATACCATGCCAACTTTCGACCTTTTCTGAGTTCATTTGTAGTGCTTTTCAATTATGATACCATACCAACTTTTGACCTTTCAGAGCTCATTTGTAGTGCTTTTCAATTGCAGGGTCATTTAGCTATAAAAAAGTACATACATGAAAAATACCAAATGAAGTCAGAAAGGGTTGAATATTTATGATATTGCTTTGAATGGCGCATGTTGGACACACAAAAAGCATGGAGTTCAAATAATTTCAAAAAATGAAATCCGTTTGTAATAGATGGGTTTTCATCTAAAACCCTAATACTTCGACACAGATTGTCTGTTTTGTACACGAAGTGCATCCAATTTTTTTCTAACCCTCTCGACTTTTTATAACATGCTATGTGGGTGAAATGATGATACCATACCAACTTTCAACCTTTTCAGAATTCACGTGTAGTGCTTTGCAATTTCAGGGTCATTTAGCTCTAACAAAACTCTAAACGCATGAAAAATACCAAATCATGTAAGAAACGGTTGAAAATTTATGATGTGGCAGGTGCATTTTGAACACACAAAAAGTCTAGAGGTCAAATAAATTCAAAAAAAATAAATCCCTTTGTAACAGATGAGTTTTCGTCCGAAACCCTCATACTACGAACGAGATAGTCTGTTTTGTACACGAAGAGCATCCAGTTTTTGTCGTAACCCTCCCAACTCTTTATAACATGCTATGTGGGTGAAATGATGATACCATGCCAACTTTCGACCTTTTCAGAGTTCATTTGTAGTGCTTTTCAATTTCAGGGTCATTTAGCTCAATACATAGTAAATGCATGAAAAATACCAAATGAAGTCAGAAAGGGTTGAAAATTGATGATGTGGCTTTGAATGGTGCATTTTGAACATGCCAAAAGTCTGGAGTTCAAATAAGTTCAAAGAAATGAAATCTCTTTGTAACAGATGATTTTTCGTCCGAAAGCCTGATACATCGAAAGAGATTGTCTGTTTGTACACGAAGTGCATCCAGGTTTTGCCGGAACCCTCTGAACTTTTAATAACATGCCATGTGGGTGAAATGATGATACCATGCCAACTTTCGACCTTTTCAATTTGTAGTGGTTTTATATTTCAGTGTCATTTAGCTCAAAAATCAGTAAATGAATGAAAAATACCAAATAAAGTCAGAAACAGTTGAAAATTTATGATGTGGCTTTGAATGGTTCATTTTGACCACACAAAAAGTTTGGAGGTCAAATAAGCTCAAGAAATGAAATCCCTTTGTAACAGATGAGTTTTCGTCCGAAACCCTAATACTACGAAAGAGATTGTCTGTTTTGTACACGAAGTGTATCCAGTTTTTGCCGTAACCCTCTCAACTTTTTATAACATGCTATGTGGGTGAAATGATGATACCATGCCAACTTTCGACCATTTTTGAGTTCATTTGTAGTGCTTTTCAATTATGATACGATACCAACTTTTGACCTTTCAGAGCTCATTTGTAGTGCTTTTCAATTGCAGGGTCATTTAGCTATAAAAAAAAGTACATACATGAAAAATACCAAATGAAGTCAGAAAGGGTTGAATATTTATGATATTGCTTTGAATGGCGCATGTTGGACACACAAAAAGTATGGAGTTCAAATAATTTCAAAAAATGAAATCCGTTTGTAATAGATGGGTTTTCATCTAAAACCCTAATACTTCGACACAGATTGTCTGTTTTGTACACGAAGTGCATTTTTCTAACCCTCTCGACTTTTTATAACATGCTATGTGGGTGAAATGATGATACCATGCCAACTTTCAACCTTTTCAGAATTCATTTGTAGTGCTTTGCAATTTCAGGGTCATTTAGCTCTAACAAAACTCTAAACGCATGAAAAATACCAAATCATGTAAGAAACGGTTGAAAATTTATGATGTGGCAGGTGCATTTTGAACACACAAAAAGTCTAGAGGTCAAATAAGTTCAAAAAAAATAAATCTCTTTGTAACAGATGAGTTTTCGTCTGAAACCCTGATACTACGAACGAGATAGTCTGTTTTGTACACGAAGAGCATCCAGTTTTTGTCGTAACCCTCCCAACTCTTTATAACATGCTATGTGGGTGAAATGATGATACCATGCCAACTTTCGACCTTTTCAGAGTTCATTTGTAGTGCTTTTCAATTTCAGGGTCATTTAGCTCAATACATAGTAAATGCATGAAAAATACCAAATGAAGTCATAAAGGGTTGAAAATTGATGATGTGGCTTTGAATGGTGCATTTTGAACATGCCAAAAGTCTGGAGTTCAAATAAGTTCAAAGAAATGAAATCTCTTTGTAACAGATGATTTTTCGTCCGAAAGCCTGATACATCGGAAGAGATTGTCTGTTTGTACACGAAGTGCATCCAGGTTTTGCCGGAACCCTCTGAACTTTTAATAACATGCCATGTGGGTGAAATGTTGATACCATGCCAACTTTCGACCTTTTCAATTTGTAGTGGTTTTATATTTCAGTGTCATTTAGCTCAAAAATCAGTAAATGAATGAAAAATACCAAATAAAGTGAGAAACAGTTGAAAATTTATGATGTGGCTTTGAATGGTTCATTTTGACCACACAAAAAGTTTGGAGGTCAAATAAGCTCAAGAAATGAAATCCCTATGTAACAGATGAGTTTTCGTCCGAAACCCTGATACTACGAAAGAGATTGTCTGTTTTGTACACGAAGAGTATCCAGTTTTTGCCGTAACCCTCTCAACTTTTTATAACATGCTATGTGGGTGAAATGATGATACCATGCCAACTTTCGTCCTTTTCTGAGTTCATTTGTAGTGCTTTTCAATTATGATACCATACCAACTTTTGACCTTTCAGAGCTCATTTGTAGTGCTTTTCAATTGCAGGGTCATTTAGCTATAAAAAAAGTACATACATGAAAAATACCAAATAAAGGCAGAAAGGGTTGAATATTTACTATATTGCTTTGAATGGCGCATGTTGGACACACAAAAAGTATGGAGTTCAAATAATTTCAAAAAATGAAATCCGTTTGTAATAGATGGGTTTTCATCTAAAACCCTAATACTTCGACACAGATTGTCTGTTTTGCACACGAAGTGCATCCAATTTTTTTCTAACCCTCTCGACTTTTTATAACATGCTATGTGGGTGAAATGATGATACCATGCCAACTTTCAACCTTTTCAGAATTCACTTGTAGTGCTTTGCAATTTCAGGGTCATTTAGCTCTAACAAAACTCTAAACGCATGAAAAATACCAAATCATGTAAGAAACGGTTGAAAATTTATGATGTGGCAGGTGCATTTTGAACACACAAAAAGTCTAGAGGTCAAATAAGTTCAAAAAAAATAAATCCCTTTGTAACAGATGAGTTTTCGTCCGAAACCCTCATACTACGAACGAGATAGTCTGTTTTGTACACGAAAAGCATCCAGTTTTTGTCGTAACCCTCCCAACTCTTTATAACATGCTATGTGGGTGAAATGATGATACCATGCCAACTTTCGACCATTTCAGAGTTCATTTGTAGTGCTTTTCAATTTCAGGGTCATTTAGCTCAATACATAGTAAATGCATGAAAAATACCAAATGAAGTCAGAAAGGGTTGAAAATTGATGATGTGGCTTTGAATGGTGCATTTTGAACATGCCAAAAGTCTGGAGTTCAAATAAGTTCAAAGAAATGAAATCTCTTTGTAACAGATGATTTTTCGTCCGAAGGCCTCATACATCGAAAGAGATTGTCTGTTTGTACACGAAGTGCATCCAGGTTTTGCCGGAACCCTCTGAACTTTTAATAACATGCCATGTGGGTGAAATGATGATACCATGCCAACTTTCGACCTTTTCAATTTGTAGTGGTTTTATATTTCAGTGTCATTTAGCTCAAAAATCAGTAAATGAATGAAAAATACCAAATAAAGTCAAAAACAGTTGTAAATTTATGATGTGGCTTTGAATGGTTCATTTTGACCACACAAAAAGTTTGGAGGTCAAATAAGCTCAAGAAATGAAATCCCTTTGTACCAGATGAGTTTTCGTCCGAAACCCTAATACTACGAAAGAGATTGTCTGTTTTGTACACGAAGTGTATCCAGTTTTTGCCGTAACCCTCTCAACTTTTTATAACATGCTATGTGGGTGAAATGACGATACCATGCCAACTTTCGACCTTTTCTGAGTTCATTTGTAGTGCTTTTCAATTATGATACCATACCAACTTTTGACCTTTCAGAGCTCATTTGTAGTGCTTTTCAATTGCAGGGTCATTTAGCTATAAAAAAAGTACATACATGAAAAATACCAAATGAAGTCAGAAAGGGTTGAATATTTATGATATTGCTTTGAATGTCGCATGTTGGACACACAAAAAGCATGGAGTTCAAATAATTTCAAAAAATGAAATCCGTTTGTAATAGATGGGTTTTCATCTAAAACCCTAATACTTCGACACAGATTGTCTGTTTTGTACACGAAGTGCATCCCATTTTTTTCTAACCCTCTCGACTTTTTATAACATGCTATGTGGGTGAAATGATGATACCATACCAACTTTCAACCTTTTCAGAATTCACGTGTAGTGCTTTGCAATTTCAGGGTCATTTAGCTCAAACAAAACTCTAAACGCATGAAAAATACCAAATCATGTAAGAAACGGTTGAAAATTTATGATGTGGCAGGTGCATTTTGAACACACAAAAAGTCTAGAGGTCAAATAAGTTCAAAAAAAAAAATCCGTTTGTAACAGATGAGTTTTCGTCCGAAACCCTCATACTACGAACGAGATAGTCTGTTTTGTACACGAAGAGCATCCAGTTTTTGTCGTAACCCTCCCAACTCTTTATAACATGCTATGTGGGTGAAATGATGATACCATGCCAACTTTCGACCTTTTCAGAGTTCATTTGTAGTGCTTTTCAATTTCAGGGTCATTTAGCTCAATACATAGTAAATGCATGAAAAATACCAAATGAAGTCAGAAAGGGTTGAAAATTGATGATGTGGCTTTGAATGGTGCATTTTGAACATGCCAAAAGTCTGGAGTTCAAATAAGTTCAAAGAAATGAAATCTCTTTGTAACAGATGATTTTTCGTCCGAAAGCCTGATACATCGAAAGAGATTGTCTGTTTGTACACGAAGTGCATCCAGGTTTTGCCGGAACCCTCTGAACTTTTAATAACATGCCATGTGGGTGAAATGATGATACCATGCCAACTTTCGACCTTTTCAATTTGTAGTGGTTTTATATTTCAGTGTCATTTAGCTCAAAAATCTGTAAATGAATGAAAAATACCAAATAAAGTCAGAAACAGTTGAAAATTTATGATGTGGCTTTGAATGGTTCATTTTGACCACACAAAAAGTTTGGAGGTCAAATAAGCTCAAGAAATGAAATCCCTTTGTAACAGATGAGTTTTCGTCCGAAACCCTAATACTACGAAAGAGATTGTCTGTTTTGTACACGAAGTGTATCCAGTTTTTGCCGTAACCCTCTCAACTTTTTATAACATGCTATGTGGGTGAAATGATGATACCATGCCAACTTTCGACCTTTTTTGAGTTCATTTGTAGTGCTTTTCAATTATGATACCATACCAACTTTTGACCTTTCAGAGCTCATTTGTAGTGCTTTTCAATTGCAGGGTCATTTAGCTATAAAAAAAAGTACATACATGAAAAATACCAAATGAAGTCAGAAAGGGTTGAATATTTATGATATTGCTTTGAATGGCGCATGTTGGACACACAAAAAGTATGGATTTCAAATAATTTCAAAAAATGAAATCCGTTTGTAATAGATGGGTTTTCATCTAAAACCCTAATACTTCGACACAGATTGTCTGTTTTGTACACGAAGTGCATCCAATTTTTTTCTAACCCTCTCGACTTTTTATAACATGCTATGTGGGTGAAATGATGATACCATGCCAACTTTCAACCTTTTCAGAATTCATTTGTAGTGCTTTGCAATTTCAGGGTCATTTAGCTCTAACAAAACTCTAAACGCATGAAAAATACCAAATCATGTAAGAAACGGTTGAAAATTTATGATGTGGCAGGTGCATTTTGAACACACAAAAAGTCTAGAGGTCAAATAAGTTCAAAAAAAATAAATCTCTTTGTAACAGATGAGTTTTCGTCCGAAACCCTGATACTACGAACGAGATAGTCTGTTTTGTACACGAAGAGCATCCAGTTTTTGTCGTAACCCTCCCAACTCTTTATAACATGCTATGTGGGTGAAATGATGATACCATGCCAACTTTCGACCTTTTCAGAGTTCATTTGTAGTGCTTTTCAATTTCAGGGTCATTTAGCTCAATACATAGTAAATGCATGAAAAATACCAAATGAAGTCATAAAGGGTTGAAAATTGATGATGTGGCTTTGAATGGTGCATTTTGAACATGCCAAAAGTCTGGAGTTCAAATAAGTTCAAAGAAATGAAATCTCTTTGTAACAGACGATTTTTCGTCCGAAAGCCTGATACATCGGAAGAGATTGTCTGTTTGTACACGAAGTGCATCCAGGTTTTGCCGGAACCCTCTGAACTTTTAATAACATGCCATGTGGGTGAAATGATGATACCATGCCAACTTTCGACCTTTTCAATTTGTAGTGGTTTTATATTTCAGTGTCATTTAGCTCAAAAATCAGTAAATGAATGAAAAATACCAAATAAAGTCAGAAACAGTTGAAAATTCATGATGTGGCTTTGAATGGTTCATTTTGACCACACAAAAAGTTTGGAGGTCAAATAAGCTCAAGAAATGAAATCCCTTTGTAACAGATGAGTTTTCGTCCGAAACCGTGATACTACGAAAGAGATTGTCTGTTTTGTACACGAAGTGTATCCAGTTTTTGCCGTAACCCTCTCAACTTTTTATAACATGCTATGTGGGTGAAATGATGATACCATGCCAACTTTTGACCTTTTCTGAGTTCATTTGTAGTGCTTTTCAATTATGATACCATACCAACTTTTGACCTTTCAGAGCTCATTTGTAGTGCTTTTCAATTGCAGGGTCATTTAGCTGTAAAAAAAAGTACATACATGAAAAATACCAAATGAAGTCAGAAAGGGTTGAATATTTATGATATTGCTTTGAATGGCGCATGTTGGACACACAAAAAGTATGGATTTCAAATAATTTCAAAAAATGAAATATGTTTGTAATAGATGGGTTTTCATCTAAAACCCTAATACTTCGACACAGATTGTCTGTTTTGTACACAAAGTGCATCCAATTTTTTTCTAACCCTCTCGACTTTTTATAACATGCTATGTGGGTGAAATGATGATACCATGCCAACTTTCAACCTTTTCAGAATTCATTTGTAGTGCTTTGCAATTTCAGGGTCATTTAGCTCTAACAAAACTCGAAACGCATGAAAAATACCAAATCATGTAAGAAACGGTTGAAAATTTATGATGTGGCAGGTGCATTTTTAACACACAAAAAGTCTAGAGGTCAAATAAGTTCAAAAAAAATAAATCTCTTTGTAACAGATGAGTTTTCGTCCGAAACCCTGATACTACGAACGAGATAGTCTGTTTTGTACACGAAGAGCATCCAGTTTTTGTCGTAACCCTCCCAACTCTTTATAACATGCTATGTGGGTGAAATGATGATACCATGCCAACTTTCGACCTTTTCAGAGTTCATTTGTAGTGCTTTTCAATTTCAGGGTCATTTAGCTCAATACATAGTAAATGCATGAAAAATACCAAATGAAGTCATAAAGGGTTGAAAATTGATGATGTGGCTTTGAATGGTGCATTTTGAACATGCCAAAAGTCTGGAGTTCAAATAAGTTCAAAGAAATGAAATCTCTTTGTAACAGACGATTTTTCGTCCGAAAGCCTGATACATCGGAAGAGATTGTCTGTTTGTACACGAAGTGCATCCAGGTTTTGCCGGAACCCTCTGAACTTTTAATAACATGCCATGTGGGTGAAATGATGATACCATGCCAACTTTCGACCTTTTCAATTTGTAGTGGTTTTATATTTCAGTGTCATTTAGCTCAAAAATCAGTAAATGAATGAAAAATACCAAATAAAGTCAGAAACAGTTGAAAATTCATGATGTGGCTTTGAATGGTTCATTTTGACCACACAAAAAGTTTGGAGGTCAAATAAGCTCAAGAAATGAAATCCCTTTGTAACAGATGAGTTTTCGTCCGAAACCGTGATACTACGAAAGAGATTGTCTGTTTTGTACACGAAGTGTATCCAGTTTTTGCCGTAACCCTCTCAACTTTTTATAACATGCTATGTGGGTGAAATGATGATACCATGCCAACTTTTGACCTTTTCTGAGTTCATTTGTAGTGCTTTTCAATTATGATACCATACCAACTTTTGACCTTTCAGAGCTCATTTGTAGTGCTTTTCAATTGCAGGGTCATTTAGCTATAAAAAAAGTACATACATGAAAAATACCAAATGAAGTCAGAAAGGGTTGAATATTTATGATATTGCTTTGAATGGCGCATGTTGGACACACAAAAAGTATGGAGTTCAAATAATTTCAAAAAATGAAATCCGTTTGTAATAGATGGGTTTTCATCTAAAACCCTAATACTTCGACACAGATTGTCTGTTTTGCACACGAAGTGCATCCAATTTTTTTCTAACCCTCTCGACTTTTTATAACATGCTATGTGGGTGAAATGATGATACCATGCCAACTTTCAACCTTTTCAGAATTGCTTGTAGTGCTTTGCAATTTCAGGGTCATTTAGCTCTAACAAAACTCTAAACGCATGAAAAATACCAAATCATGTAAGAAACGGTTGAAAATTTATGATGTGGCAGGTGCATTTTTAACACACAAAAAGTCTAGAGGTCAAATAAGTTCAAAAAAAATAAATCCCTTTGTAACAGATGAGTTTTCGTCCGAAACCCTCATACTACGAACGAGATAGTCTGTTTTGTACACGAAAAGCATCCAGTTTTTGTCATAACCCTCCCAACTCTTTATAACATGCTATGTGGGTGAAATGATGATACCATGCCAACTTTCGACCTTTTCAGAGTTCATTTGTAGTGCTTTTCAATTTCAGGGTCATTTAGCTCAATACATAGTAAATGCATGAAAAATACCAAATGAAGTCATAAAGGGTTGAAAATTGATGATGTGGCTTTGAATGGTGCATTTTGAACATGCCAAAAGTCTGGAGTTCAAATAAGTTCAAAGAAATGAAATCTCTTTGTAACAGACGATTTTTCGTCCGAAAGCCTGATACATCGGAAGAGATTGTCTGTTTGTACACGAAGTGCATCCAGGTTTTGCCGGAACCCTCTGAACTTTTAATAACATGCCATGTGGGTGAAATGATGATACCATGCCAACTTTCGACCTTTTCAATTTGTAGTGGTTTTATATTTCAGTGTCATTTAGCTCAAAAATCAGTAAATGAATGAAAAATACCAAATAAAGTCAGAAACAGTTGAAAATTTATGATGTGGCTTTGAATGGTTCATTTTGACCACACAAAAAGTTTGGAGGTCAAATAAGCTCAAGAAATGAAATCCCTATGTAACAGATGAGTTTTCGTCCGAAACCCTGATACTACGAAAGAGATTGTCTGTTTTGTACACGAAGAGTATCCAGTTTTTGCCGTAACCCTCTCAACTTTTTATAACATGCTATG
Organism: Hordeum marinum; assembly: GCA_022496015.1. Lineage (NCBI taxonomy): Eukaryota > Viridiplantae > Streptophyta > Magnoliopsida > Poales > Poaceae > Hordeum > Hordeum marinum. The sequence continues at coordinate 124,687 of JAAAWK010001165.1, read as the reverse complement.
TGGGTGAAATGATGATACCATGCCAACTTTCGTCCTTTTCTGAGTTCATTTGTAGTGCTTTTCAATTATGATACCATACCAACTTTTGACCTTTCAGAGCTCATTTGTAGTGCTTTTCAATTGCAGGGTCATTTAGCTATAAAAAAAGTACATACATGAAAAATACCAAATAAAGGCAGAAAGGGTTGAATATTTACTATATTGCTTTGAATGGCGCATGTTGGACACACAAAAAGTATGGAGTTCAAATAATTTCAAAAAATGAAATCCGTTTGTAATAGATGGGTTTTCATCTAAAACCCTAATACTTCGACACAGATTGTCTGTTTTGCACACGAAGTGCATCCAATTTTTTTCTAACCCTCTCGACTTTTTATAACATGCTATGTGGGTGAAATGATGATACCATGCCAACTTTCAACCTTTTCAGAATTTGCTTGTAGTGCTTTGCAATTTCAGGGTCATTTAGCTCTAACAAAACTCTAAACGCATGAAAAATACCAAATCATGTAAGAAACGGTTGAAAATTTATGATGTGGCAGGTGCATTTTGAACACACAAAAAGTCTAGAGGTCAAATAAGTTCAAAAAAAATAAATCCCTTTGTAACAGATGAGTTTTCGTCCGAAACCCTCATACTACGAACGAGATAGTCTGTTTTGTACACGAAAAGCATCCAGTTTTTGTCATAACCCTCCCAACTCTTTATAACATGCTATGTGGGTGAAATGATGATACCATGCCAACTTTCGACCTTTTCAGAGTTCATTTGTAGTGCTTTTCAATTTCAGGGTCATTTAGCTCAATACATAGTAAATGCATGAAAAATACCAAATGAAGTCAGAAAGGGTTGAAAATTGATGATGTGGCTTTGAATGGTGCATTTTGAACATGCCAAAAGTCTGGAGTTCAAATAAGTTCAAAGAAATGAAATCTCTTTGTAACAGATGATTTTTCGTCCGAAGGCCTCATACATCGAAAGAGATTGTCTGTTTGTACACGAAGTGCATCCAGGTTTTGCCGGAACCCTCTGAACTTTTAATAACATGCCATGTGGGTGAAATGATGATACCATGCCAACTTTCGACCTTTTCAATTTGTAGTGGTTTTATATTTCAGTGTCATTTAGCTCAAAAATCAGTAAATGAATGAAAAATACCAAATAAAGTCAAAAACAGTTGAAAATTTATGATGTGGCTTTGAATGGTTCATTTTGACCACACAAAAAGTTTGGAGGTCAAATAAGCTCAAGAAATGAAATCCCTTTGTACCAGATGAGTTTTCGTCCGAAACCCTAATACTACGAAAGAGATTGTCTGTTTTGTACACGAAGTGTATCCAGTTTTTGCCGTAACCCTCTCAACTTTTTATAACATGCTATGTGGGTGAAATGACGATACCATGCCAACTTTCGACCTTTTCTGAGTTCATTTGTAGTGCTTTTCAATTATGATACCATACCAACTTTTGACCTTTCAGAGCTCATTTGTAGTGCTTTTCAATTGCAGGGTCATTTAGCTATAAAAAAAGTACATACATGAAAAATACCAAATGAAGTCAGAAAGGGTTGAATATTTATGATATTGCTTTGAATGGCGCATGTTGGACACACAAAAAGCATGGAGTTCAAATAATTTCAAAAAATGAAATCCGTTTGTAATAGATGGGTTTTTATCTAAAACCCTAATACTTCGACACAGATTGTCTGTTTTGTACACGAAGTGCATCCAATTTTTTTCTAACCCTCTCGACTTTTTATAACATGCTATGTGGGTGAAATGATGATACCATACCAACTTTCAACCTTTTCAGAATTCACGTGTAGTGCTTTGCAATTTCAGGGTCATTTAGCTCAAACAAAACTCTAAACGCATGAAAAATACCAAATCATGTAAGAAACGGTTGAAAATTTATGATGTGGCAGGTGCATTTTGAACACACAAAAAGTCTAGAGGTCAAATAAGTTCAAAAATAAATAAATCCGTTTGTAACAGATGAGTTTTCGTCCGAAACCCTCATACTACGAACGAGATAGTCTGTTTTGTACACGAAGAGCATCCAGTTTTTGTCGTAACCCTCCCAACTCTTTATAACATGCTATGTGGGTGAAATGATGATACCATGCCAACTTTCGACCTTTCAGAGTTCATTTGTAGTGCTTTTCAATTTCAGGGTCATTTAGCTCAATACATAGTAAATGCATGAAAAATACCAAATGAAGTCAGAAAGGGTTGAAAATTGATGATGTGGCTTTGAATGGTGCATTTTGAACATGCCAAAAGTCTGGAGTTCAAATAAGTTCAAAGAAATGAAATCTCTTTGTAACAGATGATTTTTCGTCCGAAAGCCTGATACATCGAAAGAGATTGTCTGTTTGTACACGAAGTGCATCCAGGTTTTGCCGGAACCCTCTGAACTTTTAATAACATGCCATGTGGGTGAAATGATGATACCATGCCAACTTTCGACCTTTTCAATTTGTAGTGGTTTTATATTTCAGTGTCATTTAGCTCAAAAATCTGTAAATGAATGAAAAATACCAAATAAAGTCAGAAACAGTTGAAAATTTATGATGTGGCTTTGAATGGTTCATTTTGACCACACAAAAAGTTTGGAGGTCAAATAAGCTCAAGAAATGAAATCCCTTTGTAACAGATGAGTTTTCGTCCGAAACCCTAATACTACGAAAGAGATTGTCTGTTTTGTACACGAAGTGTATCCAGTTTTTGCCGTAACCCTCTCAACTTTTTATAACATGCTATGTGGGTGAAATGATGATACCATGCCAACTTTCGACCTTTTTGAGTTCATTTGTAGTGCTTTTCAATTATGATACCATACCAACTTTTGACCTTTCAGAGCTCATTTGTAGTGCTTTTCAATTGCAGGGTCATTTAGCTATAAAAAAAAGTACATACATGAAAAATACCAAATGAAGTCAGAAAGGGTTGAATATTTATGATATTGCTTTGAATGGCGCATGTTGGACACACAAAAAGTATGGATTTCAAATAATTTCAAAAAATGAAATCCGTTTGTAATAGATGGGTTTTCATCTAAAACCCTAATACTTCGACACAGATTGTCTGTTTTGTACACGAAGTGCATCCAATTTTTTTCTAACCCTCTCGACTTTTTATAACATGCTATGTGGGTGAAATGATGATACCATGCCAACTTTCAACCTTTTCAGAATTCATTTGTAGTGCTTTGCAATTTCAGGGTCATTTAGCTCTAACAAACTCTAAACGCATGAAAAATACCAAATCATGTAAGAAACGGTTGAAAATTTATGATGTGGCAGGTGCATTTTGAACACACAAAAAGTCTAGAGGTCAAATAAGTTCAAAAAAAATAAATCTCTTTGTAACAGATGAGTTTTCGTCCGAAACCCTGATACTACGAACGAGATAGTCTGTTTTGTACACGAAGAGCATCCAGTTTTTGTCGTAACCCTCCCAACTCTTTATAACATGCTATGTGGGTGAAATGATGATACCATGCCAACTTTCGACCTTTTCAGAGTTCATTTGTAGTGCTTTTCAATTTCAGGGTCATTTAGCTCAATACATAGTAAATGCATGAAAAATACCAAATGAAGTCATAAAGGGTTGAAAATTGATGATGTGGCTTTGAATGGTGCATTTTGAACATGCCAAAAGTCTGGAGTTCAAATAAGTTCAAAGAAATGAAATCTCTTTGTAACAGACGATTTTTCGTCCGAAAGCCTGATACATCGGAAGAGATTGTCTGTTTGTACACGAAGTGCATCCAGGTTTTGCCGGAACCCTCTGAACTTTTAATAACATGCCATGTGGGTGAAATGATGATACCATGCCAACTTTCGACCTTTTCAATTTGTAGTGGTTTTATATTTCAGTGTCATTTAGCTCAAAAATCAGTAAATGAATGAAAAATACCAAATAAAGTCAGAAACAGTTGAAAATTCATGATGTGGCTTTGAATGGTTCATTTTGACCACACAAAAAGTTTGGAGGTCAAATAAGCTCAAGAAATGAAATCCCTTTGTAACAGATGAGTTTTCGTCCGAAACCGTGATACTACGAAAGAGATTGTCTGTTTTGTACACGAAGTGTATCCAGTTTTTGCCGTAACCCTCTCAACTTTTTATAACATGCTATGTGGGTGAAATGATGATACCATGCCAACTTTTGACCTTTTCTGAGTTCATTTGTAGTGCTTTTCAATTATGATACCATACCAACTTTTGACCTTTCAGAGCTCATTTGTAGTGCTTTTCAATTGCAGGGTCATTTAGCTGTAAAAAAAAGTACATACATGAAAAATACCAAATGAAGTCAGAAAGGGTTGAATATTTATGATATTGCTTTGAATGGCGCATGTTGGACACACAAAAAGTATGGAGTTCAAATAATTTCAAAAAATGAAATATGTTTGTAATAGATGGGTTTTCATCTAAAACCCTAATACTTCGACACAGATTGTCTGTTTTGTACACAAAGTGCATCCAATTTTTTTCTAACCCTCTCGACTTTTTATAACATGCTATGTGGGTGAAATGATGATACCATGCCAACTTTCAACCTTTTCAGAATTCACTTGTAGTGCTTTGCAATTTCAGGGTCATTTAGCTCTAACAAAACTCGAAAACGCATGAAAAATACCAAATCATGTAAGAAACGGTTGAAAATTTATGATGTGGCAGGTGCATTTTGAACACACAAAAAGTCTAGAGGTCAAATAAGTTCAAAAAAAATAAATCCCTTTGTAACAGATGAGTTTTCGTCCGAAACCCTGATACTACGAACGAGATAGTCTGTTTTGTACACGAAGAGCATCCAGTTTTTGTCGTAACCCTCCCAACTCTTTATAACATGCTATGTGGGTGAAATGATGATACCATGCCAACTTTCGAACTTTTCAGAGTTCATTTGTAGTGCTTTTCAATTTCAGGGTCATTTAGCTCAATACATAGTAAATGCATGAAAAATACCAAATGAAGTCAGAAAGGGTTGAAAATTGATGATGTGGCTTTGAATGGTGCATTTTGAACATGCCAAAAGTCTGGAGTTCAAATAAGTTCAAAGAAATGAAATCTCTTTGTAACAGATGATTTTTCGTCCGAAAGACTGATACAATCGAAAGAGATTGTCTGTTTGTACACGAAGTGCATCCAGGTTTTGCCGGAACCCTCTGAACTTTTAATAACATGCCATGTGGGTGAAATGATGATACCATGCCAACTTTCGACCTTTTGCAATTTGTAGTGGTTTTATATTTCAGTGTCATTTAGCTCAAAAATCAGTAAATGAACTGAAAAATACCAAATAAAGTCAGAAACAGTTGAAAATTTATGATGTGGCTTTGAATGGTTCATTTTGACCACACAAAAAGTTTGGAGGTCAAATAAGCTCAAGAAATGAAATCCCTTTGTAACAGATGAGTTTTCGTCCGAAACCGTGATACTACGAAAGAGATTGTCTGTTTTGTACACGAAGTGTATCCAGTTTTTGCCGTAACCCTCTCAACTTTTTATAACATGCTATGTGGGTGAAATGATGATACCATGCCAACTTTCGACCTTTTCTGAGTTCATTTGTAGTGCTTTTCAATTGCAGGGTCATTTAGCTTTAAAAAAAAGTACATACATGAAAAATACCAAATGAAGTCAGAAAGGGTTGAATATTTATGATATTGCTTTGAATGGCGCATGTTGGACACACAAAAAGTATGGAGTTCAAATAATTTCAAAAAATGAAATCTGTTTGTAATAGATGGGTTTTCATCTAAAACCCTAATACTTCGACACAGATTGTCTGTTTTGTACACGAAGTGCATCCAATTTTTTTCTAACCCTCTCGACTTTTTATAACATGCTATGTGGGTGAAATGATGATACCATGCCAACTTTCAACCTTTTCAGAATTCACTTGTAGTGCTTTGCAATTTCAGGGTCATTTAGCTCTAACAAAACTCGAAACGCATGAAAAATACCAAATCATGTAAGAAACGGTTGAAAATTTATGATGTGGCAGGTGCATTTTGAACACACAAAAAGTCTAGAGGTCAAATAAGTTCAAAAAAAATAAATCCCTTTGTAACAGATGAGTTTTCGTCTGAAACCCTGATACTACGAACGAGATAGTCTGTTTTGTACACGAAGAGCATCCAGTTTTTGTCGTAACCCTCCCAACTCTTTATAACATGCTATGTGGGTGAAATGATGATACCATGCCAACTTTCGACCTTTTCAGAGTTCATTTGTAGTGCTTTTCAATTTCAGGGTCATTTAGCTCAATACATAGTAAATGCATGAAAAATACCAAATGAAGTCAGAAAGGGTTGAAAATTGATGATGTGGCTTTGAATGGTGCATTTTGAACATGCAAAAATCTGGAGTTCAAATAAGTTCAAAGAAATGAAATCTCTTTGTAACAGATGATTTTTCGTCCGAAAGCCTGATACATCGGAAGAGATTGTCTGTTTGTACACGAAGTGCATCCAGGTTTTGCCGGAACCCTCTGAACTTTTAATAACATGCCATGTGGGTGAAATGATGATACCATGCCAACTTTCAACCTTTTCAATTTGTAGTGGTTTTATATTTCAGTGTCATTTAGCTCAAAAATCAGTAAATGAATGAAAAATCCCAAATAAAGTCAGAAACAGTTGAAAATTTATGATGTGGCTTTGAATGGTTCATTTTGACCACACAAAAAGTTTGGAGGTCAAATAAGCTCAAGAAATGAAATCCCTTTGTAACAGATGAGTTTTCGTCCGAAACCCTGATACTACGAAAGAGATTGTGTGTTTTGTACACGAAGTGTATCCAGTTTTTGCCGTAACCCTCTCAACTTTTTATAACATGCTATGTGGGTGAAATGATGATACCATGCCAACTTTCGACCTTTTCTGAGTTCATTTGTAGTGCTTTTCAATTATGATACCATACCAACTTTTAACCTTTCAGAGCTCATTTGTAGTGCTTTTCAATTGCAGGGTCATTTAGCTATAAAAAAAAGTACATACATGAAAAATACCAAATGAAGTCAGAAAGGGTTGAATATTTATGATATTGCTTTGAATGGCGCATGTTGGACACACAAAAAGTATGGAGTTCAAATAATTTCAAAAAATGAGATCCGTTTGTAATAGATGGGTTTTCATCTAAAACCCTAATACTTCGACACAGATTGTCTGTTTTGTACACGAAGTGCATCCAATTTTTTTCTAACCCTCTCGACTTTTTATAACATGCTATGTGGGTGAAATGATGATACCATGCCAACTTTCAACCTTTTCAGAATTCACTTGTAGTGCTTTGCAATTTCAGGGTCATTTAGCTCTAACAAAACTCGAAACGCATGAAAAATACCAAATCATGTAAGAAACGGTGAAAATTTATGATGTGGCAGGTGCATTTTGAACACACAAAAAGTCTAGAGGTCAAATAAGTTCAAAAAAAATAAATCTCTTTGTAACAGATGAGTTTTCGTCCGAAACCCAAATACTACGAACGAGATAGTCTGTTTTGTGCACGAAGAGCATCCAGTTTTTGTCGTAACCCTCCCAACTCTTTATAACATGCTATGTGGGTGAAATGATGATACCATGCCAACTTTCGACCTTTCAGAGTTCATTTGTAGTGCTTTTCAATTTCAGGGTCATTTAGCTCAATACATAGTAAATGCATGAAAAATACCAAATGAAGTCATAAAGGGTTGAAAATTGATGATGTGGCTTTGAATGGTGCATTTTGAACATGCCAAAAGTCTGGAGTTCAAATAAGTTCAAAGAAATGAAATCTCTTTGTAACAGATGCTTTTTCGTCCGAAAGCCTGATACATCGGAAGAGATTGTCCTGTTTGTACACGAAGTGCATCCAGGTTTTGCCGGAACCCTCTGAACTTTTAATAACATGCCATGTGGGGTGAAATGATGATACCATGCCAACTTTCGACCTTTTCAATTTGTAGTGGTTTTATATTTCAGTGTCATTTAGCTCAAAAATCAGTAAATGAATGAAAAATACCAAATAAAGTCAGAAACAGTTGAAAATTTATGATGTGGCTTTGAATGGTTCATTTTGACCACACAAAAAGTTTGGAGGTCAAATAAGCTCAAGAAATGAAATCCCTTTGTAACAGATGAGTTTTCGTCCGAAACCCTGATACTACGAAAGAGATTGTCTGTTTTGTACACGAAGTGTATCCAGTTTTTGCCGTAACCCTCTCAACTTTTTATAACATGCTATGTGGGTGAAATGATGATACCATGCCAACTTTGACCTTTTCTGAGTTCATTTGTAGTGCTTTTCAATTATGATACCATACCAACTTTTGACCTTTCAGAGCTCATTTGTAGTGCTTTTCAATTGCAGGGTCATTTAGCTATAAAAAAAGTACATACATGAAAAATACCAAATGAAGTCAGAAAGGGTTGAATATTTATGTATTGCTTTGAATGGCGCATGTTGGACACACAAAAAGTATGGAGTTCAAATAATTTCAAAAAATGAAATCCGTTTGTAATAGATGGGTTTTCATCTAAAACCCTAATACTTCGACACAGATTGTCTGTTTTGTACACGAAGTGCATCCAATTTTTTTCTAACCCTCTCGACTTTTTATAACATGCTATGTGGGTGAAATGATGATACCATGCCAACTTTCAACCTTTTCAGAATTCACTTGTAGTGCTTTGCAATTTCAGGGTCATTTAGCTCTAACAAAACTCTAAACGCATGAAAAATACCAAATCATGTAAGAAACGGTTGAAAATTTATGATGTGGCAGGTGCATTTTGAACACACAAAAAGTCTAGAGGTCAAATAAGTTCAAAAAAAATAAATCCCTTTGTAACAGATGAGTTTTCGTCCGAAACCCTGATACTACGAACGAGATAGTCTGTTTTGTACACGAAGAGCATCCAGTTTTTGTCGTAACCCTCCCAACTCTTATAACATGCTATGTGGGTGAAATGATGATACCATGCCAACTTTCGACCTTTTCAGAGTTCATTTGTAGTGCTTTTCAATTTCAGGGTCATTTAGCTCAATACATAGTAAATGCATGAAAAATACCAAATGAAGTCAGAAAGGGTTGAAAATTGATGATGTGGCTTTGAATGGTGCATTTTGAACATGCCAAAAGTCTGGAGTTCAAATAAGTTCAAAGAAATGAAATCTCTTTGTAACAGATGATTTTTCGTCCGAAAGCCTGATACATCGAAAGAGATTGTCTGTTTGTACACGAAGTGCATCCAGGTTTTGCCGGAACCCTCTGAACTTTTAATAACATGCCATGTGGGTGAAATGATGATACCATGCCAACTTTCGACCTTTTCAATTTGTAGTGGTTTTATATTTCAGTGTCATTTAGCTCAAAAATCAGTAAATGAATGAAAAATACCAAATAAAGTCAGAAACAGTTGAAAATTTATGATGTGGCTTTGAATGGTTCATTTTGACCACACAAAAGTTTGGAGGTCAAATAAGCTCAAGAAATGAAATCCCTTTGTAACAGATGAGTTTTCGTCCGAAACCCTGATACTACGAAAGAGATTGTCTGTTTTGTACACGAAGTGTATCCAGTTTTTGCCGTAACCCTCTCAACTTTTTATAACATGCTATGTGGGTGAAATGATGATCATGCCAACTTTCGACCTTTTCTGAGTTCATTTGTAGTGCTTTTCAATTATGATACCATACCAACTTTTGACCTTTCAGAGCTCATTTGTAGTGCTTTTCAATTGCAGGGTCATTTAGCTAAAAAAAAGTACATACATGAAAAATACCAAATGAAGTCAGAAAGGGTTGAATATTTATGATATTGCTTTGAATGGCGCATGTTGGACACACAAAAAGTATGGAGTTCAAATAATTTCAAAAAATGAAATCCGTTTGTAATAGATGGGTTTTCATCTAAAACCCTAATACTTCGACACAGATTGTCTGTTTTGTACACGAAGTGCATCCAATTTTTTTCTAACCCTCTCGACTTTTTATAACATGCTATGTGGGTGAAATGATGATACCATGCCAACTTTCAACCTTTTCAGAATTCACTTGTAGTGCTTTGCAATTTCAGGGTCATTTAGCTCTAACAAAACTGTAAACGCATGAAAAATACCAAATCATGTAAGAAACGGTTGAAAATTTATGATGTGGCAGGTGCATTTTGAACACACAAAAAGTCTAGAGGTCAAATAAGTTCAAAAAAAATAAATCCTTTGTAACAGATGAGTTTTCGTCCGAAACCCTGATACTACGAACGAGATAGTCTGTTTTGTACACGAAGAGCATCCAGTTTTTGTCGTAACCCTCCCAACTCTTTATAACATGCTATGTGGGTGAAATGATGATACCATGCCAACTTTCGACCTTTTCAGAGTTCATTTGTAGTGCTTTTCAATTTAGGGTCATTTAGCTCAATACATAGTAAATGCATGAAAAATACCAAATGAAGTCAGAAAGGGTTGAAAATTGATGATGTGGCTTTGAATGGTGCATTTTGAACATGCAAAAAGTCTGGAGTTCAAATAAGTTCAAAGAACTGAAATCTCTTTGTAACAGATGATTTTTCGTCCGAAAGCCTGATACTTCGAAAGAGATTGTCTGTTTGTACATGAAGTGCATCCAGGTTTTGCCGGAACCCTCTGAACTTTTAATAACATGCCATGTGGGTGAAATGATCATACCATGCCAACATTCGACCTTTTCAATTTGTAGTGGTTTTATATTTCAGTGTCATTTAGCTCAAAAATCAGTAAATGAATGAAAAATACCAAATAAACTCAGAAACAGTTGAAAATTTATGATGTGGCTTTGAATGGTTCATTTTGACCACACAAAAAGTTTGGAGGTCAAATAAGCTCAAGAAATGAAATCCCTTTGTAACAGATGAGTTTCGTCCGAAACCCTAATACTACGAAAGAGATTGTCTGTTTTGTACACGAAGTGTATCCAGTTTTTGCCGTAACCCTCTCAATTTTTATAACATGCTATGTGGGTGAAATGATGATACCATGCCAACTTTTGACCTTTCAGAGCTCATTTGTAGTGCTTTTCAATTGCAGGGTCATTTAGCTATAAAAAAAAGTACATACATGAAAAATACCAAATGAAGTCAGAAAGGGTTGAATATTTATGATATTGCTTTGAATGGCGCATGTTGGACACACAAAAAGTATGGAGTTCAAATAATTTCAAAAAATGAAATCCGTTTGTAATAGATGGGTTTTCATCTAAAACCCTAATACTTCGACACAGATTGTCTGTTTTGTACACGAAGTGCATCCAATTTTTTTCTAACCCTCTCGACTTTTTATAACATGCTATGTGGGTGAAATGATGACCATGCCAACTTTCAACCTTTTCAGAATTCACTTGTAGTGCTTTGCAATTTCAGGGTCATTTACCTCTAACAAAACTCTAAACGCATGAAAAATAGCAAATCATGTAAGAAACGGTTGAAAATTTATGATGTGGCAGGTGCATTTTGAACACACAAAAAGTCTAGAGGTCAAATAAGTTCAAAAAAAATAAATCCCTTTGTAACAGATGAGTTTTCGTCCGAAACCCTGATACTACGAACGAGATAGTCTGTTTTGTACGCAGAGCATCCAGTTTTTGTCGTAACCCTCCCAACTCTTTATAACATGCTATGTGGGTGAAATGATGATACCATGCCAACTTTCGACCTTTTAGAGTTCATTTGTAGTGCTTTTCAATTTCAGGGTCATTTAGCTCAATACATAGTAAATGCATGAAAAATACCAAATGAAGTCAGAAAGGGTTGAAAATTTATGATGTGGCTTTGAATGGTGCATTTTGAACATGCAAAAAGTCTGGAGTTCAAATAAGTTCAGAGAAATGAAATCTCTTTGTAATAGATGATTTTTCGTCCGAAAGCCTGATACTTCGAAAGAGATTGTTTTGTACACGAAGTGGATCCAGGTTTTGCCGGAACCTCTGAACTTTTAATAACATGCCATGTGGGGAAATGATGATACCATGCCAACTTTCGACCTTTTCAATTGTAGTGGTTTTATAGTTCAGTGTCATTTAGCTCAAAAATCAGTAAATGAATGAAAAATACAAATAAAGTCAAACAGTTGAAAATTTATGATGTGGCTTTGAATGGTTCATTTTCACCACACAAAAAGTGGAGGTCAAATAAGCTCAAGAAATGAAATCCCTTTGTAACAGATGAGTTTTCGTCCGAAACCCTGATACTACGAAAGAGATTGTCTGTTTTGTACACGAAGTGTATCCAGTTTTTGCCGTAACCCTCTCAACTTTTTATAACATGCTATGTGTGTGAAATGATGATACCATGCCAACTTTCGACCTTTTCTGAGTTCATTTGTAGTGCTTTTCAATTATGATACCATACCAACTTTTGACCTTCAGAGCTCATTTGTAGTGCTTTTCAATTGCAGGGTCATTTAGATATAAAAAAAAGTACATACATGAAAAATACCAAATGAAGTCAGAAAGGGTTGAATATTTATGATATTGCTTTGAATGGCGCATGTTGGACACACAAAAGTATGGAGTTCAAATGATTTCAAAAAATGAAATCCGTTTGTAATAGATGGGTTTTCATCTAAAACCCTAATACTTCGACACAGATTGTCTGTTTGTACACGACGTGCATCCAATTTTTTTCTAACCCTCTCGACTTTTATAACATGCTATGTGGGTGAAATGATGATACCATGCCAACTTTCAACCTTTTCAGAATTCACTTGTAGTGCTTTGCAATTTCAGGGTCATTTAGTTCTAACAAAACTCAAACGCATGAAAAATACCAAATCATGTAAGAAACGGTTGAAAATTTATGATGTGGCAGGTGCATTTTGAACACAAAAAGTCTAGAGGTCAAATAAGTTCGAAAAAATAAATCCCTTTGTAACAGATGAGTTTTCGTCCGAAACCCTGATACTACGAAAGAGATAGTCTGTTTTGTACACGAAGAGCATCCAGTTTTTGTCGTAACCCTCCCAACTCTTTATAACATGCTATGTGGGTGAAATGATGATACCATGCCAACTTTCGACCTTTTCAGAGTTCATTTGTAGTGCTTTTAAATTTCAGTCAGTCATTTAGCAACATAGTAAATGCATGAAAAATACCAAATGAAGTCAGAAAGGGTTGAAAATTGATGATGTGGCTTTGAATGGTGCATTTTGAACATGCAAAAAGTCTGGAGTTCAAATAAGTTCAAAGAAATGAAATCCTTTGTAACAGATGATTTTTCGTTCGGAAGCCTCATACTTCGAAAGAGATTGTCTGTTTGTACACGAAGTGCATCCAGGTTTTGCCGGAACCCTCTAAAATTTTAATAACATGCTATGTGGGTGAAATGATGATACCATGCCAACTTTCGACCTTTTCAATTTGTAGTGGTTTAATTTCAGGTCATTTAGCTAAAAATCAGTAAATGCATGAAAAATACCAAATAAAGTCAGAAACAGTTGAAAATTTATGATGTGGCTTTGAATGGTGCATTTTGACCACACAAAAAGTTTGGAGGTCAAATAAGCTCAAAAAAATGAAATCCCTTTGTAACAGATGAGTTTTCGTCCGAAACCCTGATACTACGAAAGAGATTGTCTGTTTTGTACACGAAGTGTATCCAGTTTTTGCCGTAACCCTCTCAATTTTATAACATGCTATGTGGGTGAAATGATGATACCATGCAACTTTCGACCTTTTCTGAGTTCATTTGTAGTGCTTTTCAATTTCAGGGTCATTTAGCTCAAAAATCAGAAATGCAAGAAAAATACCAAATCAAGTCAAAAGGGTTGAAAATTTGATGTGGCTTTGATGGTGCATTTTAAACATAGAAAAGTCTGAGGTCAAATAAGTTCAAAAAATGAAATCCTTTGTAACAGATTAGTTTTGTCCGAAACCTGATACTACGAAAGAGATTGTCTGTTTGTACACGAAGTGCATCGTGTTTGCCGAACCCTCTCAACTTTTTATAACATGCCATGTGGGTAAATGATGATACCATGCCAACTTTCGACCTTTTCAGAGTTCATTTGTAGTGGCTTTCAATTTCAGTGTCATTTAGCTGAAAAATCAGTAAATGCATGAAAAATACCAAATGAAGTCAAAAAGGGTTGAAAATTATGATGTGGCTTTCAATGGTGCATTTTGAACACGCAAAAAGTCTAGAGTGCAAATAGTTCAAAAATGAAATCCCTTGTAACAGATGAGTTTTGTCTGAAACCCTCATACTACGAAAAGATTGTCTATTTTGTACAGGAAGTGCATCCAGTTTTTGCCATAACCGTCTGAACATTTTCGTTCATGGGATTACCATACCAACTTTTGACCTTTCAGAGCTCATTTGTAGTGCTTTCAATTGCAGGGTCATTTAGCTATAAAAAAAGTACATACATGAAAAATACAAATGAAGTCAGAAAGGGTTGAATATTTATGATTGCTTTGAATGGCGCATGTTGGACACACAAAAAGTATGGAGTTCAAATAATTTCAAAAAATGAAATCCGTTTGTAATAGATGGGTTTTCATCTAAAACCCTAATACTTCGACACAGATTGTCTGTTTTGTACACGAAGTGCATCCAATTTTTTTCTAACCCTCTCGACTTTTTATAACATGCTATGTGGGTGAAATGATGATACCATGCAACTTTCAACCTTTTCAGAATTCACTTGTAGTGCTTTGCAATTTCAGGGTCATTTAGCTCTAACAAAACTCTAAACGCATGAAAAATACCAAATCATGTAAGAAACGGTTGAAAATTTATGATGTGGCAGGTGCATTTTGAACACACAAAAAGTCTAGAGGTCAAATAAGTTCAAAAAAAATAAATCCCTTTGTAACAGATGAGTTTTCGTCCGAAACCCTGATACTACGAACGAGATAGTCTGTTTTGTACACGAAGAGCATCCAGTTTTTGTCGTAACCCTCCCAACTCTTTATAACATGCTATGTGGGTGAAATGATGATACCATGCCAACTTTCGACCTTTTAGAGTTCATTTGTAGTGCTTTTCAATTTCAGGGTCATTTAGCTCAATACATAGTAAATGCATGAAAAATACCAAATGAAGTCAGAAAGGGTTGAAAATTGATGATGTGGCTTTGAATGGTGCATTTTGAACATGCAAAAGTCTGGAGTTCAAATAAGTTCAGAAATGAAATCTCTTTGTAACAGATATTTTTCGTCCGAAAGCCTGATACTCGAAAGAGATTGTCTGTTTGTACACGAAGTGGATCCAAGTTTTGCCGGAACCCTCTGAACTTTTAATAACATGCCATGTGGGGAAATGATGATACCATGCCAACTTTCGACCGTTTCAATTTGTAGTGGTTTTATATTTCAGTGTCATTTAGCTCAAAAATCAGTAAATGAATGAAAAATACCAAATAAAGTCAAACAGTTGAAAATTTATGATGTGGCTTTGAATGGTTCATTTTGACCACACAAAAAGTTTGGAGGTAAATAAGCTCAAGAAATGAAATCCCTTTGTAACAGATGAGTTTTCGTCCGAAACCCTGAACTACGAAAGAGATTGTCTGTTTTGTACACGAAGTGTATCCAGTTTTTGCCGTAACCCTCTCAACTTTTTATAACATGCTATGTGGGTGAAATGATATACCATGCCAACTTTCGACCTTTTCTGAGTTCATTTGTAGTGCTTTTCAATTATGATACCATACCAACTTTTGACCTTTCAGAGCTCATTTGTAGTGCTTTTCAATTGCAGGGTCATTTAGCTATAAAAAAAGTACATACATGAAAAATACCAAATGAAGTCAGAAAGGGTTGAATATTTATGATATTGCTTTGAATGGCGCATGTTGGACACACAAAAAGTATGGAGTTCAAATAATTTCAAAAAATGAAATCCGTTTGTAATAGATGGGTTTTCATCTAAAACCCTAATACTTCGACACAGATTGTCTGTTTTGTACACGAAGTGCATCCAATTTTTTTCTAACCCTCTCGACTTTTTATAACATGCTATGTGGGTGAAATGATGATACCATGCCAACTTTCAACCTTTTCAGAATTCACTTGTAGTGCTTTGCAATTTCAGGGTCATTTAGCTCTAACAAACTCTAAACGCATGAAAAATACCAAATCATGTAAGAAACGGTTGAAAATTTATGATGTGGCAGGTGCATTTTGAACACACAAAAAGTCTAGAGGTCAAATAAGTTCAAAAAAATAATCCTTTGTAACAGATGATTTTTCGTCGAAACCCTCATACTACGAACGAGATAGTCGTGTTTTGTACACGAAGAGCATCCAGTTTTTGTCGTAACCCTCCCAACGTATTTATAACATGCTATTGGGTGAAATGATGATACCATGCCACTTTCGACCTTTTCAGAGTTCATTTGTAGTGCTTTTCAATTTCAGGGTCATTTAGCTCAATACATAGTAAATGCATGAAAAATACCAAATGAAGTCAGAAAGGGTTGAAAAATTGATGATGTGGCTTTGAATGGTGCATTTTGAACATGCCAAAAGTCTGGAGTTCAATAGAGTTCAAAGAAATGAAAATCTCTTTGTAACAGATGATTTTTCGTCCGAAGGCCTCATACATCGAAAGAGATTGTCTGTTTGTACACGAAGTGCATCCAGGTTTTGCCGGAACCCTCTGAACTTTTAATAACATGCATGTGGGTGAAATGATGATACCATGCCAACTTTCGACCTTTTCAATTTGTAGTGGTTTTATATTTCAGTGTCATTTAGCTCAAAAATCAGTAAATGAATGAAAAATACCAAATAAAGTCAAAAACAGTTGTAAATTTATGATGTGGCTTTGAATGGTTCATTTTGACCACACAAAAAGTTTGGAGGTCAAATAAGCTCAAGAAATGAAATCCCTTTGTACCAGATGAGTTTTCGTCCGAAACCCTAATACTACGAAAGAGATTGTCTGTTTTGTACACGAAGTGTATCCAGTTTTTTGCCGTAACCCTCTCAACTTTTTATAACATGCTATGTGGGTGAAATGACGATACCATGCCAACTTCGACCTTTTCTGAGTTCATTTGTAGTGCTTTTCAATTATGATACCATACCAACTTTTGACCTTTCAGAGCTCATTTGTAGTGCTTTTCAATTGCAGGGTCATTTAGCTATAAAAAAAAGTACATACATGAAAAATACCAAATGAAGTCAGAAAGGGTTGAATATTTATGATATTGCTTTGAATGTCGCATGTTGGACACACAAAAAGCATGGAGTTCAAATAATTTCAAAAAATGAAATCCGTTGTAATAGATGGGTTTTCATCTAAAACCCTAATACTTCGACACAGATTGTCTGTTTTGTACACGAAGTGCATCCCATTTTTTTCTAACCCTCTCGACTTTTTATAACATGCTATGTGGGTGAAATGATGATACCATACCAACTTTCAACCTTTTCAGAATTCACGTGTAGTGCTTTGCAATTTCAGGGTCATTTAGCTCAAACAAAACTCTAAACGCATGAAAAATACCAAATCATGTAAGAAACGGTTGAAATTTATGATGTGGCAGGTGCATTTTGAACACACAAAAAGTCTAGAGGTCAAATAAGTTCAAAAAAAAAAATCCGTTTGTAACAGATGAGTTTTCGTCCGAAACCCTCATACTACGAACGAGATAGTCTGTTTTGTACACGAAGAGCATCCAGTTTTTGTCGTAACCCTCCCAACTCTTTATAACATGCTATGTGGGTGAAATGATGATACCATGCCAACTTTCGACCTTTTCAGAGTTCATTTGTAGTGCTTTTCAATTTCAGGGTCATTTAGCTCAATACATAGTAAATGCATGAAAATACCAAATGAAGTCAGAAAGGGTTGAAAATTGATGATGTGGCTTTGAATGGTGCATTTTGAACATGCCAAAAGTCTGGAGTTCAAATAAGTTCAAAGAAATGAAATCTCTTTGTAACAGATGATTTTTCGTCCGAAAGCCTGATACATCGAAAGAGATTGTCTGTTTGTACACGAAGTGCATCCAGGTTTTGCCGGAACCCTCTGAACTTTTAATAACATGCCATGTGGGTGAAATGATGATACCATGCCAACTTTCGACCTTTTCAATTTGTAGTGGTTTTATATTTCAGTGTCATTTAGCTCAAAAATCTGTAAATGAATGAAAAATACCAAATAAAGTCAGAAACAGTTGAAAATTTATGATGTGGCTTTGAATGGTTCATTTTGACCACACAAAAAGTTTGGAGGTCAAATAAGCTCAAGAAATGAAATCCCTTTGTAACAGATGAGTTTTCGTCCGAAACCCTAATACTACGAAAGAGATTGTCTGTTTTGTACACGAAGTGTATCCAGTTTTTGCCGTAACCCTCTCAACTTTTTATAACATGCTATGTGGGTGAAATGATGATACCATGCCAACTTTCGACCTTTTTGAGTTCATTTGTAGTGCTTTTCAATTATGATACCATACCAACTTTTGACCTTTCAGAGCTCATTTGTAGTGCTTTTCAATTGCAGGGTCATTTAGCTATAAAAAAAAGTACATACATGAAAAATACCAAATGAAGTCAGAAAGGGTTGAATATTTATGATATTGCTTTGAATGGCGCATGTTGGACACACAAAAAGTATGGATTTCAAATAATTTCAAAAAATGAAATCCGTTTGTAATAGATGGGTTTTCATCTAAAACCCTAATACTTCGACACAGATTGTCTGTTTTGTACACGAAGTGCATCCAATTTTTTTCTAACCCTCTCGACTTTTTATAACATGCTATGTGGGTGAAATGATGATACCATGCCAACTTTCAACCTTTTCAGAATTCATTTGTAGTGCTTTGCAATTTCAGGGTCATTTAGCTCTAACAAAACTCTAAACGCATGAAAAATACCAAATCATGTAAGAAACGGTTGAAAATTTATGATGTGGCAGGTGCATTTTGAACACACAAAAAGTCTAGAGGTCAAATAAGTTCAAAAAAAATAAATCTCTTTGTAACAGATGAGTTTTCGTCCGAAACCCTGATACTACGAACGAGATAGTCTGTTTTGTACACGAAGAGCATCCAGTTTTTTGTCGTAACCCTCCCAACTCTTTATAACATGCTATGTGGGGTGAAATGATGATACCATGCCAACTTTCGACCTTTTCAGAGTTCATTTGTAGTGCTTTTCAATTTCAGGGTCATTTAGCTCAATACATAGTAAATGCATGAAAAATACCAAATGAAGTCATAAAGGGTTGAAAATTGATGATGTGGCTTTGAATGGTGCATTTTGAACATGCCAAAAGTCCTGGAGTTCAAATAAGTTCAAAGAAATGAAATCTCTTTGTAACAGACGATTTTTCGTCCGAAAGCCTGATACATCGGAAGAGATTGTCTGTTTGTACACGAAGTGCATCCAGGTTTTGCCGGAACCCTCTGAACTTTTAATAACATGCCATGTGGGTGAAATGATGATACCATGCCAACTTTCGACCTTTTCAATTTGTAGTGGTTTTATATTTCAGTGTCATTTAGCTCAAAAATCAGTAAATGAATGAAAAATACCAAATAAAGTCAGAAACAGTTGAAAATTCATGATGTGGCTTTGAATGGTTCATTTTGACCACACAAAAAGTTTGGAGGTCAAATAAGCTCAAGAAATGAAATCCCTTTGTAACAGATGAGTTTTCGTCCGAAACCGTGATACTACGAAAGAGATTGTCTGTTTTGTACACGAAGTGTATCCAGTTTTTGCCGTAACCCTCTCAACTTTTTATAACATGCTATGTGGGTGAAATGATGATACCATGCCAACTTTTGACCTTTTCTGAGTTCATTTGTAGTGCTTTTCAATTATGATACCATACCAACTTTTGACCTTTCAGAGCTCATTTGTAGTGCTTTTCAATTGCAGGGTCATTTAGCTGTAAAAAAAAGTACATACATGAAAAATACCAAATGAAGTCAGAAAGGGTTGAATATTTATGATATTGCTTTGAATGGCGCATGTTGGACACACAAAAAGTATGGATTTCAAATAATTTCAAAAAATGAAATATGTTTGTAATAGATGGGTTTTCATCTAAAACCCTAATACTTCGACACAGATTGTCTGTTTTGTACACAAAGTGCATCCAATTTTTTTCTAACCCTCTCGACTTTTTATAACATGCTATGTGGGTGAAATGATGATACCATGCCAACTTTCAACCTTTTCAGAATTCATTTGTAGTGCTTTGCAATTTCAGGGTCATTTAGCTCTAACAAAACTCGAAACGCATGAAAAATACCAAATCATGTAAGAAACGGTTGAAAATTTATGATGTGGCAGGTGCATTTTTAACACACAAAAAGTCTAGAGGTCAAATAAGTTCAAAAAAAATAAATCTCTTTGTAACAGATGAGTTTTCGTCCGAAACCCTGATACTACGAACGAGATAGTCTGTTTTGTACACGAAGAGCATCCAGTTTTTGTCGTAACCCTCCCAACTCTTTATAACATGCTATGTGGGTGAAATGATGATACCATGCCAACTTTCGACCTTTTCAGAGTTCATTTGTAGTGCTTTTCAATTTCAGGGTCATTTAGCTCAATACATAGTAAATGCATGAAAAATACCAAATGAAGTCATAAAGGGTTGAAAATTGATGATGTGGCTTTGAATGGTGCATTTTGAACATGCCAAAAGTCTGGAGTTCAAATAAGTTCAAAGAAATGAAATCTCTTTGTAACAGACGATTTTTCGTCCGAAAGCCTGATACATCGGAAGAGATTGTCTGTTTGTACACGAAGTGCATCCAGGTTTTGCCGGAACCCTCTGAACTTTTAATAACATGCCATGTGGGTGAAATGATGATACCATGCCAACTTTCGACCTTTTCAATTTGTAGTGGTTTTATATTTCAGTGTCATTTAGCTCAAAAATCAGTAAATGAATGAAAAATACCAAATAAAGTCAGAAACAGTTGAAAATTCATGATGTGGCTTTGAATGGTTCATTTTGACCACACAAAAAGTTTGGAGGTCAAATAAGCTCAAGAAATGAAATCCCTTTGTAACAGATGAGTTTTCGTCCGAAACCGTGATACTACGAAAGAGATTGTCTGTTTTGTACACGAAGTGTATCCAGTTTTTGCCGTAACCCTCTCAACTTTTTATAACATGCTATGTGGGTGAAATGATGATACCATGCCAACTTTTGACCTTTTCTGAGTTCATTTGTAGTGCTTTTCAATTATGATACCATACCAACTTTTGACCTTTCAGAGCTCATTTGTAGTGCTTTTCAATTGCAGGGTCATTTAGCTATAAAAAAAGTACATACATGAAAAATACCAAATGAAGTCAGAAAGGGTTGAATATTTATGATATTGCTTTGAATGGCGCATGTTGGACACACAAAAAGTATGGAGTTCAAATAATTTCAAAAAATGAAATCCGTTTGTAATAGATGGGTTTTCATCTAAAACCCTAATACTTCGACACAGATTGTCTGTTTTGCACACGAAGTGCATCCAATTTTTTTCTAACCCTCTCGACTTTTTATAACATGCTATGTGGGTGAAATGATGATACCATGCCAACTTTCAACCTTTTCAGAATTTGCTTGTAGTGCTTTGCAATTTCAGGGTCATTTAGCTCTAACAAAACTCTAAACGCATGAAAAATACCAAATCATGTAAGAAACGGTTGAAAATTTATGATGTGGCAGGTGCATTTTTAACACACAAAAAGTCTAGAGGTCAAATAAGTTCAAAAAAAATAAATCCCTTTGTAACAGATGAGTTTTCGTCCGAAACCCTCATACTACGAACGAGATAGTCTGTTTTGTACACGAAAAGCATCCAGTTTTTGTCATAACCCTCCCAACTCTTTATAACATGCTATGTGGGTGAAATGATGATACCATGCCAACTTTCGACCTTTTCAGAGTTCATTTGTAGTGCTTTTCAATTTCAGGGTCATTTAGCTCAATACATAGTAAATGCATGAAAAATACCAAATGAAGTCATAAAGGGTTGAAAATTGATGATGTGGCTTTGAATGGTGCATTTTGAACATGCCAAAAGTCTGGAGTTCAAATAAGTTCAAAGAAATGAAATCTCTTTGTAACAGACGATTTTTCGTCCGAAAGCCTGATACATCGGAAGAGATTGTCTGTTTGTACACGAAGTGCATCCAGGTTTTGCCGGAACCCTCTGAACTTTTAATAACATGCCATGTGGGTGAAATGATGATACCATGCCAACTTTCGACCTTTTCAATTTGTAGTGGTTTTATATTTCAGTGTCATTTAGCTCAAAAATCAGTAAATGAATGAAAAATACCAAATAAAGTCAGAAACAGTTGAAAATTTATGATGTGGCTTTGAATGGTTCATTTTGACCACACAAAAAGTTTGGAGGTCAAATAAGCTCAAGAAATGAAATCCCTATGTAACAGATGAGTTTTCGTCCGAAACCCTGATACTACGAAAGAGATTGTCTGTTTTGTACACGAAGAGTATCCAGTTTTTGCCGTAACCCTCTCAACTTTTTATAACATGCTATGTGGGTGAAATGATGATACCATGCCAACTTTCGTCCTTTTCTGAGTTCATTTGTAGTGCTTTTCAATTATGATACCATACCAACTTTTGACCTTTCAGAGCTCATTTGTAGTGCTTTTCAATTGCAGGGTCATTTAGCTATAAAAAAAGTACATACATGAAAAATACCAAATAAAGGCAGAAAGGGTTGAATATTTACTATATTGCTTTGAATGGCGCATGTTGGACACACAAAAAGTATGGAGTTCAAATAATTTCAAAAAATGAAATCCGTTTGTAATAGATGGGTTTTCATCTAAAACCCTAATACTTCGACACAGATTGTCTGTTTTGCACACGAAGTGCATCCAATTTTTTTCTAACCCTCTCGACTTTTTATAACATGCTATGTGGGTGAAATGATGATACCATGCCAACTTTCAACCTTTTCAGAATTTGCTTGTAGTGCTTTGCAATTTCAGGGTCATTTAGCTCTAACAAAACTCTAAACGCATGAAAAATACCAAATCATGTAAGAAACGGTTGAAAATTTATGATGTGGCAGGTGCATTTTGAACACACAAAAAGTCTAGAGGTCAAATAAGTTCAAAAAAAATAAATCCCTTTGTAACAGATGAGTTTTCGTCCGAAACCCTCATACTACGAACGAGATAGTCTGTTTTGTACACGAAAAGCATCCAGTTTTTGTCATAACCCTCCCAACTCTTTATAACATGCTATGTGGGTGAAATGATGATACCATGCCAACTTTCGACCTTTTCAGAGTTCATTTGTAGTGCTTTTCAATTTCAGGGTCATTTAGCTCAATACATAGTAAATGCATGAAAAATACCAAATGAAGTCAGAAAGGGTTGAAAATTGATGATGTGGCTTTGAATGGTGCATTTTGAACATGCCAAAAGTCTGGAGTTCAAATAAGTTCAAAGAAATGAAATCTCTTTGTAACAGATGATTTTTCGTCCGAAGGCCTCATACATCGAAAGAGATTGTCTGTTTGTACACGAAGTGCATCCAGGTTTTGCCGGAACCCTCTGAACTTTTAATAACATGCCATGTGGGTGAAATGATGATACCATGCCAACTTTCGACCTTTTCAATTTGTAGTGGTTTTATATTTCAGTGTCATTTAGCTCAAAAATCAGTAAATGAATGAAAAATACCAAATAAAGTCAAAAACAGTTGAAAATTTATGATGTGGCTTTGAATGGTTCATTTTGACCACACAAAAAGTTTGGAGGTCAAATAAGCTCAAGAAATGAAATCCCTTTGTACCAGATGAGTTTTCGTCCGAAACCCTAATACTACGAAAGAGATTGTCTGTTTTGTACACGAAGTGTATCCAGTTTTTGCCGTAACCCTCTCAACTTTTTATAACATGCTATGTGGGTGAAATGACGATACCATGCCAACTTTCGACCTTTTCTGAGTTCATTTGTAGTGCTTTTCAATTATGATACCATACCAACTTTTGACCTTTCAGAGCTCATTTGTAGTGCTTTTCAATTGCAGGGTCATTTAGCTATAAAAAAAGTACATACATGAAAAATACCAAATGAAGTCAGAAAGGGTTGAATATTTATGATATTGCTTTGAATGGCGCATGTTGGACACACAAAAAGCATGGAGTTCAAATAATTTCAAAAAATGAAATCCGTTTGTAATAGATGGGTTTTTATCTAAAACCCTAATACTTCGACACAGATTGTCTGTTTTGTACACGAAGTGCATCCAATTTTTTTCTAACCCTCTCGACTTTTTATAACATGCTATGTGGGTGAAATGATGATACCATACCAACTTTCAACCTTTTCAGAATTCACGTGTAGTGCTTTGCAATTTCAGGGTCATTTAGCTCAAACAAAACTCTAAACGCATGAAAAATACCAAATCATGTAAGAAACGGTTGAAAATTTATGATGTGGCAGGTGCATTTTGAACACACAAAAAGTCTAGAGGTCAAATAAGTTCAAAAATAAATAAATCCGTTTGTAACAGATGAGTTTTCGTCCGAAACCCTCATACTACGAACGAGATAGTCTGTTTTGTACACGAAGAGCATCCAGTTTTTGTCGTAACCCTCCCAACTCTTTATAACATGCTATGTGGGTGAAATGATGATACCATGCCAACTTTCGACCTTTTCAGAGTTCATTTGTAGTGCTTTTCAATTTCAGGGTCATTTAGCTCAATACATAGTAAATGCATGAAAATACCAAATGAAGTCAGAAAGGGTTGAAAATTGATGATGTGGCTTTGAATGGTGCATTTTGAACATGCCAAAAGTCTGGAGTTCAAATAAGTTCAAAGAAATGAAATCTCTTTGTAACAGATGATTTTTCGTCCGAAAGCCTGATACATCGAAAGAGATTGTCTGTTTGTACACGAAGTGCATCCAGGTTTTGCCGGAACCCTCTGAACTTTTAATAACATGCCATGTGGGTGAAATGATGATACCATGCCAACTTTCGACCTTTTCAATTTGTAGTGGTTTTATATTTCAGTGTCATTTAGCTCAAAAATCTGTAAATGAATGAAAAATACCAAATAAAGTCAGAAACAGTTGAAAATTTATGATGTGGCTTTGAATGGTTCATTTTGACCACACAAAAAGTTTGGAGGTCAAATAAGCTCAAGAAATGAAATCCCTTTGTAACAGATGAGTTTTCGTCCGAAACCCTAATACTACGAAAGAGATTGTCTGTTTTGTACACGAAGTGTATCCAGTTTTTGCCGTAACCCTCTCAACTTTTTATAACATGCTATGTGGGTGAAATGATGATACCATGCCAACTTTCGACCTTTTTTGAGTTCATTTGTAGTGCTTTTCAATTATGATACCATACCAACTTTTGACCTTTCAGAGCTCATTTGTAGTGCTTTTCAATTGCAGGGTCATTTAGCTATAAAAAAAAGTACATACATGAAAAATACCAAATGAAGTCAGAAAGGGTTGAATATTTATGATATTGCTTTGAATGGCGCATGTTGGACACAC
This sequence comes from Hordeum marinum, assembly GCA_022496015.1. Lineage (NCBI taxonomy): Eukaryota > Viridiplantae > Streptophyta > Magnoliopsida > Poales > Poaceae > Hordeum > Hordeum marinum. The sequence goes on along the minus strand of JAAAWK010001165.1, from coordinate 99,191 downwards.
AAAAAGTATGGATTTCAAATAATTTCAAAAAATGAAATCCGTTTGTAATAGATGGGTTTTCATCTAAAACCCTAATACTTCGACACAGATTGTCTGTTTTGTACACGAAGTGCATCCAATTTTTTTCTAACCCTCTCGACTTTTTATAACATGCTATGTGGGTGAAATGATGATACCATGCCAACTTTCAACCTTTTCAGAATTCATTTGTAGTGCTTTGCAATTTCAGGGTCATTTAGCTCTAACAAAACTCTAAACGCATGAAAAATACCAAATCATGTAAGAAACGGTTGAAAATTTATGATGTGGCAGGTGCATTTTGAACACACAAAAAGTCTAGAGGTCAAATAAGTTCAAAAAAAATAAATCTCTTTGTAACAGATGAGTTTTCGTCCGAAACCCTGATACTACGAACGAGATAGTCTGTTTTGTACACGAAGAGCGTCCAGTTTTTGTCGTAACCCTCCCAACTCTTTATAACATGCTATGTGGGTGAAATGATGATACCATGCCAACTTTCGACCTTTTCAGAGTTCATTTGTAGTGCTTTTCAATTTCAGGGTCATTTAGCTCAATACATAGTAAATGCATGAAAAATACCAAATGAAGTCATAAAGGGTTGAAAATTGATGATGTGGCTTTGAATGGTGCATTTTGAACATGCCAAAAGTCTGGAGTTCAAATAAGTTCAAAGAAATGAAATCTCTTTGTAACAGACGATTTTTCGTCCGAAAGCCTGATACATCGGAAGAGATTGTCTGTTTGTACACGAAGTGCATCCAGGTTTTGCCGGAACCCTCTGAACTTTTAATAACATGCCATGTGGGTGAAATGATGATACCATGCCAACTTTCGACCTTTTCAATTTGTAGTGGTTTTATATTTCAGTGTCATTTAGCTCAAAAATCAGTAAATGAATGAAAAATACCAAATAAAGTCAGAAACAGTTGAAAATTCATGATGTGGCTTTGAATGGTTCATTTTGACCACACAAAAAGTTTGGAGGTCAAATAAGCTCAAGAAATGAAATCCCTTTGTAACAGATGAGTTTTCGTCCGAAACCGTGATACTACGAAAGAGATTGTCTGTTTTGTACACGAAGTGTATCCAGTTTTTGCCGTAACCCTCTCAACTTTTTATAACATGCTATGTGGGTGAAATGATGATACCATGCCAACTTTTGACCTTTTCTGAGTTCATTTGTAGTGCTTTTCAATTATGATACCATACCAACTTTTGACCTTTCAGAGCTCATTTGTAGTGCTTTTCAATTGCAGGGTCATTTAGCTGTAAAAAAAAGTACATACATGAAAAATACCAAATGAAGTCAGAAAGGGTTGAATATTTATGATATTGCTTTGAATGGCGCATGTTGGACACACAAAAAGTATGGAGTTCAAATAATTTCAAAAAATGAAATATGTTTGTAATAGATGGGTTTTCATCTAAAACCCTAATACTTCGACACAGATTGTCTGTTTTGTACACAAAGTGCATCCAATTTTTTTCTAACCCTCTCGACTTTTTATAACATGCTATGTGGGTGAAATGATGATACCATGCCAACTTTCAACCTTTTCAGAATTCACTTGTAGTGCTTTGCAATTTCAGGGTCATTTAGCTCTAACAAAACTCGAAACGCATGAAAAATACCAAATCATGTAAGAAACGGTTGAAAATTTATGATGTGGCAGGTGCATTTTGAACACACAAAAAGTCTAGAGGTCAAATAAGTTCAAAAAAAATAAATCCCTTTGTAACAGATGAGTTTTCGTCCGAAACCCTGATACTACGAACGAGATAGTCTGTTTTGTACACGAAGAGCATCCAGTTTTTGTCGTAACCCTCCCAACTCTTTATAACATGCTATGTGGGTGAAATGATGATACCATGCCAACTTTCGAACTTTTCAGAGTTCATTTGTAGTGCTTTTCAATTTCAGGGTCATTTAGCTCAATACATAGGAAATGCATGAAAAATACCAAATGAAGTCAGAAAGGGTTGAAAATTGATGATGTGGCCTTGAATGGTGCATTTTGAACATGCCAAAAGTCTGGAGTTCAAATAAGTTCAAAGAAATGAAATCTCTTTGTAACAGATGATTTTTCGTCCGAAAGACTGATACATCGAAAGAGATTGTCTGTTTGTACACGAAGTGCATCCAGGTTTTGCCGGAACCCTCTGAACTTTTAATAACATGCCATGTGGGTGAAATGATGATACCATGCCAACTTTCGACCTTTTGAATTTGTAGTGGTTTTATATTTCAGTGCCATTTAGCTCAAAAATCAGTAAATGAACGAAAAATACCAAATAAAGTCAGAAACAGTTGAAAATTTATGATGTGGCTTTGAATGGTTCATTTTGACCACACAAAAAGTTTGGAGGTCAAATAAGCTCAAGAAATGAAATCCCTTTGTAACAGATGAGTTTTCGTCCGAAACCGTGATACTACGAAAGAGATTGTCTGTTTTGTACACGAAGTGTATCCAGTTTTTGCCGTAACCCTCTCAACTTTTTATAACATGCTATGTGGGTGAAATGATGATACCATGCCAACTTTCGACCTTTTCTGAGTTCATTTGTAGTGCTTTTCAATTGCAGGGTCATTTAGCTTTAAAAAAAAGTACATACATGAAAAATACCAAATGAAGTCAGAAAGGGTTGAATATTTATGATATTGCTTTGAATGGCGCATGTTGGACACACAAAAAGTATGGAGTTCAAATAATTTCAAAAAATGAAATCTGTTTGTAATAGATGGGTTTTCATCTAAAACCCTAATACTTCGACACAGATTGTCTGTTTTGTACACGAAGTGCATCCAATTTTTTTCTAACCCTCTCGACTTTTTATAACATGCTATGTGGGTGAAATGATGATACCATGCCAACTTTCAACCTTTTCAGAATTCACTTGTAGTGCTTTGCAATTTCAGGGTCATTTAGCTCTAACAAAACTCGAAACGCATGAAAAATACCAAATCATGTAAGAAACGGTTGAAAATTTATGATGTGGCAGGTGCATTTTGAACACACAAAAAGTCTAGAGGTCAAATAAGTTCAAAAAAAATAAATCCCTTTGTAACAGATGAGTTTTCGTCTGAAACCCTGATACTACGAACGAGATAGTCTGTTTTGTACACGAAGAGCATCCAGTTTTTGTCGTAACCCTCCCAACTCTTTATAACATGCTATGTGGGTGAAATGATGATACCATGCCAACTTTCGACCTTTTCAGAGTTCATTTGTAGTGCTTTTCAATTTCAGGGTCATTTAGCTCAATACATAGTAAATGCATGAAAAATACCAAATGAAGTCAGAAAGGGTTGAAAATTGATGATGTGGCTTTGAATGGTGCATTTTGAACATGCAAAAATCTGGAGTTCAAATAAGTTCAAAGAAATGAAATCTCTTTGTAACAGATGATTTTTCGTCCGAAAGCCTGATACATCGGAAGAGATTGTCTGTTTGTACACGAAGTGCATCCAGGTTTTGCCGGAACCCTCTGAACTTTTAATAACATGCCATGTGGGTGAAATGATGATACCATGCCAACTTTCAACCTTTTCAATTTGTAGTGGTTTTATATTTCAGTGTCATTTAGCTCAAAAATCAGTAAATGAATGAAAAATCCCAAATAAAGTCAGAAACAGTTGAAAATTTATGATGTGGCTTTGAATGGTTCATTTTGACCACACAAAAAGTTTGGAGGTCAAATAAGCTCAAGAAATGAAATCCCTTTGTAACAGATGAGTTTTCGTCCGAAACCCTGATACTACGAAAGAGATTGTGTGTTTTGTACACGAAGTGTATCCAGTTTTTGCCGTAACCCTCTCAACTTTTTATAACATGCTATGTGGGTGAAATGATGATACCATGCCAACTTTCGACCTTTTCTGAGTTCATTTGTAGTGCTTTTCAATTATGATACCATACCAACTTTTAACCTTTCAGAGCTCATTTGTAGTGCTTTTCAATTGCAGGGTCATTTAGCTATAAAAAAAAGTACATACATGAAAAATACCAAATGAAGTCAGAAAGGGTTGAATATTTATGATATTGCTTTGAATGGCGCATGTTGGACACACAAAAAGTATGGAGTTCAAATAATTTCAAAAAATGAGATCCGTTTGTAATAGATGGGTTTTCATCTAAAACCCTAATACTTCGACACAGATTGTCTGTTTTGTACACGAAGTGCATCCAATTTTTTTCTAACCCTCTCGACTTTTTATAACATGCTATGTGGGTGAAATGATGATACCATGCCAACTTTCAACCTTTTCAGAATTCACTTGTAGTGCTTTGCAATTTCAGGGTCATTTAGCTCTAACAAAACTCGAAACGCATGAAAAATACCAAATCATGTAAGAAACGGTTGAAAATTTATGATGTGGCAGGTGCATTTTGAACACACAAAAAGTCTAGAGGTCAAATAAGTTCAAAAAAAATAAATCTCTTTGTAACAGATGAGTTTTCGTCCGAAACCCAAATACTACGAACGAGATAGTCTGTTTTGTGCACGAAGAGCATCCAGTTTTTGTCGTAACCCTCCCAACTCTTTATAACATGCTATGTGGGTGAAATGATGATACCATGCCAACTTTCGACCTTTTCAGAGTTCATTTGTAGTGCTTTTCAATTTCAGGGTCATTTAGCTCAATACATAGTAAATGCATGAAAAATACCAAATGAAGTCATAAAGGGTTGAAAATTGATGATGTGGCTTTGAATGGTGCATTTTGAACATGCCAAAAGTCTGGAGTTCAAATAAGTTCAAAGAAATGAAATCTCTTTGTAACAGATGCTTTTTCGTCCGAAAGCCTGATACATCGGAAGAGATTGTCTGTTTGTACACGAAGTGCATCCAGGTTTTGCCGGAACCCTCTGAACTTTTAATAACATGCCATGTGGGTGAAATGATGATACCATGCCAACTTTCGACCTTTTCAATTTGTAGTGGTTTTATATTTCAGTGTCATTTAGCTCAAAAATCAGTAAATGAATGAAAAATACCAAATAAAGTCAGAAACAGTTGAAAATTTATGATGTGGCTTTGAATGGTTCATTTTGACCACACAAAAAGTTTGGAGGTCAAATAAGCTCAAGAAATGAAATCCCTTTGTAACAGATGAGTTTTCGTCCGAAACCCTGATACTACGAAAGAGATTGTGTGTTTTGTACACGAAGTGTATCCAGTTTTTGCCGTAACCCTCTCAACTTTTTATAACATGCTATGTGGGTGAAATGATGATACCATGCCAACTTTCGACCTTTTCTGAGTTCATTTGTAGTGCTTTTCAATTATGATACCATACCAACTTTTAACCTTTCAGAGCTCATTTGTAGTGCTTTTCAATTGCAGGGTCATTTAGCTATAAAAAAAAGTACATACATGAAAAATACCAAATGAAGTCAGAAAGGGTTGAATATTTATGATATTGCTTTGAATGGTGCATGTTGGACACACAAAAAGTATGGAGTTCAAATAATTTCAAAAAATGAGATCCGTTTGTAATAGATGGGTTTTCATCTAAAACCCTAATACTTCGACACAGATTGTCTGTTTTGTACACGAAGTGCATCCAATTTTTTTCTAACCCTCTCGACTTTTTATAACATGCTATGTGGGTGAAATGATGATACCATGCCAACTTTCAACCTTTTCAGAATTCACTTGTAGTGCTTTGCAATTTCAGGGTCATTTAGCTCTAACAAAACTCGAAACGCATGAAAAATACCAAATCATGTAAGAAACGGTTGAAAATTTATGATGTGGCAGGTGCATTTTGAACACACAAAAAGTCTAGAGGTCAAATAAGTTCAAAAAAAATAAATCCCTTTGTAACAGATGAGTTTTCGTCCGAAACCCTGATACTACGAACGAGATAGTCTGTTTTGTACACGAAGAGCATCCAGTTTTTGTCGTAACCCTCCCAACTCTTTATAACATGCTATGTGGGTGAAATGATGATACCATGCCAACTTTCGACCCTTTCAGAGTTCATTTGTAGTGCTTTTCAATTTCAGGGTCATTTAGCTCAATACATAGTAAATGCATGAAAAATACCAAATGAAGTCAGAAAGGGTTGAAAATTGATGATGTGGCTTTGAATGGTGCATTTTGAACATGCAAAAAGTCTGGAGTTCAAATAAGTTCAAAGAAATGAAATCTCTTTGTAACAGATGATTTTTCGTCCGAAAGCCTGATACATCGGAAGAGATTGTCTGTTTGTACACGAAGTGCATCCAGGTTTTGCCGGAACCCTCTGAACTTTTAATAACATGCCATGTGGGTGAAATGATGATACCATGTCAACTTTCAACCTTTTCAATTTGTAGTGGTTTTATATTTCAGTGTCATTTAGCTCAAAAATCAGTAAATGAATGAAAAATCCCAAATAAAGTCAGAAACAGTTGAAAATTTATGATGTGGCTTTGAATGGTTCATTTTGACCACACAAAAAGTTTGGAGGTCAAATAAGCTCAAGAAATGAAATCCCTTTGTAACAGATGAGTTTTCGTCCGAAACCCTTATACTACAAAAGAGATTGTGTGTTTTGTACACGAAGTGTATCCAGTTTTTGCCGTAACCCTCTCAACTTTTTATAACATGCTATGTGGGTGAAATGATGATACCATGCCAACTTTCGACCTTTTCTGAGTTCATTTGTAATGCTTTTCAATTATGATACCATACCAACTTTTGACCTTTCAGAGCTCATTTGTAGTGCTTTTCAATTGCAGGGTCATTTAGCTATAAAAAAAAGTACATACATGAAAAATACCAAATGAAGTCAGAAAGGGTTGAATATTTATGATATTGCTTTGAATGGCGCATGTTGGACACACAAAAAGTATGGAGTTCAAATAATTTCAAAAAATGAAATCCGTCTGTAATAGATGGGTTTTCATCTAAAACCCTAATACTTCGACACAGATTGTCTGTTTTGTACACGAAGTGCATCCAATTTTTTTCTAACCCTCTCGACTTTTTATAACATGCTATGTGGGTGAAATGATGATACCATGCCAACTTTCAACCTTTTCAGAATTCACTTGTAGTGCTTTGCAATTTCAGGGTCATTTAGCTCTAACAAAACTCTAAACGCATGAAAAATACCAAATCATGTAAGAAACGGTTGAAAATTTATGATGTGGCAGGTGCATTTTGAACACACAAAAAGTCTAGAGGTCAAATAAGTTCAAAAAAAATAAATCTGTTTGTAACAGATGAGTTTTCGTCCGAAACCCTGATACTACGAACGAGATAGTCTGTTTTGTACACGAAGAGCATCCAGTTTTTGTCGTAACCCTCCCAACTCTTTATAACATGCTATGTGGGTGAAATGATGATACCATGCCAACTTTCGACCTTTTCAGAGTTCATTTGTAGTGCTTTTCAATTTCAGGGTCATTTAGCTCAATACATAGTAAATGCATGAAAAATACCAAATGAAGTCATAAAGGGTTGAAAATTGATGATGTGGCTTTGAATGGTGCATTTTGAACATGCCAAAAGTCTGGAGTTCAAATAAGTTCAAAGAAATGAAATCTCTTTGTAACAGATGATTTTTCGTCCGAAAGCCTGATACATCGGAAGAGATTGTCTGTTTGTACACGAAGTGCATCCAGGTTTTGCCGGAACCCTCTGAACTTTTAATAACATGCCATGTGGGTGAAATGATGATACCATGCCAACTTTCGACCTTTTCAATTTGTAGTGGTTTTATATTTCAGTGTCATTTAGCTCAAAAATCAGTAAATGAATGAAAAATACCAAATAAAGTCAGAAACAGTTGAAAATTTATGATGTGGCTTTGAATGGTTCATTTTGACCACACAAAAAGTTTGGAGGTCAAATAAGCTCAAGAAATGAAATCCCTTTGTAACAGATGAGTTTTCGTCCGAAACCCTGATACTACGAAAGAGATTGTGTGTTTTGTACACGAAGTGTATCCAGTTTTTGCCGTAACCCTCTCAACTTTTTATAACATGCTATGTGGGTGAAATGATGATACCATGCCAACTTTCGACCTTTTCTGAGTTCATTTGTAGTGCTTTTCAATTATGATACCATACCAACTTTTGACCTTTCAGAGCTCATTTGTAGTGCTTTTCAATTGCAGGGTCATTTAGCTATAAAAAAAGTACATACATGAAAAATACCAAATGAAGTCAGAAAGGGTTGAATATTTATGATATTGCTTTGAATGGCGCATGTTGGACACACAAAAAGTATGGAGTTCAAATAATTTCAAAAAATGAGATCCGTTTGTAATAGATGGGTTTTCATCTAAAACCCTAATACTTCGACACAGATTGTCTGTTTTGTACACGAAGTGCATCCAATTTTTTTCTAACCCTCTCGACTTTTATAACATGCTATGTGGGTGAAATGATGATACCATGCCAACTTTCAACCTTTTCAGAATTCACTTGTAGTGCTTTGCAATTTCAGGGTCATTTAGCTCTAACAAAACTCTAAACGCATGAAAAATACCAAATCATGTAAGAAACGGTTGAAAGTTTATGATGTGGTAGGTGCATTTTGAACACACAAAAAGTCTAGAGGTCAAATAAGTTCAAAAAAAATAAATCCCTTTGTAACAGATGAGTTTTCGTCCGAAACCCTCATACTACGAACGAGATAGTCTGTTTTATACACGAAGAGCATCCAGTTTTTGTCGTAACCCTCCCAACTCTTTATAACATGCTATGTGGGTGAAATGATGATACCATGCCAACTTTTGACCTTTTCTGAGTTCATTTGTAGTGCTTTTCAATTTCAGGGTCATTTAGCTCAATACATAGTAAATGCATGAACAATACCAAATGAAGTCAGAAAGGGTTGAAAATTGATGATGTCGATTTGAATGGTGCATTTTGAACACGCAAAAATTCCGGAGTTCAAATAAGTTTTAAAAATGAAATCCCTTTGTAACAGATGAGTTTTCGTCTGAAACCTTGATACATCAAAACAGATTGTCTGTTTTGTACAAGAAGTGCATCCAGTTTTTGACATAACCATCTCTACTTTTTATGACATGCTATGTGGATGAAATGATGATACCATGCCAACTTTCAACATTTTCACAGTTCATTTGTAGTGCTTTTGAATTGTAGGGTCATTTTGCTCTAACAAACTGTAAACGCGTGAAAAATACCAAATAAAGTCAGAAACAGTTGAAAATTTATGATGTGGCTTTGAATGGTGCATTTTGAACACACAAAAAGTTTGGAGGTCAAATAAGTTCAAAAAACTTAAATCCCTTTGTAAAAGATGAGTTTTCGTCCGAAACCCTCATACTACGAAAGAGATTGTCTGTTTTGTACACGAAGTGTATCCAGTTTTTGCCGTAACCCTCTCAACTATTAATAACATGCTATGTGGGTGAAATGATGAAACCATGCCCACTTTAGACCTTTTCAGAGTTCATTTGTAGTGCTTTTCAATTTCAGGGTTATTTAGCTCAAAAATCAGAAAATGCATGGAAAATACAAAATCAAGTCAAAAACGGTTGAAAATTTACGATGTGGCTTTGAATGGTGCATTTTGAACACAGAAAATGTCTGGACGTCAAATAAGTTCAAAAAAATGAAATCCCTTTGTAACAGATTAGTTTTCGTCCGAAACCATGATACTACGAAAGAGATTGTCTGTTTTGTACACGAAGTGCATCCAGTTTTTGCCGTAACCCTCTCAACTTTTTATAACATGCTATGTGGGTTAAATGATGATACCATGCCAACTTTCGACCTTTTCAGGGTTCATTTGTAGTGGCTTTCAATTTCAGTGTCATTTAGCTCAAAAATCAGTAAATGGATGAAAAATACCAAATGAAGTCAAAAAGGGTTGAAAATTGATGATGTGGCTTTCAATGGTGCATTTTGAACACGCAAAAAGTCTGGAGTTCAAATATTTTCAAAAAATTGAAATCCCATTGTAACAGATGAGTTTTCGTCCGAAACCCTGATACTTCAAAAATGATTGTGTATTTTGTACACGAAGTGCATCCAGTTTTTGCCATAACCCTATCAACATTTTATGACATTCTATGTGGGTGAAATTATGATACCATACCAACTTTCGACCTTTTCTGAGCTCATTTGTAGTGCTTTTCAATTGCAGGGTCATTTAACTATAAAAAACAGTACATACATGAAAAATACCAAATGAAGTCAGAAAGGGTTGAATATTTATGATATTGCTTTGAATGGTGCAAGTTGGACACACAGAAAGTCTGGAGATCAAATAATTTGAAAAAATGAAATCCGTTTGTAATAGATGGGTTTTCGTCTGAAACCCTGATACTTCGACAGATATTGTCTGTTTTGTACACGAAGTGCATCCAATTTTTTTCTAACCCTCTCGGCTTTTTATAACATGCTATGTGGGTCAAATGATGATACCATGCCAACTTTCAACCTTTTCAGAATTCATTTGCAGTGCTTTTCAATTTCAGGGTCATTTAGCTCTAACAAAACTCTAAACGCATGAAAAATACCAAATCATGTAAGAAACAGTTGAAAATTTATGATGTGCAGGTGCATTTTGAACACACAAAAAGTCTAGAGGTAAAATAAGTTCAAAAAAATTAAATCCCTTTGTAACAGATGAGTTTTCGTCCGAAACCCTGATACTACGAAAGATTTAGTCTGTTTTGTACACGAAGAGCATCCAGTTTTTGCCGTAACCCTCCCAACTCTTTATAACATGCTATGTGGGTGAAATGATGATACGATGCCAACTTTCGACCTTTTCAGAGTTCATTTGTAGTGCTTTTCAATTTCAGGGTCATTTAGCTCAAAACGTAGTAAATGCATGAAAAATACCAAATGAAGTCAAAAAGGGTTGAAAATTGATGATGTTGCTTTGAATGGTGCATTTTGAACATTCGAAAAGTCTGGAGTTCAAATAAGTTCAAAAAAATGAAATCCCTTTGTAACAGATGATTTTTCGTCCGAAAGCCTGATACTTCGAAAGAGATTGTCTGTTTGTACACGAAGTGCATCCAGGTTTTGCCGGAACCCTCTAAACATTTAATAACATTCTATGTGGGTGAAATGATGATACCATGCCAACTTTCGACCTTTTCAATTTGTAGTGGTTTTAAATTTCAGTGTCATTTAGCTCAAAAATCAGTAAATGCATGAAAAATACCAAATAAAGTCACAAACAGTTGAAAATTTATGATGTGGCTTTGAATGGTGCATTTTGACCACACAAAAAGTTTGGAGGTCAAATAAGCTCAAAAAATGAAACCCTTTGTAACAGATGAGTTTTCGTCCGAAACCCTGGTACTACGAAGGAGATTGTCTGTTTTGTACACGAAGTGTATCTAGTATTTACCGTAACCCTCTCAACTTTTTATAACATGCTATGTGGGTGAAATGATGATACCATGCCAACTTTCGACCTTTTCAGAGTTCATTTGTAGTGCTTTTGAATTTCAGGATCATTTAGCTCAAAAATCAGAAAATGCATGAAAAATACCAAATCAAGTCAAAAACGGTTGAAAATTTACGATGTAGCTTTGAATGGTGCATTTTGAACACTGAAAATGTCTGGAGGTCAAATAAGTTCAAAAAAATGAAATCCCTTTGTAACAGATTAGTTTTTGTCCGAAACCCTGATACTATGAAAGAGATTGTCTGTTTTGTACACGAAATGCATCCAGTTTTTGCCGTAACCCTCTCAACTTTTTATAACATGCCATGTGGGTTAAATGATGATACCATGCCAACTTTTGACCTTTTCAGAGATCATTTGTAGTGAATTTCAATTTCAGTGTCATTTAGCACAAAAATCAGTAAATGCATGAAAAATACCAAATGAAGTCAAAAAGGGTTGAAAATTGATGATGTGGCTTTCAATGATGCATTTTGAACACGCAAAAAGTCTGGAGTTCAAATATGTTCAAAAAATGAAATCACATTGTAACAGATGAGTTTTCGTCTGAAACCTTGATACTTCGAAAATGATTGTCTATTTTGTACACGAAGTGCATCCAGTTTTTTCCATAACGCTCTCAACATTTTATGACATGCTATGTGGGTAAAATTATGATACCATGCCAACTTTCGACCTTTTCAGAGCTCATTTGTAGTGCTTTTCAATTGCAGGGTCATTTAACTATAAAATACAGTACATACATGAAAAATACCAAATGAAGTCAGAAAGGGTTGAATATTTATGATATTGCTTTGAATGGTGCAAGTTGGACACACAGAAAGTCTGGAGATCAAATAATTTGAAAAAATGAAATCCGTTTGTAATAGATGGGTTTTCGTCTGAAACCCTGATACTTCGACAGATATTGTCTGTTTTGTACACGAAGTGCATCCAATTTTTCTCTAACCCTCTCGACTTTTTATAACATGCTATGTGGGTGAAATGATGATACCATGCCAACTTTCAACCTTTTCAGAATTCATTTGCAGTGCTTTTCAATTTCAGGGTCATTTAGCTCTAACAAAACTCTAAACGCATGAAAAATACCAAATCATGTAAGAAACAGTTGAAAATTTATGATGTGCAGGTGCATTTTGAACACACAAAAAGTCTAGAGGTAAAATAAGTTCAAAAAAATTAAATCCCTTTGTAACAGATGAGTTTTCGTCCGAAACCCTGATAGTACGAAAGATTTAGTCTGTTTTGTACACGAAGAGCATCCAGTTTTTGCCGTAACCCTCCCAACTCTTTATAACATGCTATGTGGGTGAAATGATGATACGATGCCAACTTTCGACCTTTTCAGAGTTCATTTGTAGTGCTTTTCAATTTCAGGGTCATTTAGCTCAAAACGTAGTAAATGCATGAAAAATACCAAATGAAGTCAAAAAGGGTTGAAAATTGATGATGTTGCTTTGAATGGTGCATTTTGAACATTCGAAAAGTTTGGAGTTCAAATAAGTTCAAAAAAATGAAATCCCTTTGTAACAGATGTTTTTCGTCCGAAAGCCTGATACTTCGAAAGAGATTGTCTGTTTGTACACGAAGTGCATCCAGGTTTTGCCGGAACCCTCTAAACTTTTAATAACATTCTATGTGGGTGAAATGATGATACCATGCCAACTTTCGACCTTTTCAATTTGTAGTGCTTTTAAATTTCAGTGTCATTTAGCTAAAAAATCAGTAAATGCATGAAAAATACCAAATAAAGTCACAAACAGTTGAAAATTTATGATGTGGCTTTGAATGGTGCATTTTGACCACACAAAAAGTTTGGACGTCAAATAAGCTCAAAAAATGAAACCCTTTGTAACAGATGAGTTTTCGTCCGAAACCCTGATACTACGAAGGAGATTGTCTGTTTTGTACACGAAATGCATCCAGTTTTTGCCGTAACCCTCTCAACTTTTTATAACATGCCATGTGGGTTAAATGATGATACCATGCCAACTTTTGACCTTTTCAGAGATCATTTGTAGTGAATTTCAATTTCAGTGTCATTTAGCTCAGAAATCAGTAAATGCATGAAAAATACCAAATGAAGTCAAAAAGGGTTGAAAATTGATGATGTGGCTTTCAATGATGCATTTTGAACACGCAAAAAGTCTGGAGTTCAAATATGTTCAAAAAATGAAATCACATTGTAACAGATGAGTTTTCGTCTGAAACCTTGATACTTCGAAAATGATTGTCTATTTTGTACACGAAGTGCATCCAGTTTTTTCCATAACCCTCTCAACATTTTATGACATGCTATGTGGGTAAAATTATGATACCATGCCAACTTTCGACCTTTTCAGAGCTCATTTGTAGTGCTTTTCAATTAGAGGGTCATTTAGCTATAAAAAACAGTAAATGCATGAAAAATACAAAATTAAGTCAGAAAGGGTTGAATATTTGTGATATTGCTTTGAATGGTGCATGTTGGACACACAAAAATTCTGGAGTTCAAATAATTTCAAAAAATGAAATCCGTTTGTAATAGATGGGTTTTCGTCTGAAACCCTGATACTTCGACAGAGATTGTCTGTTTTGTACACGAAGTGCATCCAATTTTTTTGTAACCCTCTCAACTTTTTATAACATGGTATGTGGGTGAAATGATGATACCATGCCAACTTTCAACCTTTTCAGAATTCATTTGTAGTGCTTTTCACTTTCAGGGTCATTTAGCTCTAAAAAACTCTAAACACATGAAAAATATCAAATCATGTAAGAAACAGTTGAAAATTTATGATGTCGCAGGTGCATTTTGAACACACAAAAATTCTAGAGGTCAAATAAGTTCAAAAAAATTAAATCCCTTTGTAACAGATGAGTTTTCGTCCGAAACCCTGATACTACGAAAGAGATAGTCTGTTTTGTACACGAAGAGCATCCAGTTTTTGCCGTAACCCTCCCAACTCTTTATAACATGCTATGTGGGTGAAATGATGATACCATGACAACTTTTTACCTTTTCAGAGTTCATTTGTAGTGCTTTTCCATTTCAGGGTCATTTAGCTCAAAACGTAGTAAATGCATGAAAAATACCAAATGAAGTCAAAAAGGGTTGAAAATTGATGATGTCGCTTTGAATGGTGCATTTTGAACATTCGAAAAATCTGGAGTTCAAATAAGTTCAAAAAAATGAAATCCCTTTGTAACAGATGATTTTCGTCCGAAAGCCTGATACCTCGAAAGAGATTGTCTGTTTGTACACGAAGTGCATCCAGGTTTTGCCGGAACCCTCTGAACTTTTAATAACATGCTATGTGGGTGAAATGATGATACCATGCCAACTTTCGACCTTTTCAATTTGTAGTGGTTTTAAATTTCAGTGTCATTTAGCTCAAAAATCAGTAAATGCATGAAAAATACCAAATAAAGTCAGAAACAGTTGAAAATTAATGATGTGGCTTTGAATGGTGCACTTTGACCACACAAAAAGTTTGGAGGTCAAATAAGCTCAAAAAATGAAATCCCTTTGTAACAGATGATTTTTCGTCCGAAACCCTCATACTACGAAGGAGATTGTCTGTTTTGAACACGAAGTGTATCCAGTATTTACCGTAACCCTCTCAACTTTTTATAACATGCTATGTGGGTGAAATGATGATACCATGCCTACTTTCGACCTTTTCAGAGTTCATTTGTAGTGCTTTTGAATTTCAGGATCATTTAGCTCAAAAATCAGAAAATGCATGAAAAATATCAAATCAAGTCAAAAACGGTTGAAAATTTACGATGTAGCTTTGAATGGTGCATTTTGAACACAGAAAATGTCTGGAGGTCAAATAAGTTCAAAAAAATGAAATCCCTTTGTAACAGATTAGTTTTCGTCCGAAACCCTGATACTATGAAAGAGATTGTCTGTTTTGTACACGAAATGCATCCAGTTTTTGCCGTAACCCTCTCAACTTTTTATAACATGCCATGTGGGTTAAATGATGATACCATGCCAACTTTTGACCTTTTCAGAGATCATTTGTAGTGGCTTTCAATTTCAGTGTCATTTAGCTCAAAAATCAGTAAATGCATGAAAAATACCAAATGAAGTGAAAAAGGGTTGAGAATTGATGATGTGGCTTTCAATGGTGCATTTTGAACACGCAAAAAGTCTGGAGTTCAAATATGTTCAAAAAATTGAAATCCCGTTGTAACAGATGAGTTTTCGTCCGAAACCCTGATACTTCGAAAATGATTGTCTATTTTGTACATGAAGTGCATCCAGTTTTTGCCATAACCCTATCAACATTTTATGACATGTTATGTGGGTGAAATTATGATACCATACCAACTTTCGACCTTTTCAGAGCTCATTTGTAGTGTTTTTCAATTGCAGGGTCATTTAGATGTAAAAACAATACATACATGAAAAATACCAAATGAAGTCAGAAAGGGTTGAATATTTATGATATTGCTTTGAATGGTGCATGTTGGACACACAAAAAGTCTGGAGTTCAAATAATTTCAAAAAATGAAATCCGTTTGTAATAGATAGGTTTTCGTCTGAAGCCCTGATACTTCGACAGAGATTGTCTGTTTTGTACACGAAGTGCATCCAATTTTTTTCTAACCCTCTCGACTTTTTATAACATGCTATGTGGGTGAAATGATGATACCATGCCAACTTTCAACCTTTTCAGAATTCATTTGTAGTGCTTTTCAATTTCAGGGTCATTTAGCTCTAACAAAACTCTAAACGCATGAAAAATACCAAATCATGTAAGAAACGGTTGAAAATTTATGATGTGGCAGCTGCATTTTGAACACACAAAAATTCTAGAGGTCAAATAAGTTCAAAAAAATTAAATCCCTTTGTAACAGGTGAGTTTTCGTCTGAAACCCTGATACTACGAAAGAGATAGTCTGTTTTGTACACGAAGAGCATCCAGTTTTTGCCGTAACCCTCCCAACTCTTTATAACATGCCATGTGGGTGAAATGATGATACCATGCCAACTTTCGACCTTTTCAGAGTTAATTTGTAGTGCTTCTCAATTTCAGGGTCATTTAGCTCAAAACGTAGTAAATGCATGAAAAATATCAAATGAAGTCAGAAAGGGTTGAAAATTGATGATGTCACTTTGAATGGTGCATTTTGGACATTCAAAAAGTCTGGAGTTCAAATAAGTTGAAAAAATGAAATCCCTTTGTAACAGATGATTTTTCGTCTGAAAGCCTGATACTTCGAAAGAGATTGTCTGTTTGTACACGAAGTGCATCCAGGTTTTGCCGGAACCCTCTGAAATTTTAATAACATGCTATGTGGGTGAAATGATGATACCATGCCAACTTTCGACCTTTTCAATTTGTAGTGGTTTTAAATTTCAGTGTCATTTAGCTCAAAAATCAGTAAATGCATGAAAAATACCAAATAAAGTCAGAAACAGTTGAAAATTTATGATGTCGCTTTGAATGGTGCGTTTTGACCACACAAAAAGTTTGGAGGTCAAATAAGCTCAAAAAATTAAATCCCTTTGTAATAGATGAGTTTTCGTCCGAAACCATGATACTACGGAAGAGATTGTCTGTTTTGTACACGAAGTGTATCCAGTATTTGCCGTAACCCTCTCAACTTTTTATAACATGCTATATGGGTGAAATGGTGATACCATGCCAACTTTCGACCTTTTCAAAGTTCATTTGTAGTGCTTTTCAATTTCAGGGTCATTTAGCTCAAAAATCAGAAAATGCATGAAAAATACCAAATCAAGTCAAAAACGTTTCAAAATTTACGATGTAGCTTTGAATGGTGCATTTTGAACACAGAAAATATCTGGAGGTCAAATAATTTCAAAAAAATGAAATCCCTTTGTAACAGATTAGTTTTCGTCCGAAACCCTCATACTTCGAAAGAAATTGTCTCTTTTGTGCACGAAGTGCATCCAGTTTTTGCCGTAACCCTCTCAACTTTTTATAACATGCTATATGGGCGAAAGGATGATACCATGCCAACTTTCGACCTTTTTAGAGTTCATTTGTAGTGCTTTTCAATTTCGGGGTCATTTAGCTCAAAAATTAGAAAATGCACGAAAAATACCAAATCCAAGTCAGAAACGGTTGAAAATTTACGATGTGGCTTTGAATGGTGCATTTTGAACGCAGAAAATGTTTGGAGGTCGAATAAGTTCAAAAAAATGAAATCCCATTGTAACAGATGAGTTTTCGTCCGAAACCGTGATACTTCGAAAATGATTGTCTATTTTGTACACGAAGTGCATCTAGTTTTTGCCATAACCCTCTCAACATTTTATGACATGCTATGTGGGTGAAATGATGATACCATGCCAAATTTCGACCTTTTCAGAATTCATTTGTAGTCCTTTTCAATTGCAGGGTCATTTAGCTATACAAAAAAGTAAATGCATGAAAAATACCAAATGAAGTCAGAACGGGTTGAATATTTATGATATTGCTTTGAATGGTGCATGTTGAACACACAAAAAGTCTGGAGTTCAAATAATTTCAAAAAATGAAATCCATTCGTAATAGATGGGTTTTCGTCTGAAACCCTGATACTTCGACAGAGATTGTCGGTTTTGTACATGAAGTGCATCAAATTTCTTTGTAACCCTCTCAACTTTTTATAACATGCTATGTGGGTGAAATGATGATACCATGCCAACTTTCAACCTTTTCAGAATTCATTGGTAGTGCTTTTCAATTTCAGGGTCATTTAGCTCTAAAAAACTCTAAACGCATGAAAAATACCAAATCATGTAAGAAACGGTTGAAAATTTATGATGTGGCAGGTGCATTTTGAACACACAAAAAGTCTAGACGTCAAATAAGTTCAAAAAAATTAAATCCCTTTGTAACAGATGAGTTTACGTCCGGAACCCTGATACTATGAAAGAGATAGTCTGTTTTGTACACGAAGAGCATCCAGTTTTTGCCGTCACCCTCCCAACTCTTTATAACATGCTATGTGGGTGAAATGATGATACCATGCCAACTATCGACCTTTTCGGAGTTCATTTGTAGTGCTTTTCAATTTCAGGGTCATTTAGCTCAAAACGTAGTAAATGCATGAAAAATACCAAATGACATCAGAAGGGGTTGAAAATTGATGATGTGGCTTTGAATGGTGCATTTTGAACACGCAAAAAGTCTGGAGGTCAAATAAGTTCTTAGAAATGAAATCCCTTCATAAGAGATGATTTTTCGTCCGAAACCCTCATACTTCGAAAGAGATTGTCTGGTTGTACACGAAGTGCATCCAGATTTTGCCGGAACCCTCTCAACTTTTAATAACATGCTATGTGGGTGAAATGATGATACCATGCCAACTTTCGACCTTTTCAATTTGTAGTGGTTTTCAATTTCAGTGTCATTTAGCTCAAAAGTCAGTAAATGCATGAAAAATACCAAATGAAGTCAAAAGGGGTTGGAAATAGATGATGTGGCTTTCAATGGTGCATTTTGAACACGGAAAAAGTCCGGACTTCAAATATGTTCAAAAAATGAAATCCCTTCGTAACATATGCGTTTTCGTCCAGAACCCTGATACTACAAAAGAGATTGTCTGTTTTGTACACGAAGTGTATCCAGTTTTTGCCGTAACCCTCTCAACTTTTTATAACATGTTATGTGGGTGAAAGGATGATACCTTGCCAACTTTCGACCTTTTTAGAGTTCATTTGTAGTGCTTTTCAATTTCGGTGTCATTTAGCTCAAAAATCAGAAAATGCACGAAAAATACCAAATCAAGTCAGAAACAGTTGAAAATTTACAATGTGGCTTTGAATGGTGCATTTTGAACACAGAAAATGTCTGGAGGTCAAATAAGTTCACAAAAAAGAAATCCCTTTGTAACAGATTAGTTTTCTTTCGAACCCTGATACTACGAAAGAGATTATCTGTTTTGTACACGAAGTGCATCCAGTATTTGCCGTAACCCTCTCAACTTTTTATAACATGCTATGTGGGTTAAAAGATGATACCATGCCAACTTTTGACATTTTCAGAGTTCATTTGTACTGCTTTTCAATTGCAGGGTCATTTTGCTCTAATAAACTGTAAACGCATGAAAAATACCAAATCAAATCAGAAACGGTTGAAAATTTATGATGTGGCTTCGAATGGTGCATTTTGAACACGCAAAAATTCTGGAGTTCGAATAAGTTCAAAAAATGAAATCCCTTTGTAACAGACGAGTTTTCGTCTCAAACCCTTATGCTTCGAAAGAGATTGTCTGTTTTGTAGTAGAAGTGCATCAAATTTTTGCCGTAACCCTCTCAAATTTTTATAACATGTTATGTGCGTGAAATGATGATACCATGCCAATTTTTGACCTTTCCAGAGTTCATATGTAGTGCTTTTCAATTTCAGGGTCATTTAGCTCAAAAAGCAGTAAATGCATGAAAAATACCAAATGAAGTTAGAAAGAGTTGAAAATTGATGATGTGGCTTTGAATGGTGCATTTTGAACACGCAAAAAGTCCAGAGTTCAAATAAGTTAAAAAAATGAAATCCCTTTGTAACAGATGAGTTTTCGTCCGAAACGTTGATACATCGAAACAGATTGTCTGTGTTGTAACCGAAGTGTATCCAATTTTTGACATAACCATCTCAACTTCTTATGACATGCTATGTGGGTGAAATATGGATGCCATGCCAACTTTCGACCTTTTCAGAGTTCAGTTGTAGTGCTTTTCAATTGCACGGTCATTTTGCTCTAAAAACTATAAGCGCATGAAAAATACAAAATCAAGTCAGAAAGGTTTGAAAATTGATGATGTGGCGTTGAATGGTGCATTTTGAACACACAAAAAGTGTGGATGTCAAATAAGTTCAAGAAAATTAAATCCCTTTGTAACAGATGAGTTTTCGTCCGAAACTCTGATACATCAAAAGAGATTGTCTGTTTTGTGCACGAAGTGCATCCAGTCTTTTCCGTAACCCTCTCAACTTTTTATAACATGCTATGTGGGTGAAATGATGATGCCAGGCCAACTTTCGACCTTTTCAGAGTTCATTTGTAGTGCTTTTCAATTTCTGGGTCATTTAGCTCAAAAATAAGTAAATGCATGAAAAATACCAAATGAAGCCAGAAACGGTTGAAACTTTATGGTGCATTTTGAACACGCAAAAATTCTGGAGTTCAAATAAGTTCAAAAAATGAAATCCCTTTGTAACAGATGAGTTTTCGTCCGAAACCCTGATACTTCGAAAGAGATTGTCTGTTTTGTACTAGAAGTGCATGAAGTTTTTGCCCTAACCCTCTCAAATTTTTATAACATGCTATGCGCGTGAAATGATGATACCATGCCTACTTTCGACCTTTTCAGAGTTCATTTGTAGTGCTTTTCAATTGCAGGGTCATTTTGCTCTAAAAAACTATAAACACATGAAAAATACCAAATGAAGTTAGAAAGGGTTGAAAATTGATGATGTGGCTTTGAATGGTGCATTTTGAACACGCAAAAAGTCCGGAGTTCAAATAAGTTAAAAAATGAAATCCCTTTGTAACAGATTGTCTGTTTTGTACACGAAGTGCATCCAGTTTTTGCCATAACCAGCTCAACTTTTTATGACATGCTGTGTGGGTGAAATAATGATACCATGCCAACTTTCGACCGTTTCAGAGTTCATTGTAGTGCTTTTCGATTGTAGGGTCATTTTGCTCTAAAAAAACTATAAACGCATGAAAAATAATAATAAAAAGTTAGAAACGGTTGAAAATTTATGATGTGGCTATGAATGGTGCATTTTGAACACACAAAAAGTCTGGAGGTCAAATAAGTTAAAAAAATTAAATCCCTTTGTAACAGATGAGTTTTTGTCCGAAACTCTAATACTTCGAAAGAGATTGTTTGTTTTGTGCACGAAGTGCATCCAGTTTTGGCCGTAACCCTCTCAACTTTTTATAACATGCTATGTGGGTGAAATGATCATACCATGCCAACATTCGACCTTTTCAGAGTTTATTTGTAGTGGTTTTCAATTTTAGTGTCATTTAGCTCAAAAATCAGTAAATGCATCGCAAATACGAAATCAAGTCAGAAACTAATGAAAATTTATGATGTGGCTTTGAATGGTGCATTTTAAACACTCGAAAATTTGGGTGTTCGAATAAGTTCAAA
This sequence comes from Hordeum marinum, assembly GCA_022496015.1. NCBI lineage: Eukaryota > Viridiplantae > Streptophyta > Magnoliopsida > Poales > Poaceae > Hordeum > Hordeum marinum. The sequence goes on along the minus strand of JAAAWK010001165.1, from coordinate 77,665 downwards.
AAAATGAAATCCCTTTGTAACAGATGAGTTTTCGTCTGAAACCCTGATACTTTGAAAGAGATTGTCTGTTTTGTACACGAAGTGCATCTAGTTTTTGACATAACCATCTCAACTTTTTATGACATGCTATGTGGGTGAAATAATGATCCCATGCCAACTTTCGATCTTTTCAGAGTTCATTTGTAGTGCTTTTCAATTGCACGGTCATTTTGCTCTAAAAAACTATAAAGACATGAAAAATACCAAATCAAGTCAAAAACGGTTGAAAATTTATGATGTGGCGTTGAATGGTGCATTTTGAACACACACAAATTCTGGATGTCAAATAAGTTCAAGAAAATTAAATCCCTTTGTAACAGATGAGTTTTTGACGGAAACTCTAATACTTCGAAAGAGATTGTCTGTCTTGTGCACGAAGTGCATCCAGTTTTGGCCGTAACCCTCTCAACTTTTTATAACATGCTATGTGGGTGAAATGATCATACCGTGCCAACATTTGACCTTTTCAGAGTTCATTTGTAGTGGTTTTCAATTTTAGTGTCATTTAGCTCAAAAATCAGTAAATGCATGGCAAATACGAAATCTAGTCGGAAACTATTGAAAATTTATGATGTGGCTTTGACCGGTGCATTTTCAACACGCAAGAATTTGGGAGTTCGAATAAGTTCAAAAAAATGAAATCCCTTTGTAACAGATGAGTTTTCGTCCGAAACCCTGATACTTTGAAAGAGATTGTCTGTTTCGTACACGAAGTGCATCTAGTTTTTGTCGTAACAATCTCAAATTTTTATAACATGCTATGTCGGTGAAATGATGATACCATGCCAACTTTCGACCTTTTCAGAGTTCATTTGTAGTGCTTTTCAATTTCAGGGTCATTTAGCTCAAAAAGCAGTAAATGCATGAAAAATACCAAATAAGTCAAAAAGGGTTGAAAATTGATGATGTGGCTTTGAATGGTCCATTTTGAGCACGCAAAAAGTCCAGAGTTCAAATAAGTTAAAAAAATGAAATCCCTTTGTAACAGATGAGTTTTCGTTTGAAACCTCGATACATCGAAAGAGATTGTCTTTTTTGTACATGAAGTGCATCCAATTTTTGACATAACCATCTCAACTTTTTATGACATGCTATGTGGGTGAAATAATGATGCCATGCCAACTTTCAACCTTTTCAGAGTTCATTTGTAGTGCTTTTCAATTGCATGGGCATTTTGCTCTAAAAAACTATAAACACATGAAAAATACCAAATCAAGTCAGAAACGGTTGAAATTTTATGATGTGGCGGTGAATGGTGCATTTTGAACACACAAAAACTATGGATGTCAAATAAGTTCAAGAAAATTAAATCCCTTTGTAACAGATGAGTTTTTGTCGGAAACTCTAATACTTCGAAAGAGATTGTCTGTCTTGTGCACGAAGTGCATCCAGTTTTGGCCGTAACCCTCTCAACTTTTTCTAACATGCTATGTGGGTGAAATGATCATACCGTGCCAACATTTGACCTTTTCAGAGTTCATTTGTAGTGGTTTTCAATTTTAGTGTCATTTAGCTCAAAAATCAGTAAATGCATGGCAAATACGAAATCAAGTGAGAAACTATTGAAAATTTATGATGTGGCTTTGAATGGTGCTTTTTCAACACGCAAGAATTTGGGAGTTCGAATAAGTTCAAAAAAATGAAATCCCTTTGTAACAGATGAGTTTTCGTCCGAAACCCTGATATTTTGAAAGAGATTGTCTGTTTTGTACACGAAGTGCATCTAGTTTTTGTCGTAACCCTCTCAAATTTTTATAACATGCTATGTGGGTGAAATGATGATACCATGCCAACTTTCGACCTTTTCAGAGTTCATTTGTAGTGCTTTTCAATTTCAGGGTCATTTAGCTCAAAAAGAAGTAAATGCATGAAAAATACCAAATGAAGTCAAAAAGGGTTGAAAATTGATGATGTGGCTTTGAATGGTCCATTTTGAGCACGCAAAAAGTCCAGAGTTCAAATAAGTTAAAAAATTGAAATCCTTTGTAACAGATAAGTTTTCGTTTGAAACCTTGATACATCGAAAGAGATTGTCTTTTTTGTGCATGAAGTGCATCCAGTTTTTGACATAACCATCTCAACTTTTTATGACATGCTATGTGGGTGAAATAATGATGCCATGCCAACTTTCGACCTTTTCAGAGTTCATTTGTAGTGCTTTTCAATTGCATGGTCATTTTGCTCTAAAAAACTATAAACACATGAAAAATACCAAATCAAGTCAGAAACGGTTGAAAATTTATGATGTGTCGGTGAATGGTGCATTTTGAACACACAAAAACTATGGATGTCAAATAAGTTCAAGAAAATTAAATCCCTTTGTAACAGATGAGTTTTTGTCCGAAACTCTGATACATCAAAAGAGATTGTCTGTTTTGTGGACGAAGTGCATCCAGTTTTTGCCGTAACCCTGTCAACTTTTTATAACATGCTATGTGGGTGAAATGATGAAGCCATGCCAAATTTTGACCTTTTCAGAGTTCATTTGTAGTGGTTTTCAATTTCAGCGTCATTTAGATCAAAATTAGTAAATTCACTAAAAATACGAAATCAAGTCAGAAACGGTTGAAAATTTAAGATGTGGCTTTGAATGGTGCATTTTGAACACGCAAAAATTCTGGAGTTCGAATAAGTTCGAAAAATTGAAATCCCTTTGTAACAGATGAGTTTTCATTCGAAACCTTGATACATCGAAAGAGATTGTTTTTTTTGTAAACGAAGTACATCCAGTTTTTGCCGTAACCCTCTCAAATTTTTATAACATGCTATGTGGGTGAAATGAGGATACCATGCCAACTTTCATCCTTTTCAGAGTTCATTGGTAGTGCTTTTCAATTTCAGGGTCATTTAGCTCAGAAAGCAGTAAATGCATGAAAAAGACCAAATGAAGTCAGAAAAGGTTGAATGTTGATGATGTGGTTGTGAATGGTGCATTTTGAACACGCAAAAAGTCCAGAGTTCAAATAAGTTAAAAAAATGAAATCCCTTTGTAACAGATGAGTTTTCATCTGAAACCTTGACACATCGAAAGAGATTGTCTTTCTTGTACACGAAGTGCATCCAGTTTTTGACATAACCATCTCAACTTTTTATGACATGCTATGTGGGTTAAATAATTATGCCATGCCGACTTTCGACCTTTTCAGAGTTCATTTGTAGTGCTTTTCAATTGCACGGTCATTTTGCTCTAAAAAACTATAAACGCATGAAAAATACCAAATCAAGTCAGAAACGGTTGAAAATTTATGATGTGGCGTTGAATGGTGCATTTTGAACACACAAAAAGTATAGATGTCAAATAAGTTCAAGAAAATTAAATCCCTTTGTAACAGATGAGTTTTCGTTTGAAACCTTGATACATCGAAAGAGATTGTCTTTTTTGTACATGAAGTGCATCCAGTTTTTGACATAACCATCTCAACTTTTTATGACATGCTATGTGGGTGAAATAATGATGCCATGCCAACTTTCGACCTTTTCAGAGTTCATTTGTAGTGCTTTTCAATTGCATGGTCATTTTGCTCCAAAAAACTATAAACACATGAAAAATACCAAATCAAGTCAGAAACGGTTGAAAATTTATGATGTGGCGGTGAATGGTGCATTTTGAACACACAAAAACTATTGATGTCAAATAAGTTCAAGAAAATTAAATCCCTTTGTAACAGATGAGTTTTTGTCCGAAACTCTGATACATCAAAAGAGATTGTCTGTTTTGTGGACGAAGTGCATCCAGTTTTTGCCGTAACCCTGTCAACTTTTTATAACATGCTATGTGGGTGAAATGATGATACCATGCCAAGTTTTGACCTTTTCAGAGTTCATTTGTAGTGGTTTTCAATTTCAGCGTCATTTAGATGAAAATTAGTAAATTCACTAAAAATACGAAATCAAGTCAGAAACGGTTGAAAATTTAAGACGTGGCTTTGAATGGTGCATTTTGAACACGCAAAAATTCTGGAGTTCGAATAAGTTCGAAAAATTGAAATCCCTTTGTAACAGATGAGTTTTCGTCCGAAACCTTGATACATCGAAAGAGATTGTTTTTTTGTAAACGATGTACATCCAGTTTTTGCAGTAACCCTCTCAAATTTTTATAACATGCTATGTGGGTGAAATGATGATACCATGCCAACTTTCATCCTTTTCAGAGTTCATTGGTAGTGCTTTTCAATTTCAGGGTCATTTAGCTCAGAAAGCAGTAAATGCATGAAAAATACCAAATGAAGTCAGAAAAGGTTGAATGTTGATGATGTGGTTGTGAATGGTGCATTTTGAACACGCAAAAATTCCAGAGTTCAAATAAGTTAAAAAAATGAAATCCCTTTGTAACAGATGAGTTTTCATATGAAACCTTGACACATCGAAAGAGGTTGTCTTTCTTGTACACGAAGTGCATCCAGTTTTTGACATAACCATCTCAACTTTTTATGACATGCTATGTGGGTTAAATAATTATGCCATGCCAACTTTCGACCTTTTCAGAGTTCATTTGTAGTGCTTTTCAATTGCACGGTCATTTTGCTCTAAAAAAGTATAAACGCATGAAAAATACCAAATCAAGTCAGAAACGGTTGAAAATTTATGATGTTGCGTTGAATGGTGCATTTTGAACACACAAAAAGTATAGATGTCAAATAAGTTCAAGAAAATTAAATCCCTTTGTAACAGATGAGTTTTCGTTTGAAACCTTGATACATCGAAAGAGATTGTCTTTTTTGTACATGAAGTGCATCCAGTTTTTGCCGTAACCCTGTCAACTTTTTATAACATGCTATGTGGGTGAAATGATGATACCATGCCAAATTTCGACCTTTTCAGAGTTCATTTGTAGTGGTTTTCAATTTCAGCGTCATTTAGATCAAAATTAGTAAATTCACTAAAAATACGAAATCAAGTCAGAAACGGTTGAAAATTTAAGATGTGGCTTTGAATGGTGCATTTTGAACACGCAAAAATTCTGGAGTTCGAATAAGTTCGAAAAATTGAAATCCCTTTGTAACAGATGAGTTTTCGTCCGAAACCTTGATACATCGAAAGAGATTGTTTTTTTTGTAAACGAAGTACATCCAGTTTTTGCCGTAACCCTCTCAAATGTTTATAACATGCTATGTGGGTGAAATGATGATACCATGCCAACTTTCATCCTTTTCAGAGTTCATTGGTAGTGCTTTTCAATTTTAGGGTCATTTAGCTCAAAAAGCAGTAAATGCATGAAAAATACCAAATGAAGCCAGAAAGGGTTGAAAATTGATGATGTGGCTGTGAATGGTGCATTTTGAACACGCAAAAAGTCTAGAGTTCAAATAAGTTAAAAAAATGAAATCCCTTTGTAACAGATGAGTTTTCATCTGAAACCTTGACACATCGAAAGAGATTGTCTTTCTTGTACACGAAGTGCATCCAGTTTTTGACATAACCATCTCAACTTTTTATGACATGCTATGTGGGTTAAATAATTATGCCATGCCAACTTTCGACCTTTTCAGAGTTCATTTGTAGTGCTTTTCAATTGCACGGTCATTTTGCTCTAAAAAACTATAAACGCATGAAAAATACCAAATCAAGTCAGAAACGGTTGAAAATTTATGATGTGGCGTTGAATGGTGCATTTTGAACACACAAAAAGTATAGATGGCAAATAAGTTCAAGAAAATTAAATCCCTTTGTAACCGATGAGTTTTCATCCAAAACTCTGATACATCAAAAGAGATTGTCTGTTTTGTGCACGAAGTGCATCCAGTTTTTGCCGTAACCCTCTCAACTTTTTATGACATGCTATGTGGGTGAAATGATGATACCATGCCAAATTTCGACCTTTTCAGAGTTCATTAGTAGTGGTTTTCAATTTCAGCATCTTTTAGCTCAAAAATCATTAAATTCACGAAAAATACCAACTCAAGTCAGAAATGGTTGAAAATTTATGATGTGGCTTTGAATGGTGCATTTTGAACATGCAAAAATTCTGGAGTTCGAATGAGTTCAAAAAACTGAAATCCCTTTGTAACAGATGAGTTTTCGTCCGACAGCTTGATACTTCGTAAGAGATTGTCTGTTTTGTAAACGAAGTGCATCCAGTTTTTGCCGTAACCCTCTCAAACTTTTATAACATGCTATGTGGGTGAAATGATGATACCATGCCAACTTTCGACCTTTTCAGAGTTCTGTTGTAGTGCTTTTCAATTTCAGGGTCATTTAGCTCAAAAATCAGTAAATGCATGAAAAATACGAAATCAAGTCAGAAAGGGTTGAATATTGATGATGTGGATTTGAATGGTGCATTTTGAACAGGGAAAAAGTTCGGAGTTCAAATAAGTTAAGGAAAAGAAATCCCTTTGTAACAGATGAGTTTTCGTCTGAAACCTTGATACATCGAAACAGATTGTTTGTTTTGTACACGAAGTGTATCCAGTTTTTGACATAACCATCTCAACTTTTTATGACATGTTATGTGGGTGAAATAATGATGCCATGCCAACTTTCGACCTTTTCAGAGTTCATTTGTAGTACTTTTCAGTTGCACAGTCATTTTGCTCTCAAAAAACTATAAACGCATGAAAAATACCAAATGAAGTCAGAAACGGTTGAAAATTTATGATGTGGCATTGAATGGTGCATTTTGAACACACAAAAAGTCTGGATGTCAAATAAGTTCAAGAAAATTAAATCCCTTTGTAACAGATGAGTTTTCGTCCAAAACTCTGATACTTCGAAAGAGATTGTCTGTTCTGTGCATGAAGTGCAATAAGTCTTTTGCCGTAACCCTCTCAACTTTTTATAACATGCTATGTGGGCGAAATGATGATACCATGCCAAATTTCGACCTTTTCAGAGTTCATTTGTAGTGGTTTTCAATTTTAGTGTCATTTAGCTCAAAAATCAGTAAATGCACGAAAAATATCAAATCAAGTCAGAATTGGTTGAAAATTTATGATGTGGCTTTGAATGGTGCATTTTGAACACGCAAAAATTCTGGAGTTCGAATAAGTTCGAAGAAATGAAATCCCTTTGTAACAGATGAGTTTTCGTCCGAAAGCCTGATACTTCGAAAGAGATTGTCTGTTTCGTAAACGAAGTGCATCCAGTTTTTGCCGTAACCCTCTCAAATTTTTATAACATGATATGTGGATTAAATGATGATACCATGCCATCTTTTGACCTTTTCAGAGTTCATTTGTAGTGCTTTTCAATTTCAGGGTCATTTAGCTCAAAAAGCAGTAAATGCATGAAAAATACCAAATGAAGCCAGAAAGGGTTGAAAATTGATGATGTGGCTGTGAATGGTGCATTTTGAACACGCAAAAAGTCTAGAGTTCAAATAAGTTAAAAAAATGAAATCCCTTTGTAACAGATGAGTTTTCATCTGAAACCTTGACACATCGAAAGAGATTGTCTTTCTTGTACACGAAGTGCATCCAGTTTTTGACATAACCATCTCAACTTTTTATGACATGCTATGTGGGTTAAATAATTATGCCATGCCAACTTTCGACCTTTTCAGAGTTCATTTGTAGTGCTTTTCAATTGCACGGTCATTTTGCTCTAAAAAACTATAAACGCATGAAAAATACCAAATCAAGTCAGAAACGGTTGAAAATTTATGATGTGGCGTTGAATGGTGCATTTTGAACACACAAAAAGTATAGATGTCAAATAAGTTCAAGAAAATTAAATCCCTTTGTAACCGATGAGTTTTCATCCAAAACTCTGATACATCAAAAGAGATTGTCTGTTTTGTGCACGAAGTGCATCCAGTTTTTGCCGTAACCCTCTCAACTTTTTATGACATGCTATGTGGGTGAAATGATGATACCATGCCAAATTTCGACCTTTTCAGAGTTCATTAGTAGTGGTTTTCAATTTCAACATCTTTTAGCTCAAAAATCATTAAATTCACGAAAAATACCAACTCAAGTCAGAAATGGTTGAAAATTTATGATGTGGCTTTGAATGGTGCATTTTGAACACGCAAAAATTCTGGAGTTCGACTGAGTTCAAAAAACTGAAATCCCTTTGTAACAGATGAGTTTTCGTCCGAAAGCTTGATACTTCGTAAGAGATTGTCTGTTTTGTAAACGAAGTGCATCCAGTTTTTGCCGTAACCCTCTCAAACTTTTATAACATGCTATGTGGGTGAAATGATGATACCATGCCAACTTTCGACCTTTTCAGAGTTCTGTTGTAGTGCTTTTCAATTTCAGGGTCATTTAGCTCAAAAAGCAGTAAATGCATGAAAAATACGAAATCAAGTCAGAAAGGGTTGAATATTGATGATGTGGATTTGAATGGTGCATTTTGAACAGGCAAAAAGTTCGGAGTTCAAATAAGTTAAGGAAAAGAAATCCCTTTGTAACAGATGAGTTTTCGTCTGAAACCTTGATACATCGAAACAGATTGTTTGTTTTGTACACGAAGTGTATCCAGTTTTTGACATAACCATCTCAACTTTTTATGACATGTTATGTGGGTGAAATAATGATGCCATGCCAACTTTCGACCTTTTCAGAGTTCATTTGTAGTACTTTTCAGTTGCACAGTCATTTTGCTCTCAAAAAACTATAAACGCATGAAAAATACCAAATCAAGTCAGAAACGGTTGAAAATTTATGATGTGGCATTGAATGGTGCATTTTGAACACACAAAAAGTCTGGATGTCAAATAAGTTCAAGAAAATTAAATCCCTTTGTAACAGATGAGTTTTCGTCCAAAACTCTGATACTTCGAAAGAGATTGTCTGTTCTGTGCATGAAGTGCAATAAGTCTTTTGCCGTAACCCTCTCAACTTTTTATAACATGCTATGTGGGCGAAATGATGATACCATGCCAAATTTCGACCTTTTCAGAGTTCATTTGTAGTGGTTTTCAATTTTAGTGTCATTTAGCTCAAAAATCAGTAAATGCACGAAAAATATCAAATCAAGTCAGAATTGGTTGAAAATTTATGATGTGGCTTTGAATGGTGCATTTTGAACACGCAAAAATTCTGGAGTTCGAATAAGTTCGAAGAAATGAAATCCCTTTGTAACAGATGAGTTTTCGTCCGAAAGCCTGATACTTCGAAAGAGATTGTCTGTTTCGTAAACGAAGTGCATCCAGTTTTTGCCGTCACCCTCTCAAATTTTTATAACATGATATGTGGATTAAATGATGATACCATGCCATCTTTTGACCTTTTCAGAGTTCATTTGTAGTGCTTTTCAATTTCAGGGTCATTTAGCTCAAAAAGCAGTAAATGCATGAAAAATACCAAATGAAGCCAGAAAGGGTTGAAAATTGATGATGTGGCTGTGAATGGTGCATTTTGAACACGCAAAAAGTCTAGAGTTCAAATAAGTTAAAAAAATGAAATCCCTTTGTAACAGATGAGTTTTCATCTGAAACCTTGACACATCGAAAGAGATTGTCTTTCTTGTACACGAAGTGCATCCAGTTTTTGACATAACCATCTCAACTTTTTATGACATGCTATGTGGGTTAAATAATTATGCCATGCCAACTTTCGACCTTTTCAGAGTTCATTTGTAGTGCTTTTCAATTGCACGGTCATTTTGCTCTAAAAAACTATAAACGCATGAAAAATACCAAATCAAGTCAGAAACGGTTGAAAATTTATGATGTGGCGTTGAATGGTGCATTTTGAACACACAAAAAGTATAGATGTCAAATAAGTTCAAGAAAATTAAATCCCTTTGTAACCGATGAGTTTTCATCCAAAACTCTGATACATCAAAAGAGATTGTCTGTTTTGTGCACGAAGTGCATCCAGTTTTTGCCGTAACCCTCTCAACTTTTTATGACATGCTATGTGGGTGAAATGATGATACCATGCCAAATTTCGACCTTTTCAGAGTTCATTAGTAGTGGTTTTCAATTTCAACATCTTTTAGCTCAAAAATCATTAAATTCACGAAAAATACCAACTCAAGTCAGAAATGGTTGAAAATTTATGATGTGGCTTTGAATGGTGCATTTTGAACACGCAAAAATTCTGGAGTTCGACTGAGTTCAAAAAACTGAAATCCCTTTGTAACAGATGAGTTTTCGTCCGAAAGCTTGATACTTCGTAAGAGATTGTCTGTTTTGTAAACGAAGTGCATCCAGTTTTTGCCGTAACCCTCTCAAACTTTTATAACATGCTATGTGGGTGAAATGATGATACCATGCCAACTTTCGACCTTTTCAGAGTTCTGTTGTAGTGCTTTTCAATTTCAGGGTCATTTAGCTCAAAAAGCAGTAAATGCATGAAAAATACGAAATCAAGTCAGAAAGGGTTGAATATTGATGATGTGGATTTGAATGGTGCATTTTGAACAGGCAAAAAGTTCGGAGTTCAAATAAGTTAAGGAAAAGAAATCCCTTTGTAACAGATGAGTTTTCGTCTGAAACCTTGATACATCGAAACAGATTGTTTGTTTTGTACACGAAGTGTATCCAGTTTTTGACATAACCATCTCAACTTTTTATGACATGTTATGTGGGTGAAATAATGATGCCATGCCAACTTTCGACCTTTTCAGAGTTCATTTGTAGTACTTTTCAGTTGCACAGTCATTTTGCTCTCAAAAAACTATAAACGCATGAAAAATACCAAATCAAGTCAGAAACGGTTGAAAATTTATGATGTGGCATTGAATGGTGCATTTTGAACACACAAAAAGTCTGGATGTCAAATAAGTTCAAGAAAATTAAATCCCTTTGTAACAGATGAGTTTTCGTCCAAAACTCTGATACTTCGAAAGAGATTGTCTGTTTTGTGCATGAAGTGCATACAGTCTTTTGCCGTAACCCTCTCAACTTTTTATAACATGCTATGTGGGCGAAATGATGATACCATGCCAAATTTCGACCTTTTCAGAGTTCATTTGTAGTGGTTTTCAATTTCAGTGTCATTTAGCTCAAAAATCAGTAAATGCACGAAAAATATCAAATCAAGTCAGAATTGGTTGAAAATTTATGATGTGGCTTTGAATGGTGCATTTTGAACACGCAAAAATTCTGGAGTTCGAATAAGTTCGAAGAAATGAAATCCCTTTGCAACAGATGAGTTTTCGTCCGAAAGCCTGATACTTCGAAAGAGATTGTCTGTTTCGTAAACGAAGTGCATCCAGTTTTTGCCGTAACCCTCTCAAATTTTTATAACATGATATGTGGATTAAATGATGATACCATGCCAATTTTTGATCTTTTCAGAGTTCATTTGTAGTGCTTTTCAATTTCAGGGTCATTTAGCTCAAAAAGCAGTAAATGCATGAAAAATACCAAATGAAGCCAGAAAGGGTTGAAAATTGATGATGTGGCTGTGAATGGTGCATTTTGAACACGCAAAAAGTCTAGAGTTCAAATAAGTTAAAAAAATGAAATCCCTTTGTAACAGATGAGTTTTCATCTGAAACCTTGACACATCGAAAGAGATTGTCTTTCTTGTACACGAAGTGCATCCAGTTTTTGACATAACCATCTCAACTTTTTATGACATGCTATGTGGGTTAAATAATTATGCCATGCCAACTTTCGACCTTTTCAGAGTTCATTTGTAGTGCTTTTCAATTGCACGGTCATTTTGCTCTAAAAAACTATAAACGCATGAAAAATACCAAATCAAGTCAGAAACGGTTGAAAATTTATGATGTGGCGTTGAATGGTGCATTTTGAACACACAAAAAGTATAGATGTCAAATAAGTTCAAGAAAATTAAATCCCTTTGTAACCGATGAGTTTTCATCCAAAACTCTGATACATCAAAAGAGATTGTCTGTTTTGTGCACGAAGTGCATCCAGTTTTTGCCGTAACCCTCTCAACTTTTTATGACATGCTATGTGGGTGAAATGATGATACCATGCCAAATTTCGACCTTTTCAGAGTTCATTAGTAGTGGTTTTCAATTTCAGCATCTTTTAGCTCAAAAATCATTAAATTCACGAAAAATACCAACTCAAGTCAGAAATGGTTGAAAATTTATGATGTGGCTTTGAATGGTGCATTTTGAACACGCAAATATTCTGGAGTTCGAATGAGTTCAAAAAACTGAAATCCCTTTGTAACAGATGAGTTTTCGTCCGAAAGCTTGATACTTCGTAAGAGATTGTCTGTTTTGTAAACGAAGTGCATCCAGTTTTTGCCGTAACCCTCTCAAACTTTTATAACATGCTATGTGGGTGAAATGATGATACCATGCCAACTTTCGACCTTTTCAGGGTTCTGTTGTAGTGCTTTTCAATTTCAGGGTCATTTAGCTCAAAAAGCAGTAAATGCATGAAAAATACGAAATCAAGTCAGAAAGGGTTGAATATTGATGATGTGGATTTGAATGGTGCATTTTGAACAGGCAAAAAGTTCGGAGTTCAAATAAGTTAAGGAAAAGAAATCCCTTTGTAACAGATGAGTTTTCGTCTGAAACCTTGATACATCGAAACAGATTGTTTGTTTTGTACACGAAGTGCATCCAGTTTTTGACATAACCATCTCAACTTTTTATGACATGTTATGTGGGTGAAATAATGATGCCATGCCAACTTTCGACCTTTTCAGAGTTCATTTGTAGTACTTTTCAATTGCACAGTCATTTTGCTCTCAAAAAACTATAAACGCATGAAAAATACCAAATCAAGTCAGAAACGTTTGAAAATTTATGATGTGGCATTGAATGGTGCATTTTGAACACACAAAAAGTCTGGATGTCAAATAAGTTCAAGAAAATTAAATCCCTTTGTAACAGATGAGTTTTCGTCCAAAACTCTGATACTTCGAAAGAGATTGTCTGTTTTGTGCATGAAGTGCATACAGTCTTTTGCCGTAACCCTCTCAACTTTTTATAACATGCTATGTGGGCGAAATGATGATACCATGCCAAATTTCGACCTTTTCAGAGTTCATTTGTAGTGGTTTTCAATTTCAGTGTCATTTAGCTCAAAAATCAGTAAATGCACGAAAAATATCAAATCAAGTCAGAATTGGTTGAAAATTTATGATGTGGCTTTGAATGGTGCATTTTGAACACGCTAAAATTCTGGAGTTCGAATAAGTTCGAAGAAATGAAATCCCTTTGTAACAGATGAGTTTTCGTCCGAAAGCCTGATACTTCGAAAGAGATTGTCTGTTTCGTAAACAAAGTGCATCCAGTTTTTGCCGTAACCCTCTCAAATTTTTATAACATGATATGTGGATTAAATGATGATACCATGCCAACTTTTGATCTTTTCAGAGTTCATTTGTAGTGCTTTTCAATTTCAGGGTCATTTAGCTCAGAAAGTAGTAAATGCATGAAAAATACCAAATGAAGTCAGAAAGGGTTGAATATTGATGATGTGGCTTTGAATGGTGCATTTTGAACACGCAAAAAGTCCGGAGTTCAAATAAGTTAAAAAAATGAAATCCTTTTGTAACAGATGAGTTTTCGTCTGAAACCTTGATACATCGAAACTGATTGTCTGTTTTGTACACGAAGTGCATCCAGTTTTTGACATAACCATCTCAACTTTTTATGACATGCTATGTGGGTGAAATAATGATGCCATGCCAACTTTCGACCTTTTGAGAGTTCATTTGTAGTACTTTTCAATTGCACGGTCATTTTGCTCTAAAAAAACTATGAACGCATGAAAAATACCAAATCAAGTCTGAAACGGTTGAAAATTTATGATGTGGCGTTGAATGGTGCATTTTGAACACACAAAAAGTCTAGATGTCAAATAAGTTAAGAAAATTAAATCCCTTTGTAATAGATGAGTTTTCGTCCAAAACTATGATACTTCGAAAGAGATTGTCTGTTTTGTGCACGAAGTGCATCCAGTTTTTAACATAACCCTCTCAAATTTTTATAACATGCTATGTGGGTGAAATGATGATACCATGCCAACTTTCGACCTTTTCATAGTTCATTTGTAGTGCTTTTCATTGTCAGTGTCATTTAGCTCAGAAAGCAGTAAATGCATGAAAAATACCGAATGAAGTCAGAAAGGGTTGAATATTGATGATGTGGCTTTGAATGGTGCATTTTGAACACGCAAAAAGTCCGGAGTTCAAATAAGTTAAACAAATGAAATCCCTTTGTAACAGATGAGTTTTCGTCTGAAACCTTGATACATCAAAACAGATTATCTGTTTTGTACACGAAGTGCATCCAATTTTTGACATAACCATCTCAACTTTTTATGACATGCTATGTGGGCGAAATAATGATGCCATGCCAACTTTCGACCTTTTCAGAGTTCATTTGTAGTACTTTTCAATTGCACGGTCATTTTGCTCTAAAAAAACTATAAACGCATGAAAAATACCAAATCAAGTCTGAAACGGTTGAAAATTTATGATGTGGCATTGAGTGGTGCATTTTGAACACACAAAAAGTCTGGATGTCAAAAAAGTTAAGAAAATTAGATCCCTTTGTAATAGATGAGTTTTCGTCCAAAACTCTGATACTTCGAAAGAGATTGTCTGTTTTGTGCACGAAGTGCATCCAGTCTTTGTCGTAACCCTCTCAACTTTTTATAACATGCTATGTGGGCGAAATGATGATACCATGCCAAATTTCGACCTTTTCAGAGTTCATTTTTAGTGGTTTTCAATTTCAGTGTCATTTAGCTCAAAAATCAGTAAATGCACGAAAAATACAAAATCAAGCCAGAAACGGTGGAAAATTTATGACGTGGCTTAGAATGGTTCATTTTGAACACGCAAAAATTTTGGAGTTCGAATAAGTTCAAAAAAATGAAATCCCTTTGTAACAGATGAGTTTTCGTCCGAAACCCTACTACTTCGATAGAGATTGTCTGTTTTGTACACGAAGTGCATCCAGTTTTTCCCGTAACCCACTCAAACGTTTATAACATGCTATGTGGGTGAAATGATGATACCATGCCAACTTTTAACCTTTTCAGAGTTCATTTGTAGTGGTTTTCAATTTCAGTGTCATTTAGCTCAAAAATCAGTAAATGCACGAAAAATACCAAATCATGTCAGAAACGGTGGAAAATTTATGATGTGGCTTAGAATCGTTCGTTTTGAACACGCATAAATTCTGGAGTTCGAATAAGTTCAAAAAAATGAAATCCCTTTGTAACAGATGAGTTTTCGTCCGAGACCCTGATACTTCGAAAGAGGTTGGCTGTTTTGTACACGAAGTGCATCCAGTTTTTGCCGTAACCCTCTCAAATGTTTATAACATGCTATGTGGGTGAAATGATGATACCATGCCAACTTTCGACCTTTTCAGAGTTCATTTGTAGTGCTTTTGAATTTTAGGGTCATTGAGCTCAAAAAGCAGTCAATGCATGAAAAATACCAAATGAAGTCAGAAAGGGTTGAAAATTGATAATGTGGCTTTCAATGGTGCATTTTGAACACACAAAAAGTCCGGAGTTCAAATAAGTTAAAAAAATGAAATCCCTTTGTCACGGATGAGTGTGCGTCTGAATACTTGATACATCAAAAGAGATTGCCTGTTTTTTACAAAAAGTGCATCCAGTTTTTGACATAACCATCTCAACTTTTTATGACATGCTATGTGGGTGAAATAATGATACCGTGCCAACTTTTGACCTTTTCAGAGTTCATTTGTAGTGCTTTTCAATTGCAGGGTCATCTTGCTCTAAAAAAGCTATAAACGCATGAAAAATACCAAATCAAGTCAGAAACGGTTGAAAATTTATGATGTGGCTTTGAATGGTGCGTTTTGAACACACACAAAGTCTGGAGGTCAAATAAGTTCAAAAAAATGAAATCTCTTTGCAACAGATGAGTTTTCGTCCGAAACCCTGATACTTCGAAAGAGATTGTCTGTTTTGTACAGGAAGTGCATCCAGTTTTGCCGTAACCCTCTCAAATGTTTACAACATGCTATGTGGGTGAAATGATGATACCATGCCAACTTTCGACCTTTTCAGAGTTCATTTGTAGTGCTTTTCAATTTCAGGGTCATTTAGCTCAAAAAGCAGTAAATGCATGAAAATACCAAATGAAGTCAGAAAGGGTTGAAAATTTATGATGTGGCTTTCAATGGTGCATTTTGAACACGTAAAAAGTCCGGAGTTCAAATAAGTTAAAAAAATGAAATCCCTTTGTAACAAATGATTTTGCGTTTGAAACCTTGATACATCGAAACAAATTGTCTATTTTGTACACGAATTGCATCCAGTTTTTGACATAACCATCTCAATTTTTTATGACATGCTATGTGGGTGAAATAATGATACCATGCCACCTTTCGATCTTTTCAGAGTTCATTTGTAGTGCTTTTCGATTGCAGGGTCATTTTGCTCTAAAACTATAAACGCATGAAAAATACCTAATCAAGTCAGAAACGGTTGAAAATTTATGATGTGGCTTTGAATGGTGCATTTTGAACACACAAAAAGTGTGGAGGTCAAATAAGTTCACAAAAATTAAATCCCTTTGTAACAGATGAGTTTTCGTCCGAAACTCTGATACTTCGAAAGAGATTGTCTATTTTGTGCACGAAGTGCATCCAGTTTTTCCGGTAACCCTCTCAACTTTTTATAACATGCTAGGTGGGTGAAATTATGATACCATGCCAACTTTCGACCTTTTCAGAGTTCATTTCTAGTGGTTTTCAATTTCAGTGTCATTTAGCTCAAAAATCAGTAAATCCATGAAAAATACCAAATCAAGTCAGAAACGGTTGAAAATTTATGATGTTGCTTTGAAAGGTGCATTTTGAACGCATAAAAATTCTGGAGTTCGAATAAGTTCAAAAAAGTGAAATCCCTTTGTAACAGATGAGTTTTCGTCCGAAACCCTAATACTTCGAAAGAGATTGTCTGTTTTATTACACGAAGTGCATCTAGTTTTTGCCGTAACCCTCTCAACTTTTTATAACATGCTATGTGGGAGAAATGATGGTACCATGCCAACTTTCGACCTTTTCAGAGTTCGTTTGTAGTGCTTTTCAATTTTAGGGTCATTTAGCTCAAAAATCAGTAAATGCATGAAAAATACCAAATGAAGCCAAAAAGGGTTGAAAATTGATGATGTGGCTTTGAATGGTGGATTTTGAACACACAAAAAGCCTGGAGTCCAAATAAGTTCAAACAAAATGAAATTCCTTTGTAAACCCAGCTACTTCAAAAGAGATTGTCTCTTTTGTACACGAAGTGCATCCGGTTTTTGCCGTAACCCTCTCAAATGTTTACGACATGCTATGTGGGTGAAATGATGATACCATGCCAACTTTCGACCTTTTCAGAGTTCATTTGTAGTGCTTTTCAATTGCAGCGTCATTTAGCTCAAAAAGCAGTAAATGCATGAAAAATACAAAATGAAGTCAAAAAGGGTTGAAAATTGGTGATGTGGCTTTGAATGGTGCATTTTGAATATGCAAAAATTCTGGCGTTCGAATAAGTTAAAAAAAACGAAATCCCTTTGTAACAGATGAGTTTTCGTCCGAAACCCTGATACTTCAAAAGAGATTGTCTGTTTTGTACACGAAGTGCATCCGGTTTTTGCCGTAACCCTCTCAACTTTTTATGACGTGCTATGTGGGTGAAATAATGATACCATGCCATCTTTCGACCTTTTCAGAGTTCATTTGTAGTGATTTTCAATTGCAGGGTCGTTTTGCTCTAAAAAAACTATAAACGCATGAAAATTACCATATCAAGTGAGAAACGGTTGAAAATTTATGATGTGGCTTTGAATGGTGCATTTTGAACACACAAAAAGTCTGGAGGTCAAATAAGTTAAAAAAATGAAATCTCTTTGTAACAGATGAGTTTTCGTCCGAAATCCTGATACTTCGAAAGACATTGTCTCTTTTGTACACGAAGTGCATCCAGTTTTTTCCGTAACCCTCTCAAATGTTTACAACATGCTATGTGGGTGAAATGATGATACCATGCCAACTTTTGACCTTTTCAGAGTTCATTTGTAGTGCTTTTCAATTTCAGGGTCATTTAGCACAAAAAGCAGTAAATGCATGAAAAATACCAAATGAAGTCAGAAAGGGTTGTAAATTTATGATGTGGCTTTCAATGGTGCATTTTGAACACGTAAAAAGTCCGGAGTTCAAATAAGTTAAAAAAAATGAAATCCCTTTGTAACGGATGAGTTTGCGTTTGGAACCTTCATACATTCAAACAGATTGTCTATTTTGTATACGAAGTGCATCCAGTTTTTGACATAACCATCTCAACTTTTTATGACATGCTATGTGGGTGAAATAATGATACCATGCGAACTTTCAACCTTTTCAGAGTTCATTTGTAGTGCTTTTCAATTGCAGGGTCATTTTGCTCTAAAAAAACTATAAACGGATGAAAAATACAAATCAAGTCAAAAACGGTTGAAAATTTATGATGTGGCTTCGAATGGTGCATTTTGAAAAATCAAAAAGTCTGGAGGTCAAATAAGTTCAAAACAAAATATCTTTGTAACAGATGAGTTTTCGTCCAAAAGCACAATACTTCGAAAGAGATTGTCTATTTTGTACACAAAGTGCAACCGGTTTTTGCCGTAACCCGCTCAAAAGTTTACAACATGCTATGTGGGTGAAATGATGATACCATGCCAACTTTTGTCCTTTTTAGAGTTCATTTGTAGTGGTTTTCAATTTTAGTGTCATTCAGCTCAAAAATCAGTAAATGCATGAAAAATAGCAAATCAAGTCAGAAACGGTTGAAAATTTATGATGTGGCTTTGAATGGTGCATTTTGAAAACACAAAAAGTCTGGAGGTCAAATAAGTTCAAAAAAATGAAATCTCTTTGTAACAGATGAGGTTTCGTCCGAAACCCCAATACTTCGAAAGACTTTGTCTGTTTTGTACACGAAGTGCAACCGGTTTTTGCCGTAACCCACTCAAATGTTTACAACATGCTATGTGGGTGCAATGATGATACCATGCCAACTTTCGACATTTTCAGAGTTCATTTATGGTGCTTTTTAATTGCAGGGTCATTTAGCTCAAAAAGTAGTAAATGCAAGAAAAATACCAAATGAAGTCAGAAAGGGTTGAAAATTGATGATGTGGCTTTGAATGGTGCAGTTTGAACACGCAAAAAGTCTAGAGTTCAAATAAGTTAAAAAATGAAATCCGTTTGTAACAAATGAGTTTTTGTCTGAAACCTTGATACATCGAAATAGATTGTCTATTTTGTACACGAAGTGCATCCAGTTTTTGACATAACGATCTCAACTTTTTATGACGTGCTATGTGGGTGAAATAATGATACCATGCCAGCTTTTGACCTTTTCAGAGTTCATTTGTAGTGCTTTTTAATTGCAGGGTCGTTTTGCTATAAAAAAACTATAAACGCATGAAAAATACCATATCAAGTCAGAAACGGTTGAAAATTTATGATGTGGCTTTGAATGGTGCATTTTGAACACACAAAAAGTATGGAGGTCAAATAAGTTCAAAAAAATGAAATCTCTTTGTAACAGATGAGTTTTCGTCCGAAACCCTGATACTTCGAACGAGATTGTCTGTTTTGTACACGAAGTGCATCCGGTTTTTGCCGTAACCCTCTCAAATGTTTACTACATGCTATGTGGGTTAAATGATGATACCGTGCCAACTTTCGACCTTTTCAGAGTTCATTTGTAGTGCTTTTCAATTTCAGGGTCATTTAGCTCAAAAAGCGGTAAATGCATGAAAAATACCAAATGAAGTCACAAAGGGTTGAAAATTTATGATGTGGCTTTCAATGGTGCATTTTGAACATGTAAAAAGTCCGGAGTTCAAATAAGTTAAAAAAATGAAATCCCTTAGTAACGGATGAGGTTGCGTTTGAAACCTTGATACATTGAAATAGATTGTCTGTTTTGTATACGAAGTGCATCCCGTTTTTGACATAACCATCTCAAGTTTTTATGACATGCTATGTGGGTGAAATAATGATACCATGCCAACTTTCATCTCTTTTAGAGTTCATTTGTAGTGCTTTTCAATTGCAGGGTCATTTTGCTCTAAAAAACTATAAACGCATGAAAAATACCAAATCAAGTCAAAAACGGTTGAAAATTTATGATGCGGCTTTCAATGGTGCATTTTTAAAACACAAAAAGTCTGGAGGTCAAATAAGTTCAAAAAAATGAAATCTCTTTGTAATAGATGAGTTTTCGTCCAAAACCCTAATACTTCGAAAGATATTGTCTGTTTTGTACACAAAGTGCAACCAGTTTTTGCCGTAACCCAATCAAATGTTTACAACATGCTATGTGGGTGAAATGATGATACCATGCCAACTTTTGACCTTTTCAGAGTTCATTTGTAGTGGTTTTCAATTTGAGTGTCATTTAGCTCAAAAATCAGTAAATGCATGAAAAGTACCAAACGAAGAAAGAAATGGTTGAAAATTTATGATGTGGCTTTGAAAGGTGCATTTTGAACACGCAAAAATTCCGGCGTTCGAATAGGTTCAAAAAATGAAATCCCTTTGTAACAGATGAGTTTTCGTCCGAAACCCTGATAATTTGAAAGAGATTGTCTGTTCTGTACACGAATGGCATCTAGTTTTTGTCGTAACCCTCTTAAATTTTTATCACATGCTATGAGGGTGAAATGATGATACCATGCCAAATTTTGACCTTTTTAGACTTCATTTGTAGTGCTTTTCAGTTGCAGGGTCAATTTGCTCTAAAAAGTATAAAGGCATGAAAAATACCAAATCAAGTCAGAAACGGTTGAAAATTTATGATGTGGCTTTGAATGGTGCATTTTAAACACACAAAAAGTGTGGAGGTCAAATATGTTAAACAAAATAAAATCCCTTTGTAACAGATGAGTTTTCGTCCGAAACTCTGATACTTCGAAGAGATTGTCTGTTTTGTACACGAAGTGCATCTACTTTTTGACATAACCATCTCAACTTTTTATGACGTGCTATGTGGGTGAAATAATGATACCATGCCAGCTTTCGACCTTTTCAGAGTTCATTTGTAGTGCTTTTCAATTGCAGGGTCATTTTGCTATAAAAAAACTATAAACGCATGAAAAATACCATATCAAGTCAGAAACAGTTGAAAATTTATGATGTGGCTTTGAATGGTGCATTTTGAACACACAAAAAGTCTGGAGGTCAAATAAGTTCAAAAAAATGAAATCTCTTTGTAACAGATGAGTTTTCGTCCGAAACCCTAATACTTCGAAAGAGATTGTCTATTTTGTACACGAAGTGCATCCAGTTTTTGCCTCAACCCCCTAAAATGTTTATAACATGCTATGTGGGTGAAATTATGATACCATGCCAACTTTTGACCTTTTTAGAGTTCATTTGTAGTGATTTTCAATTTCTGTGTCATTTAGCTCAAAAATCAGTAAATGCATGAAAAGTACCAAATCAAGACAGAAACGGTTGAAACTTTATTGTGTGGCCATGAATGGTGCATTTTGAACACGCAAAAATTCTGGAGTTCGAATAAGTTCAAAAAAATGAAATCCCTTTGTAACAGATGAGTTTTCGTCCGGAACCCTGATACTTCGAAAGAGATTGTCTGTTTCGTACACGAAGTGCATCCAGTTTTTGCCGTAACCCTCTCAAATGTTTATCAAATGCTATGAGGGTGAAATGATGATACCATGCCAAATTTCGACCTTTGTAGTGCTTTTCAATTGCAGGGACATTTAGCTCACAAAGCAGTAAATGCATGAAAAATACCAAATGAAGTCAGAAAGGGTTGAAAATTGATGGTCTGGCTTTGAATGGTGCAGTTTGAACATGCAAAAAGTCCGGAGTTCAAATAAGTTAAAAAATGAAATCCCTTTGAAACTGATGAGTTTTCATCTGAAACCTGGATACATTGAAACAGATTGTCTGTTTTGTAGACGAAGTCCATCCAGTTTTTGACATAACCATCTAAACTTTTTATGACATGCTATGTGGGTGAAATAATGATACCATGCCAACTTTTGACCTTTTCAGAGTTCATTTGTAGTGCTTTTCAATTGCAGGGTCGTTTTGCTCTAAAAAGTATAAAGGCATGAAAAATACCAAATCAAGTCAGAAACGGTTGAAAATTTATGATGTGGCTTTGAATGGTGCATTTTGAACACACAAAAAGTGTAGAGGTCAAATAAGTTCAAAAAAATTAATTCCCTTTGTAACAGATGAGTTTTCGTCCGAAACTCTGATACTTCGAAAGAGATTGTCTATTTTGTGCACGAAGTGCATCCAGTTTTTCCCGTAACCCTCTCAACTTTTTATAACATGCTATGTGCGTGAAATGATGATACCATGCCAACTTTCGACCTTTTCAGAGTTCATTTGTAGTGGTTTTCAATTTTAGTGTCATTTAGCTCAAAACTCAGTAAATGCATGAAAAATACCAAATCAAGTCAGAAACGGTTGAAAATTTATAATGTGTCTTTGAATGGTGCATTTTGAACACACAAAAATTCTGGAGTTCGAATAAGTTCAAAAAAATGAAATCCCTTCGTAATAGATGAGTTTTCGTCCGAAACCCTAATACTACGAAGCCTCTCAACTTTTTATAACATGTTATGTGTCTGTTTTCTACACGAAGTGCATCTAGTTTTTGCCGTAACCCTCTCAACTTTTTATAACATGTTATGTGGGTGAAATGATGATACCATGCCAACTTTCGACCTTTTCAGAGTTCATTTATAGCGCTTTTCAATTTCAGGGTCATTTAGCTCAAAATCAGTAAATACATGAAAAATTCCAAATGAAGCCAGAAAGGGTTGAAAATTGATGGTGTGGCTTTGAATGGTGCATTTTGAACACGCAAAAAGTCCGTAGTTTAAATAAGTTAAAAAATGAAAACCGTTTGTAACAGGAAGAGTTTTCGTCCGAAACCTTGATAATTCGAAAGAGATTGTCTGTTTTGGGCACGAAGTGCATCTAGTTTTTGCCGTAACCCTCTCAACTTTTTGTAACATGCTATGTGGGAGAAATGATGGTACCATGCCAACTTTCGACCTTTTCAGAATTCATTCATAGTGCTTTTCAATTTTAGGGTCATTTAGCTCAAAAATGACTAAATGCATGAAAAATACCAAATGAAGCCAGAAAGTGCTGAAAATTGATGATGTGGCTTTGAACGGTGGATTTTGAACAAACAAAAAGGCTGGAGCTCAAATAAGTACAAACAAAACGAAATCCCTTTGTAAAAGATGAGTTTTCGTCTGAAACCCTGATACTTCGAAAGAGATTGTCTGTTTTCTGCATGAAGCAAATCCTGTTTTTGTCGTAACCCTCTCAACTTTTTATAACATGCTATGTGGGTGAAATGATGATACCATGCCAACTTTCGACCTTTTCAGTGTTCATTTGTAGTGCTTTTCAATTTCAGGGTCATTTAGCTCAAAAATTAATAAATGCATGAAAAATACCAAATGAAACCAGAAAGGGTTGAAAATTGATGATGTGGCATTGAATGGTCCATTTTGAACACACAAAAAGTCTGGAGTTCAAATAAGTTCAAAAAATGAAATCCCTTCGTAACAGATGAGTTTTCGTCCGAAACCCTGATACTTCGAAAGAGATTGTCTGTTTTGTGCACGAACTGCATCTAGTTTTTTCTTTAACCCTCTCAACTTTTTATAACATGCTATGTGGGTGAAATGATGATACCATGCCAACTTTCGACCTTTTCAGAGTTCATTTGTAGTGCTTTTCAATTGCAGGGTCATTTTGCTCTAAAATACTATAAACGCATGAAAAATACCAAATCAAGTCAGAAACGGTTGAAAATTTATGATGTGGCTTTGAATGGTGCATTTTGAACACACAAAAAGTCTGGAGGTCAAATAAGTTCAAAAAAATGAAATCCCTTTGTAACAGATGAGTTTTCGTTCGAAACCCTGATACTATGAAAGAGATTCTCTGTTTTGTACACGGAGTGCATCCAGTTTTTGCCGTAACCCTCTCAACTTTTTATAACATGCTATGTGGGTGAAATGATGATACCATGCCAACTTTCGACCTTTTCAGAGTTCATTTGTAGTGCTTTTCAATTTCAGGGCCATTTAGCTCAAAATCAGTAAATACATGAAAAATTCCAAATGAAGCCAGAAAGGGTTGAAAATTGATGATGTGGCTTTGAATGGTGCATTTTGAACACGCAAAAAGTCCGTAGTTCAAATAAGTTAAAAAATGAAATCCGTTTGTAATAGATGAGTTTTCGTCCGAAACCCTGATACTTCAAAAGAGATTGTCTGTTTTGGGCACGACGTGCATCTAGTTTTTGCCGTCACCCTCTCAACTTTTTGTAACATGCTAAGTGGGAGAAATGATGGTACCATGCCAACTTTCGACCTTTTCAGAGTTCATTCGTAGTGCTTTTCAATTTTAGGGTCATTTAGCTCAAAAATGAGTAAATGCATGAAAAATACCAACTGAAGCCAGAAAGTGCTGAAAATTGATGATGTGGCTTTGAACGGTGGATTTTGAACAAACAAAAAGGCTGGAGTTCAAATAAGTACTAACAAAACGAAATCCCTTTGTAAAAGATGAGTTTTCGTCTGAAACCCTGATACTTCGAAAGAGATTGTCCGTTTTCTGCACGAAGCAAATCCTGTTTTTGTCGTAACCCTCTCAACTTTTTATAACATGCTATGTGGGTGAAATGATGATACCATGCCAACTTTCGACCTTTTCAGTGTTCATTTGTAGTGCTTTTCAATTTCAGGGTCATTTAGCTCAAAAATTAATAAATGCATGAAAAATACCAAATGAAACCAGAAAGGGTTGAAAATTGATGATGTGGCATTGAATGGTCCATTTTGAACACACAAAAAGTCTGGAGTTCAAATAAGTTCAAAAAATGAAATCCCTTCGTAAGAGATGAGTTTTCGTCCGAAACCCTGATACTTCGAAAGAGATTGTCTGTTTTGTGCACGAACTGCATCTAGTTTTTTCTTTAACCCTCTCAACTTTTTATAACATGCTATGTGGGTGAAATGATGATACCATGCCAACTTTCGACCTTTTCAGAGTTCATTTGTAGTGCTTTTCAATTGCAGGGTCATTTTGCTCTAAAATACTATAAACGCATTAAAAATACCAAATCAAGTCAGAAACGGTTGAAAATTTATGATGTGGCTTTGAATGGTGCATTTTGAACACACAAAAAGTCTTGAGGTCAAATAAGTTCAAAAAAATGAAATCCCTTTGTAACACATGAGTTTTCGTCCGAAACCCTGATACTATGAAAGAGATTCTCTGTTTTGTACACGGAGTGCATCCAGTTTTTGCCGTAACCCTCTCAACTTTTTATAACATGCTATGTGGGTGAAATGATGATACCATGCCAACTTTCGACCTTTTCAGAGTTCATTTGTAGTGCTTTTCAATTTCAGGGTCATTTAGCTCAAAATCAGTAAATACATGAAAAATTCCAAATGAAGCCAGAAAGGGTTGAAAATTGATGATGTGGCTTTGAATGGTGCATTTTGAACACGCAAAAAGTCCGTAGTTCAAATAAGTTAAAAAATGAAATCCGTTTGTAATACATGAGTTTTCGTCCGAAACCCTAATACTTCAAAAGAGATTGTCTGTTTTGGGCACGACGTGCATCTAGTTTTTGCCGTAACCCTCTCAACTTTTTGTAACATGCTATGTGGGAGAAATGATGGTACCATGCCAACTTTCGACCTTTTCAGAGTTCATTCGTAGTGCATTTCAATTTTAGGATCATTTAGCTCAAAAAACAGTAATGCATGAAAAATACCAAATGAAGCCAGAAAGTGATGAAAATTGATGATGTGGCTTTGAACGGTGGATTTTGACCAAACAAAAAGCCTGGAGTTCAAATAAGTTCAAACAAAATGAAATCCCTTTGTAAAAGATGAGTTTTCGTTTGAAACCCTGATACTTCGAAAGAGATTGTCTATTTTCTGCACGAAGCAAATCCAGTTTTTGTCGTAACCCTCTCAACTTTTTATAACATGCTATGTGGGTGAAATGATGATACCATGCCAACTTTCGACATTTTCAGTGTTCATTTGTAGTGCTTTTCAATTTCAGGGTCATTTAGCTCAAAAATTAATAAATGCATGAAAAAGACCAAATGAAACCAGAAAGGGTTGAAAATTGATGATGTGGCTTTGAATGGTCCATTTTGAACAAACAAAAAGTCTGGAGTTCAAATAAGTTCAAAAAATGAAATCCCTTCGTAAAAGATGAGTTTTCGTCCGAAACCCTGATACTTCGAAAGAGATTGTCTGTTTTGTGCACCAACTGCATCTAGTTTTTTCTTAAACCCTCTCAACTTTGTATAACATGCTATGTGGGTGAAATGATGATACCATGCCAACTATCGACCTTTTCAGAGTTCATTTGTAGTGCTTTTCAATTGCAGGGTCATTTTGCTCTAAAATACTATAAAGCATGAAAAATACCAAATCAAGTCAGAAACGGTTGAAAATTTATGATGTGGCTTTGAATGGTGCATTTTGAACACACACAAATTCTGGAGATCGAATAAGTTCAAAAAAATGAAATCCCTTTGTAACAGATGAGTTTTCGTCCGAAACCCTAATACTACGAATGAGATTGTCTGTTTTGTACACGAAGTGCATCTAGTTTTTGCCGTAACCCTCTCAACTCATTATAACATGCTATGTGGGTGAAATGATGACACAATGCCAACTTTCGACCTTTTCACAGTTCATTTGTAGTGCTTTTCAATTTCACGGTCATTTAGCTCACAATCAGTAAATACATGAAAAATTCCAAATGAAGCCAGAAAGGGTTGAAAATTGATGGTGTGGCTTTGAATGGTGCATTTTGAGCACGCAAAAAGTCCGTACTTTAAATAATTTAAAAAATGAAATCCGTTTGTAACAGAAGAGTTTTCGTCCGAAACCCTGATACTTCGAAAGAGATTGTCTGTTTTGGGCACGAAGTGCATCTGGTTTTTGCCGTAACCCTCTCAACTTTTTGTAACATGCTATGTGGGAGAAATGATGGTACCATGCCAACTTTCGACCTTTTCAGATTTCATTTGTAGTGCTTTTCAATTTTAGGGTCATTTAGCTCAAAAATTAGTAAATGCATGAAAAATACCAAATGAAGCCAGAAAGTGCTGAAAATTGATGATGTGGCTTTGAACGGTGGATTTTGAACAAACAAAAAGGCTGGAGTTCAAATAAGTTCAAACAAAACGAAATCCCTTTGTAAAAGATGTGTTTTCGTGTGAAACCCTGATACTTCGAAAGAGATTGTCTGTTTTCTGCACGAAGCAAATCCTGTTTTTGTCGTAACCCTCTCAACTTTTTATAACATGCTATGTGGGTGAAATGATGATACCATGCCAACTTTCGACCTTTTCAGTGTTCATTTGTAGTGCTTTTCAATTTCAGGGTCATTTAGCTCAAAAATTAAAAAATGCATGAAAAATACCAAATCAAGTCAGAAACGGTTCAAAATTTATGATGTGGCTTTGAATGGTGCATTTTGAACACACAAAAAGTGTGGAGGTCAAATATGTTCAAAAAAATTAAATCCCTTTGTAACAGATGAGTTTTCGTGCGAAACTCTG
The DNA here is from genome assembly GCA_022496015.1 of Hordeum marinum. NCBI lineage: Eukaryota > Viridiplantae > Streptophyta > Magnoliopsida > Poales > Poaceae > Hordeum > Hordeum marinum. The sequence goes on along the minus strand of JAAAWK010001165.1, from coordinate 50,169 downwards.
ATACTTCGAAGAGATTGTCTGTGTTGTACACGAAGTGCATCTAGTTTTTGACATAACCATCTCAACTTTTTATGACGTGCTATGTGGGTGAAATAATGATACCATGCCAGCTTTCGACCTTTTCAGAGTTCATTTGTAGGGCTTTTCAATTGCAGGGTCATTTTGCTCTAAAAAAACTATAAACGCATGAAAAATACCATATCAAGTCAGAAACGGTTGAAAATTTATGATGTGTCTTTCAATGGTGCATTTTGAGCACACAAAAAGTCTGGAGGTCAAATAAGTTCAAAAAAATGAAATCTCTGTAACAGATGAGTTTTCGTCCGAAACCCTAATACTTCGAAAGAGATTGTCTATTTTGTACACGAAGTGCATCCAGTTTTTGCCTCAACCCCCTCAAATGTTTATAACATGCTATGTGGGTGAAATGATGATACCATGCCAACTTTTGACCTTTTCAGAGTTCATTTGTAGTGATTTTCAATTTCTGTGTCATTTAGCTCAAAAATCAGTAAACGCATGAAAAGTACCAAATCAAGACAGAAACGGTTGAAACTTTATGATGTGGCTTTGAATGGTGCATTTTGAACACGCCAAAATTCTGGAGGTCGAATAAGTTCAAAAAAATGAAATCCCTTTGTAACAGATGAGTTTTCGTCCGAAACCCTCATACTTCGAAAGAGATTGTCTGTTTTGTACACGAAGTGCATCCGGTTTTTGCCGTAACCCTCTCAAATGTTTATCAAATGCTATGAGGGTGAAATGATGATACCATGCCAAATTTCGACCTTTTCAGAGTTATTTTGTAGTGCTTTTCAATTGCAGGGACATTTAGCTCACAAAGAAGTAAATGCATGAAAAATACCAAATGAAGTCAGAAAGGATTGAAAATTGATGATGTGGCTTTGAATGGTACAGTTTGAACATGCAAAAAGTCATGAGTTCAAATACGTTAAAAAATGAAATCCCTTTGTAACTGATGAGTTTTCGTCTGAAACCTTGATACATCGAAACAGATTGTCTGTTTTGTAGACGAAGTCCATCCAGTTTTTGACATAACCATCTCAAATTTTTATGACATTCTATGTAGGTGAACTAATGATACCATGCCAACTTTCGACATTTTCAGAGTTCATTTGTAGTGCTTTTCAATTCAGGGTCGTTTTGCTCTAAAAAGTATAAAGGCATGAAAAATACCAAATCAAGTCAGAAACGGTTGAAAATTTATGATGTGGATTTGAATGGTGCATTTTGAACACACAAAAAGTGTAGAGGTCAAATAAGTTCAAAAAAATTAATTCCCTTTGTAACAGGTGAGTTTTCGTCCGAAACTCTGATACTTCGAAAGAGATTGTCTATTTTGTGCACGAAGTGCATGCAGTTTTTCCCGTAACCCTCTCAACTTTTTATAACATGCTATGTGCGTGAAATGATGATACCATGCCAACTTTCGACCTTTTCAGAGTTCATTTGTAGTGGTTTTAAATTTTAGTGTCATTTAGCTCAAAAATCAGTAAATGCATGAAAAATACCAAATCAAGTCAGAAACGGTTGAAAATTTATAATGTGGCTTTGAATGGTGCATTTTGAACACACAAAAATTCTGGAGTTCGAATAAGTTCAAAAAAATGAAATCCCTTCGTAACAGATGAGTTTTCGTCCGAAACCCTAATACTACGAACGAGATTGTCTGTTTTCTACACGAAGTGCATCTAGTTTTTGCCGTAACCCTCTCAACTTTTTATAACATGTTATGTGGGTGAAATGATGATCCCATGCCAACTTTCCACCTTTTCAGAGTTCATTTATAGTGCTTTTTAATTTCAGGGTCATTTAGCTCAAAATCAGTAAATACATGAAAAATTCCAAATGAAGCCAGAAAGGGTTGAAAATTGATGGTGTGGCTTTGAATGGTGCATTTTGAACACGCAAAAAGTCCGTAGTTTAAATAAGTTAAAAAATGAAATCCGTTTGTAACAGAAGAGTTTTCGTCCGAAACCCTCATACTTCGAAAGAGATTGTCTGTTTTGGGCACGAAGTGCATCTAGTTTTTGCCGTAACCCTCTCAACTTTTTGTAACATGCTATATGGGAGAAATGATGGTACCATGCCAACTTTCGACCTTTTCAGAGTTCATTCGTAGTGCTTTTCAATTTTAGGGTCATTTAGCTCAAAAATGAGTAAATGCATGAAAAATACCAAATGAAGCCAGAAAGTGCTGAAAATTGATGATGTGGCTTTGAACGGTGGATTTTGAACAAACAAAAAGGCTGGAGTGCAAATAAGTTCAAACAAAACGAAATCCCTTTGTAAAAGATGAGTTTTCGTGTGAAACCCTGATACTTCGAAAGAGATTGTCTGTTTTCTGCACGAAGCAAATCCTGTTTTTGTCGTAACCCTCTCAACTTTTTATAACATGCTATGTGGGTGAAATGATGATACCATGCCAACTTTCGACCTTTTCAGTGTTCATTTGTAGTGCTTTTCAATTTCAGGGTCATTTAGCTCAAAAAATAATAAATGCATGAAAAATACCAAATGAAACCAGAAAGGGTTGAAAATTGATGATGTGGCATTGAATGGTCCATTTTGAACACACAAAAAGTCTGGAGTTCAAATAAGTTCAAAAAATGAAATCCCTTCGTAACAGATGAGTTTTCGTCCGAAACCCTGATACTTCGAAAGAGATTGTCTGTTTTGTGCACGAACTGCATCTAGTTTTTTCTTTAACCCTCTCAACTTTTTATAACATGCTATGTGGGTGAAATGATGATACCATGCCAACTTTCGACCTTTTCAGAGTTCATTTGTAGTGCTTTTCAATTGTAGGGTCATTTTGCTCTAAAATACTATAAACGCATGAAAAATACCAAATCAAGTCAGAAACGGTTGAAAATTTATGATGTGGCTTTGAATGTTGCATTTTGAACACACAAAAAGTCTGGAGGTCAAATAAGTTCAAAAAAATGAAATCCCTTTGTAACAGATGTGTTTTCGTCCGAAACCCTCATACTATGAAAGAGATTCTCTGTTTTGTACACGGAGTGCATCCAGTTTTTGCCGTAACCCTCTCAACTTTTTATAACATGCTATGTGGGTGAAATAATGATACCATGCCAACTTTCGACCTTTTCAGAGTTCATTTGTAGTGCTTTTCAATTTCAGGGTCATTTAGCTCAAAATCAGTAAATACATGAAAAATTCCAAATGAAGCCAGAAAGGGTTGAAAATTGATGATGTGGCTTTGAATGGTGCATTTTGAACACGCAAAAAGTCCGTAGTTCAAATAAGTTAAAAAATGAAATCCGTTTGTAATAGATGAGTTTTCGTCCGAAACCCTGATACTTCAAAAGAGATTGTCTGTATTGGGCACGACGTGCATCTAGTTTTTGCCGTAACCCTCTCAACTTTTTGTAACATGCTATGTGGGAGAAATGATGGTACCATGCCAACTTTCGACCTTTTCAGAGTTCATTTTTAGTGCTTTTCAATTTTAGGGTCATTTAGCTCAAAAATTAGTAAATGCATGAAAAATACCAAATGAAGCCAGAAAGTGCTGAAAATTGATGATGTGGCTTTGAACGGTGGATTTTGAACAAAAAAAAAGCCTGGAGTTCAAATAAGTTCAAACAAAATGAAATCCCTTTGTAAAAGATGAGTTTTCGTCTGAAACCCTGATACTTCAAAAGAGATTGTCTGTTTTCTGCACGAAGCAAATCCTGTTTTTGTCGTAACCCTCTCAACTTTTTATAAGATGCTATGTGGGTGAAATGATGATACCATGCCAACTTTTTACATTTTCAGTGTTCATTTGTAGTGCTTTTCAATTTCAGGGTCATTTAGCTCAAAAATTAATAAATGCATGAAAAATACCAAATGAAACCAGAAAGGGTTGAAAATTGATGATGTGGCTTTGAATGGTCCATTTTGAACACACAAAAAGTCTGGAGTTCAAATAAGTTCAAAAAATGAAATCCCTTCGTAAAAGATGAGTTTTCGTCCGAAACCCTGATACTTCGAAAGAGATTGTCTGTTTTGTGCACCAACTGCATCTAGTTTTTTCTTTAACCCTCTCAACTTTTTATAACATGCTATGTGGGTGAAATGATGATACCATGCCAACTATCGACCTTTTCAGAGTTCATTTGTAGTGCTTTTCAATTGCAGGGTCATTTTGCTCTAAAACACTATAAACGCATGAAAAATACCAAATGAAGTCAGAAACGGTTGAAAATTTATGATGTGGCTTTGAACGGTGCATTTTGAACACACACAAATTCTGGAGATCGAATAAGTTCAAAAAAATGAAATCCCTTTGTAACAGATGAGTTTTCGTCCGAAACCCTAATACTGCGAACGAGATTGTCTGTTTTGTACACGAAGTGCATCTAGTTTTTGCCGTAACCCTCTCAACTCATTATAACATGATATGTGGGTGAAATGATGACACAATGCCAACTTTTGACCTTTTCAGAGTTCATTTGTAGTGCTTTTCAATTTCAGGGTCATTTAGCTCAAAATCAGTAAATACATGAAAAATTCCAAATGAAGCCAGAAAGGGTTGCTAATTGATGGTGTGGCTTTGAATGGTGCATTTTGAACACGCAAAAAGTCCGTAGTTTAAATAAGTTAAAAAATGAAATCCCTTTGTAACAGAAGAGTTTTCGTCCGAAACCCTGATACTTCGAAAGAGATTGTCTGTTTTGGGCACGAAGTGCATCTAGTTTTTGCCGTAACCCTCTCAACTTTTTGTAACATGCTATGTGGGAGAAATGATGGTACCATGCCAACTTTCGACCTTTTCAGAGTTCATTTGTAGTGCTTTTCAATTTTAGGGTCATTTAGCTCAAAAATTAGTAAATGCATGAAAAATACCAAATGAAGCCAGAAAGTGCTGAAAATTGATGATGTGGCTTTGAACGGTGGATTTTGAACAAACAAAAAGCCTGGAGTTCAAATAAGTTCAAATAAAACGAAATCCCTTTGTAAAAGATGAGTTTTCGTCTGAAACCCTGATACTTCGAAAGAGATTGTCTGTTTTCTGCACGAAGCAAATCCTGTTTTTGTCGTAACCCTCTCAAATTTTTATAACATGGTATGTGGGTGAAATGATGATACCATGCCAACTTTTGACCTTTTCAGTGTTCATTTGTAGTGCTTTTCAATTTCAGGGTCATTTAGCTCCAAAATTAATAAATGCATGAAAAATACCAAATGAAACCAGAAAGGGTTGAAAATTGATGATGTGGCTTTGAATGGTGCATTTTGAACACACAAAAAGTCTGGAGTTCAAATAAGTTCAAAAAATGAAATCCCTTCGTAACAGATGAGTTTTCGTCCGAAACCCTGATACTTCGAAAGAGATTGTCTGTTTTGTGCACCAACTGCATCTAGTTTTTTCTTTAACCCTCTCAACTTTTTATAACATGCTATGTGGGTGAAATGATGATACCATGCCAACTATCGACCTTTTCAGAGTTCATTTGTAGTGCTTTTCAATTGCAGGGTCATTTTGCTCTAAAATACTATAAACGCATGAAAAATACCAAATGAAGTCAGAAACGGTTGAAAATTTATGATTTGGCTTTGAATGGTGCATTTTGAACACACACATATTCTGGAGATCGAATAAGTTCAAAAAAATGAAATCCCTTTGTAACAGATGAGTTTTCGTCCGAAACCCTAATACTACGAACGAGATTGTCTGTTTTGTACACGAAGTGCATCTAGTTTTTGTCGTAACCCTCTCAACTCATTATAACATAATATGTGGGTGAAATGATGACACAATGCCAACTTTCGACCTTTTCAGAGTTCATTTGTAGTGCTTTTCAATTTCAGGGTCATTTAGCTCAAAATCAGTAAATACATGAAAAATTCCAAATGAAGCCAGAAAGGTTGCAAATTGATGGTGTGGCTTTGAATGGTGCATTTTGAACACGCAAAAAGTCCGTAGTTTAAATAAGTTAAAAAATGAAATCCCTTTGTAATAGAAGAGTTTTCGTCCGAAACCCTGATACTTCGAAAGAGATTGTCTGTTTTGGGCACGAAGTGCATCTAGTTTTTGCCGTAACCCTCTCAACTTTTTGTAACATGCTATGTGGGAGAAATGATGGTACCATGCCAACTTTTGACCTTTTCAGTGTTCATTTGTAGTGCTTTTCAATTTCAGGGTCATTTAGCTCCAAAATTAATAAATGCATGAAAAATACCAAATGAAACCAGAAAGGGTTGAAAATTGATGATGTGGCTTTGAATGGTGCATTTTGAACACACAAAAAGTCTCGAGTTCAAATAAGTTCAAAAAATGAAATCCCTTCGTAACAGATGTGTTTTCGTCCGAAACCCTGATACTTCGAAAGAGATTGTCTGTTTTGTGCACCAACTGCATCTAGTTTTTTCTTTAACCCTCTCAACTTTTTATAACATGCTATGTGGGTGAAATGATGATACCATGCCAACTATCGACCTTTTCAGAGTTCATTTGTAGTGCTTTTCAATTGCAGGTTTATTTTGCTCTAAAATACTATAAACGCATGAAAAATACCAAATGAAGTCAGAAACGGTTGAAAATTCATGATGTGGCTTTGAATGGTGCATTTTGAACACACACATATTCTGGAGATCGAATAAGTTCAAAAAAATGAAATCCCTTTGTAACAGATGAGTTTTCGTCCGAAACCCTAATACTACGAACGAGATTGTCTGTTTTGTACACGAAGTGCATCTAGTTTTTGTTGTAACCCTCTCAACTCATTATAACATGATATGTGGGTGAAATGATGACACAATGCCAACTTTCGACCTTTTCAGAGTTCATTTGTAGTGCTTTTCAATTTCAGGGTCATTTAGCTCAAAATCAGTAAATACATGAAAAATTCCAAATGAAGCCAGAAAGGGTTGCAAATTGATGGTGTGGCTTTGAATGGTGCATTTTGAACACGCAAAAAGTCCGTAGTTTAAATAAGTTAAAAAATGAAATCCCTTTGTAACAGAAGAGTTTTCGTCCGAAACCCTGATACTTCGAAAGAGATTGTCTGTTTTGGGCAGGAAGTGCATCTAGTTTTTGCCGTAACCCTCTCAACTTTTTGTAACATGCTATGTGGGAGAAATGATGGTACCATGTCAACTTTCGACCTTTTCAGAGTTCATTTGTAGTGCTTTTCAATTTTAGGGTCATTTAGCTCAAAAATTAGTAAATGCATGAAAAATACCAAATGAAGCCAGAAAGTGCTGAAAATTGATGATGTGGCTTTGAACGGTGGATTTTGAACAAACAAAAAGGCTGGAGTTCAAATAAGTTCAAACAAAACGAAATCCCTTTGTAAAAGATGAGTTTTCGTCTGAAACCCTGATACTTCGAAAGAGATTGTCTGTTTTCTGCACGAAGCAAATCCTGTTTTTGTCGTAACCCTCTCAAATTTTTATAACATGGTATGTGGGTGAAATGATGATACGATGCCAACTTTTGACCTTTTCAGTGTTCATTTGTAGTGCTTTTCAATTTCAGGGTCATTTAGCTCCAAAATTAATAAATGCATGAAAAATACCAAATGAAACCAGAAAGGGTTGAAAATTGATGATGTGGCTTTGAATGGTGCATTTTGAACACACAAAAAGTCTGGAGTTCAAATAAGTTCAAAAAATGAAATCCCTTCGTAACAGATGAGTTTTCGTCCGGAACCCTGATACTTCGAAAGAGATTGTCTGTTTTGTGCACCAACTGCATCTAGTTTTTTCTTTAACCCTCTCAACTTTTTATAACATGCTATGTGGGTGAAATGATGATACCATGCCAACTTTCGACCTTTTCAGAGTTCATTTGTAGTGCTTTTCAGTCGCAGGGTCATTTTGCTCTAAAATACTATAAACGCATGAAAAATACCAAATCAAGTCAGAAACGGTTGAAAATTTATGATGTGGCTTTCAATGGTGCATATTAACACACAAATATTCTGCAGATCGAATAAGTTCAAAAAATGAAATCCCTTTGTAACAGATGAGTTTTCGTCCAAAACCCTAATACTACGAACGAGATGGTCTGTTTTGTACACGAAGTGCATCTAGTTTTTGTCGTAACCCTCTCAACTTTTTATAACATGCTATGTGGGTGAAATGATGGTACAATGCCAACTTTCGACCTTTTCAGAGTTCATTTGTAGTGTTTTTCAATTTCAGGGTCATTTAGCTCAAAATAGGTAAATACATGAAAAATTCCAAATGAAGCCAGAAAGGGTTGAAAATTGATGGTGTGGCTTTGAATGGTGCATTTTGAACACGCAAAAAGTCCGTAGTTTAAATAAGTTAAAAAATGAAATCCGTTTGTAACAGAAGAGTTTTCGTCCGAAACCCTGATACTTTGAAAGAGATTGTCTGTTTTGGGCACGAAGTGCTTCCAGTTTTTGCCGTAACCCTCTCAACTTTTTATAACATGCTCTGTGGGAGAAATGATGGTACCATGCCAAGTTTCGACCTTTTCAGAGTTCATTCGTAGTGCTTTTCAACTTTAGGGTCATTTAGCTCAAAAATCAGTAAATGCAAGAAAAATACCAAATGAAGCCAGGAAGGGTTGAAAATTGATGATGTGTCTTTGAAAGGTGGATTTTGAACAAACAAAAAGCCTGGAGTTCAAATAAGTTCAAGCAAAATGAAATCCCTTTGTAAAAGATGAGTTTTCATCAGAAACACTGATACTTCGAAAGAGATTGTCTGTTTTGTGCACGAAGCAAATCATGTTTTTGTCGTAACCCTCTCAACTTTTTATAACATGCTATGTGGGTGAAATGATGATACCATGCCAACTTTCGACCTTTTCAGTGTTCATTTGTAATGCTTTTCAATTTTAGGGTCATTTAGCTCAAAAATTAATAAATGCATGAAAAATACCAAATGAAACCAGAAAGGGTTGAAAATTGATGATGTGGGTTTGAATGGTGCATTTTGAACACACAAAAAGTCTGGAGTTCAAATATGTTCAAAAAATGAAATCCCTTCGTAACAGATGAGTTTTCGTCCAAAACCCTAATATTTCGAAAGAGATTGTCTGTTTTGTGCACGAAGTGCATCTAGTTTTTTCTTTAACCGTCTCAACTTTTTATAACATGCTATGTGTGTGAAATGATGATACCATGCCAACTTTCGAACTTTTCAGAGTTCATTTGTAGTGCTTTTCAATTGCAGGGTCATTTTGCTCTAAAAAATATAAACGCATGAAAAATACCAAATCAAGTCAGAAATGGTGGAAAAATTATAATGTGGCTTTCAATGGTGAATTTTGAACACACAAAAATTCAGGAGTTCGAATAATTTCAAAAAAATGTAATCCCTTTGTAACAGATGAGTTTTCGTCCGAAACCCTAATACTACGAACGAGATTGTCTGTTTTGTACATGAAGTGCATCTAGTTTTTGTCGTAACCCTCTCAACTTTTTATAACATGCTATGTGGGTGAAATGATGATACCATGCCAACTTTCGACCTTTTCAGAGTTCATTTGTAGTGTTTTTCAATTTCAGGGTCATTTAGCTCAAAATAAGTAAATACATGAAAAATTCCAAATGAAGCCAGAAAGGGATGAAAATTGATGGTGTGGCTTTGAATGGTGCATTTTGAACACGCAAAAAGTCCGTAGTTTAAATAAGTTAAAAAATGAAATCCGTTTGTAACAGAAGACTTTTCGTCCGAAACCCTGATACTTTGAAAGAGATTGTCTGTTTTGGGCACGAAGTGCTTCCAGTTTTTGCCGTAACCCTCCCAACTTTTTATAACATGCTCTGTGGGAGAAATGATGGTACCATGCCAACTTTTGACCTTTTCAGAGTTCATTCGTAGTAATTTTCAATTTTAGGGTCATTTAGCTCAAAAATCAGTAAATGCAAGAAAAATACCAAATGAAGCCAGGAAGGGTTGAAAATTGATGATGTGTCTTTGAAAGGTGGATTTTGAACAAACAAAAAGCCTGGAGTTCAAATAAGTTCAAGCAAAATGAAATCCCTTTGTAAAAGATGAGTTTTCGTCAGAAACACTGATACTTCGAAAGAGATTGTCTGTTCTGTGCATGAAGCAAATCATGTTTTTGTCGTAACCCTCTCAACTTTTTATAACATGCTATGTGGGTGAAATGATGATACCATGCCAACTTTCGACCTTTTCAGTGTTCATTTGTAATGCTTTTCAATTTTAGGGTCATTTAGCTCAAAAATTAATAAATGCATGAAAAATACCAAATGAAACCAGAAAGGGTTGAAAATTGATGATGTGGCTTTGAATGGTGCATTTTGAACACACAAAAAGTCTGGAGTTCAAATATGTTCAATAAAAGAAATCCCTTCGTAACAGATGAGTTTTCGTCCAAAACCCTAATACTTCGAAAGAGATTGTTTGTTTTGTGCACGAAGTGCATCTAGTTTTTTCTTTAACCCTCTCAACTTTTTATAACATGCTATGTGGGTGAAATGATGATACCATGCCAACTTTCGACCTTTTCAGAGTTCATTTGTAGTGCTTTTCAATTGCAGGGTCATTTTGCTCTAAAAAATATAAACGCATGAAAAATACGAAATCAAGTCAGAAATGGTGGAAAAATTATAATGTGGCTTTCAATGGTGCATTTTGAACACACAAAAATTCAGGAGTTCGAATAATTTCAAAAAAATGTAATCCCTTTGTAACAGATGAGTTTTCGTCCGAAACCCTAATACTACGAACGAGATTGTCTGTTTTGTACATGAAGTGCATCTAGTTTTTGCCGTAACCCTCTCAACTTTTTGTAACATGCTATGTGGGAGAAATGATGGTACCATGCCAACTTTTGACCTTTTCAGTGTTCATTTGTAGTGCTTTTCAATTTCAGGGTCATTTAGCTCCAAAATTAATAAATGCATGAAAAATACCAAATGAAACCAGAAAGGGTTGAAAATTGATGATGTGGCTTTGAATGGTGCATTTTGAACACACAAAAAGTCTCGAGTTCAAATAAGTTCAAAAAATGAAATCCCTTCGTAACAGATGTGTTTTCGTCCGAAACCCTGATACTTCGAAAGAGATTGTCTGTTTTGTGCACCAACTGCATCTAGTTTTTTCTTTAACCCTCTCAACTTTTTATAACATGCTATGTGGGTGAAATGATGATACCATGCCAACTATCGACCTTTTCAGAGTTCATTTGTAGTGCTTTTCAATTGCAGGTTTATTTTGCTCTAAAATACTATAAACGCATGAAAAATACCAAATGAAGTCAGAAACGGTTGAAAATTCATGATGTGGCTTTGAATGGTGCATTTTGAACACACACATATTCTGGAGATCGAATAAGTTCAAAAAAATGAAATCCCTTTGTAACAGATGAGTTTTCGTCCGAAACCCTAATACTACGAACGAGATTGTCTGTTTTGTACACGAAGTGCATCTAGTTTTTGCTGTAACCCTCTCAACTCATTATAACATGATATGTGGGTGAAATGATGACACAATGCCAACTTTCGACCTTTTCAGAGTTCATTTGTAGTGCTTTTCAATTTCAGGGTCATTTAGCTCAAAAATTAGTAAATGCATGAAAAATACCAAATGAAGCCAGAAAGTGCTGAAAATTGATGATGTGGCTTTGAACGGTGGATTTTGAACAAACAAAAAGGCTGGAGTTCAAATAAGTTCAAACAAAACGAAATCCCTTTGTAAAAGATGAGTTTTCGTCTGAAACCCTGATACTTCGAAAGAGATTGTCTGTTTTCTGCACGAAGCAAATCCTGTTTTTGTCGTAACCCTCTCAAATTTTTATAACATGGTATGTGGGTGAAATGATGATACGATGCCAACTTTTGACCTTTTCAGTGTTCATTTGTAGTGCTTTTCAATTTCAGGGTCATTTAGCTCCAAAATTAATAAATGCATGAAAAATACCAAATGAAACCAGAAAGGGTTGAAAATTGATGATGTGGCTTTGAATGGTGCATTTTGAACACACAAAAAGTCTGGAGTTCAAATAAGTTCAAAAAATGAAATCCCTTCGTAACAGATGAGTTTTCGTCCGGAACCCTGATACTTCGAAAGAGATTGTCTGTTTTGTGCACCAACTGCATCTAGTTTTTTCTTTAACCCTCTCAACTTTTTATAACATGCTATGTGGGTGAAATGATGATACCATGCCAACTTTCGACCTTTTCAGAGTTCATTTGTAGTGCTTTTCAGTCGCAGGGTCATTTTGCTCTAAAATACTATAAACGCATGAAAAATACCAAATCAAGTCAGAAACGGTTGAAAATTTATGATGTGGCTTTCAATGGTGCATATTAACACACAAATATTCTGCAGATCGAATAAGTTCAAAAAATGAAATCCCTTTGTAACAGATGAGTTTTCGTCCAAAACCCTAATACTACGAACGAGATGGTCTGTTTTGTACACGAAGTGCATCTAGTTTTTGTCGTAACCCTCTCAACTTTTTATAACATGCTATGTGGGTGAAATGATGGTACAATGCCAACTTTCGACCTTTTCAGAGTTCATTTGTAGTGTTTTTCAATTTCAGGGTCATTTAGCTCAAAATAGGTAAATACATGAAAAATTCCAAATGAAGCCAGAAAGGGTTGAAAATTGATGGTGTGGCTTTGAATGGTGCATTTTGAACACGCAAAAAGTCCGTAGTTTAAATAAGTTAAAAAATGAAATCCGTTTGTAACAGAAGAGTTTTCGTCCGAAACCCTGATACTTTGAAAGAGATTGTCTGTTTTGGGCACGAAGTGCTTCCAGTTTTTGCCGTAACCCTCTCAACTTTTTATAACATGCTCTGTGGGAGAAATGATGGTACCATGCCAAGTTTCGACCTTTTCAGAGTTCATTCGTAGTGCTTTTCAACTTTAGGGTCATTTAGCTCAAAAATCAGTAAATGCAAGAAAAATACCAAATGAAGCCAGGAAGGGTTGAAAATTGATGATGTGTCTTTGAAAGGTGGATTTTGAACAAACAAAAAGCCTGGAGTTCAAATAAGTTCAAGCAAAATGAAATCCCTTTGTAAAAGATGTTTTCATCAGAAACACTGATACTTCGAAAGAGATTGTCTGTTTTGTGCACGAAGCAAATCATGTTTTTGTCGTAACCCTCTCAACTTTTTATAACATGCTATGTGGGTGAAATGATGATACCATGCCAACTTTCGACCTTTTCAGTGTTCATTTGTAATGCTTTTCAATTTTAGGGTCAATTAGCTCAAAAATTAATAAATGCATGAAAAATACCAAATGAAACCAGAAAGGGTTGAAAATTGATGATGTGGGTTTGAATGGTGCATTTTGAACACACAAAAAGTCTGGAGTTCAAATATGTTCAAAAAATGAAATCCCTTCGTAACAGATGAGTTTTCGTCCAAAACCCTAATATTTCGAAAGAGATTGTCTGTTTTGTGCACGAAGTGCATCTAGTTTTTTCTTTAACCGTCTCAACTTTTTATAACATGCTATGTGTGTGAAATGATGATACCATGCCAACTTTCGAACTTTTCAGAGTTCATTTGTAGTGCTTTTCAATTGCAGGGTCATTTTGCTCTAAAAAATATAAACGCATGAAAAATACCAAATCAAGTCAGAAATGGTGGAAAAATTATAATGTGGCTTTCAATGGTGAATTTTGAACACACAAAAATTCAGGAGTTCGAATAATTTCAAAAAAATGTAATCCCTTTGTAACAGATGAGTTTTCGTCCGAAACCCTAATACTACGAACGAGATTGTCTGTTTTGTACATGAAGTGCATCTAGTTTTTGTCGTAACCCTCTCAACTTTTTATAACATGCTATGTGGGTGAAATGATGATACCATGCCAACTTTCGACCTTTTCAGAGTTCATTTGTAGTGTTTTTCAATTTCAGGGTCATTTAGCTCAAAATAAGTAAATACATGAAAAATTCCAAATGAAGCCAGAAAGGGATGAAAATTGATGGTGTGGCTTTGAATGGTGCATTTTGAACACGCAAAAAGTCCGTAGTTTAAATAAGTTAAAAAATGAAATCCGTTTGTAACAGAAGACTTTTCGTCCGAAACCCTGATACTTTGAAAGAGATTGTCTGTTTTGGGCACGAAGTGCTTCCAGTTTTTGCCGTAACCCTCCCAACTTTTTATAACATGCTCTGTGGGAGAAATGATGGTACCATGCCAACTTTTGACCTTTTCAGAGTTCATTCGTAGTAATTTTCAATTTTAGGGTCATTTAGCTCAAAAATCAATAAATGCAAGAAAAATACCAAATGAAGCCAGGAAGGGTTGAAAATTGATGATGTGTCTTTGAAAGGTGGATTTTGAACAAACAAAAAGCCTGGAGTTCAAATAAGTTCAAGCAAAATGAAATCCCTTTGTAAAAGATGAGTTTTCGTCAGAAACACTGATACTTCGAAAGAGATTGTCTGTTCTGTGCATGAAGCAAATCATGTTTTTGTCGTAACCCTCTCAACTTTTTATAACATGCTATGTGGGTGAAATGATGATACCATGCCAACTTTCGACCTTTTCAGTGTTCATTTGTAATGCTTTTCAATTTTAGGGTCATTTAGCTCAAAAATTAATAAATGCATGAAAAATACCAAATGAAACCAGAAAGGGTTGAAAATTGATGATGTGGCTTTGAATGGTGCATTTTGAACACACAAAAAGTCTGGAGTTCAAATATGTTCAATAAAAGAAATCCCTTCGTAACAGATGAGTTTTCGTCCAAAACCCTAATACTTCGAAAGAGATTGTTTGTTTTGTGCACGAAGTGCATCTAGTTTTTTCTTTAACCCTCTCAACTTTTTATAACATGCTATGTGGGTGAAATGATGATACCATGCCAACTTTCGACCTTTTCAGAGTTCATTTGTAGTGCTTTTCAATTGCAGGGTCATTTTGCTCTAAAAAATATAAACGCATGAAAAATACGAAATCAAGTCAGAAATGGTGGAAAAATTATAATGTGGCTTTCAATGGTGCATTTTGAACACACAAAAATTTAGGAGTTCGAATAATTTCAAAAAAATGTAATCCCTTTGTAACAGATGAGTTTTCGTCCGAAACCCTAATACTACGAACGAGATTGTCTGTTTTGTACATGAAGTGCATCTAGTTTTTGCCGTAACCCTCTCAACTTTTTATAACATGCTATGTGGGTGAAATGATGATACCATGCCAACTTTTGACCTTTTCAGAGTTCATTTGTAGTGCTTTTCAATTTCAGGGTCATTTAGCTCAAAAACAGTAAATACATGAAAAATTCCAAATGAAGCCAGAAAGGGTTGAAAATTGATGATGTGGCTTTGAATGGTGCATTTTGAACACACAAAAAGTCCGTAGTTCAAATAAGTTAAAAAATGAAATCCGTTTGTAATAGATGAGTTTTCGTCCGAAGCCCTCATACTTCGAAAGAGATTGTCTGTTTTGGGCACGAAGTGCTTCTAGTTTTTGTCGTAACCCTCTCAACTTCTTATAACATGCTATGTGGGAGAAATGATGGTACCATGCCAACTTTTGACCTTTTCAGAGTTCATTCGTAGTGCTTTTCCATTTTAGGGTCATTTAGCTCAAAAATCAGTAAATGCATGAAAAATACCAAATGAAGCCAGGAAGGGTTGAAAATTGATGATGTGTCTTTGAATGGTGGATTTTGAACAAACAAAAAGCCTGGAGTTCAAATAAGTTCAAGCAAAATGAAATCCATTTGTAAAAGATGAGTTTTCGTCAGAAACACTGATACTTCGAAAGAGATTGTCTGTTTTGTGCATGAAGCAAATCATGTTTTTGTCGTAACCCTCTCAACTTTTTATAACATGCTATGTGGATGAAATGATGATACCATGCCAACTTTCGACCTTTTCAGTGTTCATTTGTAATGCTTTTCAATTTTAGGGTCATTTAGCTCAAAAATTAATAAATGCATGAAAAATACCAAATGAAACCAGAAAGGGTTGAAAATTGATGATGTGGCTTTGAATGGTGCATTTTGAACACACAAAAAGTCTGGAGTTCAAATATGTTCAAAAAATGAAATCCCTTCGTAACAGATGAGTTTTCGTCCAAAACCCTAATATTTCGAAAGAGATTGTCTGTTTTGTGCACGAAGTGCATCTAGTTTTTTCTTTAACCCTCTCAACTTTTTATAACATGCTATGTGGGTGAAATGATGATACCATGCCAACTTTCGACCTTTTCAGAGTTCATTTGTAGTGCTTTTCAATTGCAGGGTCATTTTGCTCTAAAAAATATAAACGCATGAAAAATACCAAATCAAGTCAGAAATGGTGGAAAAATTATAATGTGGCTTTCAATGGTGCATTTTGAACACACAAAAATTCAGGAGTTCGAATAATTTCAAAAAAATGTAATCCCTTTGTAACAGATGAGTTTTCGTCCGAAACCCTAATACTACGAACGAGATTGTCTGTTTTGTACATGAAGTGCATCTAGTTTTTGCCGTAACCCTCTCAACTTTTTATAACATGCTATGTGGGTCAAATGATGATACCATGCCAACTTTCGACCTTTTCAGAGTTCATTTGTAGTGTTTTTCAATTTCAGGGTCATTTAGCTCAAAATAAGTAAATACATGAAAAATTCCAAATGAAGCCAGAAAGGGATGAAAATTGATGGTGTGGCTTTGAATGGTGCATTTTGAACATGCAAAAAGTCCGTCGTTTAAATAAGTTAAAAAATGAAATCCGTTTTTAACAGAAGAGTTTTCGTCCGAAACCCTGATACTTTGAAAGAGATATTCTGTTTTAGGCACGAAGTGCTTCCAGTTTTTGTCGTAACCCTCCCAACTTTTTATAACATGCTCTGTGGGAGAAATGATGGTACCATGCCAACTTTTGACCTTTTCAGAGTTCATTCGTAGTGCTTTTCAATTTTAGGGTCATTTAGCTCAAAAATCAGTAAATGCAAGAAAAATACCAAATGAAGCCAGGAAGGGTTGAAAATTGATGATGTGTCTTTGAAAGGTGGATTTTGAAGAAACAAAAAGCCTGGAGTTCAAATAAGTTCAAGCAAAATGAAATCCCTTTGTAAAAGATGAGTTTTCGTCAGAAACACTGATACTTCGAAAGAGATTGTCTGTTCTGTGCATGAAGCAAATCATGTTTTTGTCGTAACCCTCTCAACTTTTTATAACATGCTATGTGGGTGAAATGATGATACCATGCCAACTTTCGACCTTTTCAGTGTTCATTTGTAATGCTTTTCAATTTTAGGGTCATTTAGCTCAAAAATTAATAAATGCATGAAAAATACCAAATGAAACCAGAAAGGGTTGAAAATTGATGATGTGGCTTTGAATGGTGCATTTTGAACACACAAAAAGTCTGGAGTTCAAATATGTTCAATAAAAGAAATCCCTTCGTAACACATGAGTTTTCGTCCAAAACCCTAATACTTCGAAAGAGATTGTTTGTTTTGTGCACGAAGTGCATCTAGTTTTTCTTTAACCCTCTCAACTTTTTATAACATGCTATGTGGGTGAAATGATGATACCATGCCAACTTTCGACCTTTTCAGAGTTCATTTGTAGTGATTTTCAATTGCAGGGTCATTTTGCTCTAAAAAATATAAACGCATGAAAAATACCAAATCAAGTCAAAAATGGTGGAAAAATTATAATGTGGCTTTCAATGGTGCATTTTGAACACACAAAAATTCAGGAGTTCGAATAATTTCAAAAAAATGCAATCTCTTTGTAACAGATGAGTTTTCGTCCGAAACCCTAATACTACGAACGAGATTGTCTGTTTTGTACATGAAGTGCATCTAGTTTTTGCCGTAACCCTCTCAACTTTTTATAACATGCTATGTGGGTGAAATGATGATACCATGCCAACTTTTGACCTTTTCAGAGTTCATTTGTAGTGCTTTTCAATTTCAGGGTCATTTAGCTCAAAAACAGTAAATACATGAAAAATTCCAAATGAAGCCAGAAAGGGTTGAAAATTGATGATGTGGCTTTGAATGGTGCATTTTGAACACACAAAAAGTCCGTAGTTCAAATAAGTTAAAAAATGAAATCCGTTTGTAATAGATGAGTTTTCGTCCGAAACCCTCATACTTCGAAAGAGATTGTCTGTTTTGGGCACGAAGTGCTTCCAGTTTTTGTCGTAACCCTCTCAACTTCTTATAACATGCTATGTGGGAGAAATGATGGTACCATGCCAACTTTCGACCTTTTCAGAGTTCATTCGTAGTGCTTTTCAATTTTAGGGTCATTTAGTTCAAAAATCAGTAAATGCATGAAAAATACCAAATGAAGCCAGGAAGGGTTGAAAATTGATGATGTGTCTTTGAATGGTGGATTTTGAACAAACAAAAAGCCTGGAGTTCAAATAAGTTCAAGCAAATTGAAATCCCTTTGTAAAAGATGAGTTTTCGTTAGAAACACTGATACTTCGAAAGAGATTGTCTGTTCTGTGCATGAAGCAAACCATGTTTTTGTCGTAACCCTCTCAACTTTTTATAACATGCTATGTGGGTGAAATGATGATACCATGCCAACTTTCGACCTTTTCAGTGTTCATTTGTAATGCTTTTCAATTTTAGGGTCATTTAGCTCAAAAATTAATAAATGCATGAAAAATACCAAATGAAACCAGAAAGGGTTGAAAATTGATGATGTGGCTTTGAATGGTGCATTTTGAACACACAAAAAGTCTGGAGTTCAAATATGTTCAATAAAAGAAATCCCTTCGTAACAGATGAGTTTTCGTCCAAAACCCTAATACTTCGAAAGAGATTGTTTGTTTTGTGCACGAAGTGCATCTAGTTTTTTCTTTAACCCTCTCAACTTTTTATAACATGCTATGTGGGTGAAATGATGATACCATGCCAACTTTCGACCTTTTCAGAGTTCATTTGTAGTGCTTTTCAATTGCAGGGTCATTTTGCTCTAAAAAATATAAACTCATGAAAAATACCAGATCAAGTCAGAAATGGTGGAAAAATTATAATGTGGCTTTCAATGGTGCATTTTGAACACACAAAAATTCAGGAGTTCGAATAATTTCAAAAAAATGTAATCCCTTTGTAACAGATGAGTTTTCGTCCGAAACCCTAATACTACGAACGAGATTGTCTGTTTTGTACATGAAGAGCATCTAGTTTTTGCCGTAACCCTCTCAACTTTTTATAACATGCTATGTGGGTGAAATGATGATACCATGCCAACTTTTGACCTTTTCAGAGTTCATTTGTAGTGCTTTTCAATTTCAGGGTCATTTAGCTCAAAATCAGTAAATACATGAAAAATTCCAAATGAAGCCAGAAAGGGTTGAAAATTGATGATGTGGCTTTGAATGGTGCATTTTGAACACACAAAAAGTCCGTAGTTCAAATAAGTTAAAAAATGAAATCCGTTTGTAATAGATGAGTTTTCGTCCGAAACCCTCATACTTCGAAAGAGATTGTCTGTTTTGGGCACGAAGTGCTTCCAGTTTTTGTCGTAACCCTCTCAACTTCTTATAACATGCTATGTGGGAGAAATGATGGTACCATGCCAACTTTCGACCTTTTCAGAGTTCATTCGTAGTGCTTTTCAATTTTAGGGTCATTTAGCTCAAAAATCAGTAAATGCATGAAAAATACCAAATGAAGCCAGGAAGGGTTGAAAATTGATGATGTGTCTTTGAATGGTGGATTTTGAACAAACAAAAAGCCTGGATTTCAAATAAGTTCAAGCAAAATGAAATCCCTTTGTAAAAGATGAGTTTTCGTCAGAAACACCGATACATCGAAAGAGATTGTCTGTTTTGTGCACGAAGCAAATCATGTTCTTGTCGTAACCCTCTCAACTTTTTATAACATGCTATGTGGGTGAAATGATGATACCATGCCAACTTTCGACCTTTTCAGTGTTCATTTGTAATGCTTTTCAATTTTAGGGTCATTTAGCTCAAAAATTAATAAATGCATGAAAAATACCAAATGAAACCAGAAAGGGTTGAAAATTGATGATGTGGCTTTGAATGGTGCATTTTGAACACACAAAAAGTCTGGAGTTCAAATATGTTCAATAAAAGAAATCCCTTCGTAACAGATGAGTTTTCGTCCAAAACCCTAATACTTCGAAAGAGATTGTTTGTTTTGTGCACGAAGTGCATCTAGTTTTTTCTTTAACCCTCTCAACTTTTTATAACATGCTATGTGGATGAAATGATGATACCATGCCAACTTTCGACCTTTTCAGAGTTCATTTGTAGTGCTTTTCAATTGCATGGTCATTTTGCTCTAAAAAATATAAACGCATGAAAAATACCAAATCAAGTCAGAAATGGTGGAAAAATTATAATGTGGCTTTCAATGGTGCATTTTGAACACACAAAAATTCAGGAGTTCGAATAATTTCAAAAAAATGTAATCCCTTTGTAACAGATGAGTTTTCGTCCGAAACCCTAATACTACGAACGAGATTGTCTGTTTTGTACATGAAGAGCATCTAGTTTTTGCCGTAACCCTCTCAACTTTTTATAACATGCTATGTGGGTGAAATGATGATACCATGCCAACTTTTGACCTTTTCAGAGTTCATTTGTAGTGCTTTTCAATTTCAGGGTCATTTAGCTCAAAATCAGTAAATACATGAAAAATACCAAATGAAGCCAGAAAGGGTTGAAAATTGATGATGTGGCTTTGAATTGTGCATTTTGAACACACAAAAAGTCCGTAGTTCAAATAAGTTAAAAAATGAAATCCGTTTGTAATAGATGAGTTTTCGTCCGAAACCCTGATACTTCCAAAGAGATTGTCTGTTTTGGGCACGAAGTGCTTCCAGTTTTTGTCGTAACCCTCTCAACTTCTTATAACATGCTATGTGGGAGAAATGATGGTACCATGCCAACTTTCGACCTTTTCAGAGTTCATTCGTAGTGCTTTTCAATTTTAGGGTCATTTAGCTCAAAAATCAGTAAATGCATGAAAAATACCAAATGAAGCCAGGAAGGGTTGAAAACTGATGATGTGTCTTTGAATGGTGGATTTTGAACAAACAAAAAGCCTGGAGTTCAAATAAGTTGAAGCAAAATGAAATCCCTTTGTAAAAGATGAGTTTTCGTCAGAAACACTGATACATCGAAAGAGATTGTCTGTTTTGTGCACGA
Source organism: Hordeum marinum (assembly GCA_022496015.1). Taxonomy (NCBI): domain Eukaryota; kingdom Viridiplantae; phylum Streptophyta; class Magnoliopsida; order Poales; family Poaceae; genus Hordeum; species Hordeum marinum. The sequence goes on along the minus strand of JAAAWK010001165.1, from coordinate 29,078 downwards.
AGCAAATCATGTTTTTGTCGTAACCCTCTCAACTTTTTATAACATGCTATGTGGGTGAAATGATGATACCATGCCAACTTTCGACCTTTTCAGTGTTCATTTGTAATGCTTTTCAATTTTAGGGTCATTTAGCTCAAAAATTAATAAATGCATGAAAAATACCAAATGAAACCAGAAAGGGTTGAAAATTGATGATGTGGCTTTGAATGGTTCATTTTGAACACACAAAAAGTTTGGAGTTCAAATAAGTTCAAAAAATGAAATCCCTTCGTAATAGATGAGTTTTCGTCAAAAACCCTAATACTTCGAAAGAGATTGTCTGTTTTGTGCATGAAGTGCATCTAGTTTTTCTTTAACCCTCTCAACTTTTTATAACATGCTATTTGGGTGAAATGATGATACCATGCCAACTTTCGACCTTTTCAGAGTTCATTTGTAGTGCTTTTCAATTTTAGGGTCATTTTGCTCTAAAAAACTATAAACGCATGAAAAATACCAAATCAAGTCAGAAATGGTTGAAAAACTATAATGTTGCTTTCAATGGTGCATTTTGAACACACAAAAATTCTGGAGTTCGAATAATTTCAAAAAAATGTAATCCATTTGTAAGAGATGAGTTTTCGTCCGAAACCCTAATACTACGAACGAGATTGTCTGTTTTGTACATGAAGTGCATCTAGTTTTTGCCGTAACCCTCTCAACTTTTTATAACATGCTATGTGGGTGAAATGATGATACCATGCAAACTTTTGACCTTCTCAGAGTTCATTTGTAGTGCTTTTCAATTTCAGGGTCATTTAGCTCAAAATCAGTAAATACATGAAAAATTCCAACTGAAGCCAGAAAGGGTTGAAAATGGATGATGTGGCTTTGAATGGTGCATTTTGAACACGCAAAAAGTCCGTAGTTCAAATAAGTTAAAAAATGAAATCCGTTTGTAATAGATGAGTTTTCATCCGAAACCCTGATACTTCGAAAGAGATTGTCTGTTTTGGGCACGAAGTGCTTCCAGTTTTTGCCGTAACCCTCTCAATTTTTTATAACATGCTATGTGGGAGAAATGATGGTACCATGCCAACTTTCGACCTTTCAGAGTTCATTTGTAGTGCTTTTCAATTTTAGGGTCATTTAGCTCAAAAATCAGTAAATGCATGAAAAATACCAAATGAAGCCAGGAAGGGTTGAAAATTGATGATGTGCCTTTGAATGGTGGATTTTGAACACACAAAAAGCCTGGAGTTCAAATAAGTTCAAGCAAAATGAAATCCCTTTGTAAAAGATGAGTTTTCGTCTGAAACCCTCATACTTCGAAAGAGATTGTCTGTTTTGTGCACGAAGTGCATCCAGTTTTTGTCGTAACAATCTCAACTTTTTATAACATGCTATGTGGGTGAAATGATGATACCATGCCAACTTTCGACCTTTTCAGAGTTCATTTGTAGTGCTTTTCAATTTTAGGGTCATTTAGCTCAAAAATCAGTGAATGCATGAAAAATACCAAATGAAGCCAGAAAGGGTTGAAAATTGATGATGTGGCTTCGAATTGTGGATTTTGAACACACAAAAAGCCTGGAGTTCAAATAAGTTCAAAAAAATGAAATCCCTTTGTAACAGATGAGTTTTCGTCCGAAACCCTGATACTTCGAAAGAGATTGTCTGTTTTGTGCACGAAGCGCATCTAGTTTTTGTCGTAACCCTCTCAACTTTTTGAAACATGCTATGTCCGTGAAATGATCATAACATGCCAACTTTCGACCTTTTCAGAGTTCATTTGTAGTGCTTTTCAATTTCAGGGTCATTTAGCTCAAAAATCAGTAAATGCATGAAAAATACCAAATGCAGCCACAAAGGGTTGAAAATTGATGATGTGGCTTTGAATGGTGGATTTTGAACACACAAAAAGCCTGGAGTACAAATAACTTCAAAAAAATGAAGTCCCTTTGTAACAGATGAGTTTTCGTCCGAAACCCTGATACTTCAAAAGAGATTGTCTGTTTTTTGGACGAAGCGCATCCAGTCTATGTTGTTACCCTCTCAACTTTTTTTAACATGCTATGTGGGTGAAATGATGATAACATGCCAACTTTCGACCTTTTCAGAGTTCATTTGTAGTGCTTTTCAATTGCAGGGTCATTTTGGTCTAAAAAAACTATAAACGTATGAAAAATACCAAATCAAGTCAGAAACGGTTGAAAATTTATGATGTGGCATTGAATGGTGCATTTTGAACACAGAAAAAGTCTGGAGGTCAAATAAGTTCAAAAAAATTGAATCCCTTTGTAAGAGAAGAGTTTTCGTCCGAAACTCTGATACTTCGAAAGAGATTGTCAGTTTAGTGCACGAAGAACATCCAGTTTTTGCGGTAACCCTCTCAACTTTTTATAACATGCTATGTGGGTGAAATGATGATACCATGCCAACTTTCGACCTTTCTAGAGTTCTTTTGTAGTGTTTTTCAATTTCAGTGTCATTTAGCTCAAAAATCATTAAATGCACGAAAATACCAAATAAAGTCAGCAACTGTTGAAAATTTATGATGTGGCTTTGCATGGTGCATTTTGAACACGCAAAAATTCTGCAGTTCGAATAAGTTCAAAAATATGAAATCCCTTTGTAAGAGATGAGTTTTCGTCCAAAACCCTAATACTATGAAAGATATTCTCTATTTTGTACACGAAGTGCATCCAGTTTTTGCCGTAACCCTCTCAACTTTTTGTAACATTCTGTGTGGGCGAAATGATGATAGCATGCCAACTTTTGACCTTTTCAGAGTTCATTTGTAGTGCTTTTCAATTTCACGGCCATTTAGCTCAAAATTAGTAAATACATGAAAAATACCAAATGAAGCGATAAAGGGTTAAAAATTGATGATGTGGCTTTGAGTGGTGCATTTTGAACACGCAAAAATTCCGTAGTTCAAATAAGTTTAAAAATTGAAATCCCTTTGTAACAGATGAGTTTTCATCCGAAACCCTGATACTTCGAAAGTGATTGTCTGTTTTGTGCACGAAGTGCATCCAGTTTTAGTCGTAACCCTCTCAACTTTTTATAACATGCTATGTGGGTGAAATGATGATACCATGACAAGTTTCGACCTTTTCAGAGTTCCTTTGTAGTGCTTTTCAATTGCAGGGTCATTTTCCTCAAAAAAAACTATAAACGCATGAAAAATACCAAATCAAGTAAGAAACAATTGAAAATTTATGATGTGGCTTTGAATGGTGCATTTTGAACACACAAAAAGTCTGGAGGTCAAATAAGTTAAAAAAAATTAAATCCCTTTGTAAGAGATGAGTTTTCGTCCGAAACTCTGATACTTCGAAAGAGATTGTCTGTTATGTGCACGAAGTGCATCCTATTTTTGACGTAACCCTCTCAACTTTTTATCACATGCTATGTGGGTGAAACGATGATACCATGCCAACTTTCGACCTTTTCAGAGTTCATTTGTAGTGCTTTCCAATTGCAGGGTCATTTAGCTCAAATATCAGTAAATGCACGAAAAATACCAAATCAAGTCAGAAACGGTTGAAAATTTATGATGTGGCTTTGAATGTTGCATTTTGAACACGCAAAAAGTCTGGAGTTCGAATAAGTTCAAAAAAATGAAGTCCCTTTGTAACAGATGAGTTTTCGTCCGAAACCCTGATACTTCGAAAGAGATTGTCTGTTTTGTGCACGAAGTGCATCCAGTTTTTGTCGTAACCCTCTCAACTTATTATAACATGCTATGTGGGTGAAATGATGATACCATGCCAACTTTCGACCTTTTGAGAGTTCACTTGGAGTGCTTATCAATTTCAGGGTCATTTAGCTCAAAAATCAGTAAATGCATGAAAAATACCAAATGAAGCCAGAAAGGGATGAAAATTGATGATGTGGCTTTGAATGGTGCATTTTCAACACACAAAAAGTCTGGAGGTCAAATAAGTTCAAAAAATGAAATCCCTTTGTAACAGATGAGATTTCGTCCGAAACCCTGATACTTCGAAAGAGATTGTCTGTTTTGTGCACGAAGTGCATCAAGTTTTTGGCGTAACCCTCTCAACTTTTTATAACATGCTATGTGGGTGAAATTATGATACCATGCCAACTTTCGACCTTTTTAGAGTTCATTTGGAGTGCTTTGCAATTTCAGGGTCATTTAGCTCAAAAATCAGTAAATGCATGAAAAATACCAAATGAAGCCAGAAAGTGTTGGAAATTGATGATGTGGCTTTGAATGGTGCATTTTGAACACAAAAAAAGCCTGGAGTTCAAATAAGTTCAAAAAATGAAATCCCTTTGTAACAGATGTGTTTTCGTCCGAAACCCTGATACTTCGAAAGAGATTGTTTGTTTTGTACACGAAGTGCATCTAGTTTTTGCCGAAACCCTATCAAATTTTTATAACATGCTGTGTGGGTGAAATGACGATACCATGGCAACTTTCGACATTTTCAGAGTTCATTTGTAGTGCTTTTCAATTTCAGTGTCATTTAGCTCAAAAATGAGAAAATGCATGAAAAATACCAAATGAAGCCAGAAAGTGTTGAAAAATTATGATGTGGCTTTGAATGGTGCATTTTGAACACGCAAAAATTCTGGAGTTCGAATAAGTTCAAAAAAATGAAATCCCTTTGTAACATATGAGTTTTCGTCTGAAACCCTGATACTATGAAAGAGATTGTCTGTTTTGTACATGAAGTGCATCCAGTTTTTGCCGTAACCCTCTCAACTTTTTATAACATGCTATGTGGGTGAAATGATGATACCATGCCAACTTTCGACCTTTTAAGAGTTCATTTGTAGTGCTTTTCAATTTCAGGGTCATTGAGCTCAAATATCAGTAAATGCATGAAAAATACCAAATCAAGTCAGAAACGGTTGAAAATTTATGATGTGGCTTTCAATGTTGCATTTTGAACACGCAAAAAGTCTGGAGTTCGAATAAGTTCAAAAAAATGAAGTCCCTTTGTAACAGATGAGTTTTCGTCCGAAACCCTGATACTTCGAAAGAGATTGTCTGTTTTGTGCACGAAGTGCATCCAGTTTTTGTCGTAACCCTCTCAACTTATTATAACATGCTATGTGGGTGAAATGATGATACCATGCCAACTTTCGACCTTTTGAGAGTTCACTTGGAGTGCTTATCAATTTCAAGGTCATTTAGCTCAAAAATCAGTAAATGCATGAAAAATACCAAATGAAGCCAGAAAGGGATGAAAATTGATGATGTGGCTTTGAATGGTGCATTTTGAAAACACAAAAAGTCTGGAGGTCAAATAAGTTCAAAAAATGAAGTCCCTTTGTAACAGATGAGTTTTCGTCCGAAACCCTGATACTTCGAAAGAGATTGTCTGTTTTGTGCACGAAGTGCATCCAGTTTTTGCCGTAACCCTGTCAACTTTTTATAACATGCTATGTGGGTGAAATGATGATACCATGCCAACTTTCGACCTTTTTAGAGTTCATTTGGAGTGCTTTGCAATTTCAGGGTCATTTAGCTCAAAAATCAGTAAATGCATGAAAAATACCAAATGAAGCCAGAAAGTGTTGGAAATTGATGATGTGGCTTTGAATGGTGCATTTTGAACACAAAAAAGCCTGGAGTTCAAATAAGTTCAAAAAAATGAAATCCCTTTGTAACAGATGTGTTTTCGTCCGAAACCCTGATACTTCGAAAGAGATTGTTTGTTTTGTACACGAAGTGCATCTAGTTTTTGTCGAAACCCTCTCAAATTTTTATAACATGCTGTGTGGGTGAAATGACGATACCATGCCAACTTTCGACCTTTTCAGAGTTCATTTGGAGTGCTTTTCAATTTCAGTGTCATTTAGCTAAAAAATGAGAAAATGCATGAAAAATAACAAATGAAGCCAGAAAGTATTGAAAATTTATGATGTGGCTTTGAATGGTGCATTTTGAACACGCAAAAATTTTGGAGTTCGAATAAGTTCAAACAAATGAAATCCCTTTGTAACATATGAGTTTTCGTCTGAAACCCTGATACTATGTAAGAGATTGTCTATTTTGTACATGAAGTGCATCCAGTTTTTGCCGTAACCCTCTCAACTTTTTATAACATGCTATGTGGGTGCAATGATGATACCATGCCAACTTTCGACCTTTTCAGAGTTCATTTGTAGTGCTTTTCAATTTCAGGGTCATTTAGCTCAAATATCAGTAAATGCATGAAAAATACCAAATCAAGTCAGAAACGGTTGAAAATTTATGATGTGGCTTTGAATGTTGCATTTTGAACACGCAAAAAGTCTGGAGTTCGAATAAGTTCAAAAAAATGAAGTCCCTTTGTAACAGATGAGTTTTCGTCCGAAACCCTGATACTTCGAAAGAGATTGTCTGTTTTGTGCACGAAGTGCATCCAGTTTTTGCCGTAACCCTCTCAACTTATTATAACATGCTATGTGGGTGAAATGATGATACCATGCAAACTTTCGACCTTTTCAGAGTTCACTTGGAGTGCTTTTCAATTTCAGGGTCATTTTGCTCAAAAATCAGTAAATGCATGAAAAATACCAAATGAAGCGAGAAAGGGATGAAAATTGATGATGTGGCTTTGAATGGTGCATTTTGAACACACAAAAAGTCTGGAGGTCAAATAAGTTCAAAAAATGAAATCCCTTTGTAACAGATGAGATTTCGTCCGAAACCCTGATACTTCGAAAGAGATTGTCTGTTTTGTGCACGAAGTGCATCCAGTTTTTGCCGTAACCCTCTCAACTTTTTACAACATGCCATGTGGGTGAAATGATGATACCATGCCAACTTTCGACCTTTTTAGAGTTCATTTGGAGTGCTTTGCAATTTCAGGGTCATTTAGCTCAAAAATCAGTAAATGCATCAAAAATAACAAATGAAGCCAGAAAGTGTTGGAAATTGATGATGTGGCTTTGAATGGTCCATTTTGAACACAAAAAAAGCCTGGAGTTCAAATAAGTTCAAAAAAAATGAAATCCCTTTGTAACAGATGTGTTTTCGTCCGAAACCCTGATACTTCGAAAGAGATTGTTTGTTTTGTACACGAAGTGCATCTAGTTTTTGCCGAAACCCTCTCAAATTTTTATAACATGCTGTGTGGATGAAATGACCATACCATGCCAACTTTCGACATTTTCAGTGTTCATTTGTAGTGCTTTTCAATTTCAGTGTCATTTAGCTCAAAAATGAGAAAATGCATGAAAAATACCAAATGAAGCCAGAAAGTGTTGAAAATTTATGATGTGGCTTTGAATGGTGCATTTTGAACACGCAAAAATTCTGGAGTTCGAATAAGTTCAAAAAAATGAAATCCCTTTGTAACATATGAGTTTTTGTCTGAAACCCTGATACTATGAAAGAGATTGTCTGTTTTGTACATGAAGTGCAGCCAGTTTTTGCCGTAACCCTCTCAACTTTTTATAACATGCTATGTGGGTGAAATGATGATACCATGCCAACTTTCGACCTTTTCAGAGTTCACTTGTAGTGCTTTTCAATTTCAGGGTCATTTAGCTCAAATATCAGTAAATGCATGAAAAATACCAAATCAAGTCAAAAACGGTTGAAAACTTATGATGTGGCTTTGAATGTTGCATTTTGAACACGCAAAAAGTCTGCAGTTCGAATAAGTTCAAAAAAATGAAGTCCCTTTGTAACAGATGAGTTTTCGTCCGAAACCCTGATACTTTCGAAAGAGATTGTCCTGTTTTGGGCACGAAGTGCATCCAGTTTTTGTCGTAACCCTCTCAACTTATTATAACATGCTATGTGGGTGAAATGATGGTACCATGCCAACTTTCGACCTTTTCAGAGTTCACTTGGAGTGCTTTTCAATTTCAGGGTCATTTAGCTCAAAAATCAGTAAATGCATGAAAAATACCAAATGAAGCCACAAAGGGATGAAAATTGATGATGTGGCTTTGAATGGTGCATTTTGAACACACAAAAAGTTTGGAGGTCAAATAAGTTCAAAAAATGAAAGTCCCTTTGTAACAGATGAGTTTTCGTCCGAAACCCTGATACTTCGAAAGAGATTGTCTGTTTTGTGCACGAAGTGCATCCAGTTTTTGCGTAACCCTCTCAACTCTTTATAACATGCTATGTGGGTGAAATGATGATACCATGCCAACTTTCGACCTTTTTAGAGTTCATTTGGAGTGCTTTGCAATTTCAGGGTCATTTAGCTCAAAAATCAGTAATGCATGAAAAATACCAAATGAAGCCAAAACGTGTTGGAAATTGATGATGTGGCTTTGAATGGTGCATTTTCAACACAAAAAAGCCTGGAGTTCAAATAAGTTCAAAAAAATGAAATCCCTTTGTAACAGATGTGTTTTCGTCCGAAACCCTGATACTTTGAAAGAGATTGTTTGCTTTGTACACGAAGTGCATCTAGTTTTTGCCGAAACCCTCTCAAATTTTTATAACATGCTGTGTGGGTGAAATGACGATACCATGCCAACTTTTGACATTTTTTTCAGAGTTCATTTGTAGTGCTTTTCAATTTCAGGGTCATTTAGCTCAAAAATCAGTAAATGCATGAAAAATACCAAATGAAGCCAGAAAGTGTTGAAAATTGATGATGTGGCTTTGAATAGTGCATTCTGAACACACAAAAAGCCTGGACTTCAAATAAGTTCAAAAAATGAATCCCTTGGTAAGAGATGAGTTTTCGTCCGAAACCCTGATACTTTGAAAGAGATTGTCTTTTTTTTGCACGAAGTGCATCTAGTTTTTGCCGTAACTCTCTCAACTTTTTATAACATGCTATGTGGGTGAAATGATGATACCATGCCAACTTTCGACCCTTTCAGAGTTCATTTGTAGTGGTATTCAATTTCAGTGTCATTTAGCTCAAAAATCAATATATGCATGAAAATACCAAATCAAGTCGGAAACGGTTGAAAATTTATGATGTGGCTTTGAATTTTGCATTTTGAACACGCAAAAAGTCTGGAGTTCGAATAAGTTCAAAAAAATGAAATCCCTTTGTAACAGATGAGTTTTCATCCGAAACCCTGATACTTCGAAAGAGATTGTTTGTTTTGTGCATGAAGTGCATCCAGTTTTTTTTTCCGAAACCCTCTCAAATTTTTATAACATGCTGTGTGGGTGAAATGATGATACCATGCCAACTTTCGACCTTTTCAGAGTTCATTTGTAGTGCTTTTCAATTTCAGGGTCATTTAGCTCAAAAATCAGTAAATGCATGAAAAATACCAAATGAAGCCAGAAAGTGTTGAAAATTGATGATGTGGCTTTGAATCGTGCATTTTTAACACACAAAAAGCCTGGAGTTCAAATAAGTTCAAAGAAATGAAATCCCTTTGTAACAGATGAGTTTCCGTCCGAAACCTTGATACTTCGAAAGAGATTGTCTGTTTTGTGCACAAAGTGCATCCAGTTTTTGCCGTAACCCTCTCAACTTTTTATAACATGCTATGTGGGTGAAATGATGATACCAAGCCAACTTTCGACCTTTTCAGAATTCATTTGTAGTGGTTTTCAATTACAGTGTCATTTAGCTCAAAAATCAGTAAACGCATGAAAAATACCAAATGAAGTCAGAAACGGTTAAAAATTTATGATAAATTATGGGTTTGAATGTTAAATTTTAAACACGCAAAAAATCTGCAGTTCGAATAAGTTCAAAAAAATGAAATCCCTTCGTAACAGACGAGTTTTCGTCCGAAACCCTGATACTTCGAAAGAGATTGTTTGTTTTGTACACGAAGTGCATCCAGTTTTTCCGTAACCCTCTCAAATTTTATAACATGCTGTGTGGGTGAAATGATGATACCATGCCAACTTTCGACCTTTTCAGAGTTCATTTGTAGTGCTTTTCAATTTCAGGGTCATTTAACTCAAAAATCAGTAAATGCATGAAAAATACCAAATCAAGCCAGAAACGGTTGAAAATTGATGATGTGGCTTTGAATGGTGCATTTTTAACACACAAAAAGCCTTGAGTTCAAATAAGTTCAAAAAAATGAAATCCCTTTGTAAGATATGAGTTTTCGTCTGAAACCCTGATACTTCGAAAGAGATTGTTTGTTTTGTAGACGAAGGGCATCCAGTTTTTGCCGAAACCCTCTCAAATTTTTATAACATGCTGTGTGGGTTAAATGACGATACCATGCCAACTTTCGACCTTTTCAGAGTTCATTTGTAATGGTTTTCAATTTCAGTGTCATTTAGCTCAAAAATTAGTAAATGCATGAAAAAATACCAAATCAAGTCAGAAATGGTTGAAAATTTAAGATGTGGCTTTGAATGTTGCATTTTGAACACGCAAAAAGTCTGGAGTTCGAATAAGTTCAAAAAAATGAAATCCCTTTGTACGTGATGAGTTTTCGTCCGAAACCGTGATACTTCGAAAGAGATTTTTGTTTTGTACACGAAGTGCATCCAGTTTTTGCCGAAAACCCTCTCAAATTTTTATAACATGCTGTGTGGGTGAAATGACGATACCATGCCAACTTTCGACCTTTTCAGAGTTCATTTGTAGTGCTTTTCAATTTTAGGGTCATTTAGCTCAAAAATCAGTAAATGCATGAAAAATACCAAATGAAGCCAGAAAGGATTGAAAATTGATGATGTGGGTTTGAATGGTGCATTTTTAACACACAAAAAGCCTAGAGTTCAAATAAGTTCAAAAAAATGAAATCCCTTTGTAAGAGATGAGTTTTCGTCTAGAACCCTGATACTTCGAAAGAGATTGTTTGTTCTGTACACGAGGTGCATCCAGTTTTTGCCGAAACCCTCTCAAATTTTTATAACATGCTGTGTGGGTGAAATGATGATACCATGCCAACTTTCGACCTTTTCAGAGTTCATTTGTAGTGCTTTTCAATTTCAGGGTCATTTAGCTCAAAAATCAGTAAATGCATGAAAAATACCAAATGAAGCCAGAAAGGGTTGAAAATTGATGATGTGGCTTTGAATGGTGCATTTTTAAACACACAGAAAGCCTGGAGTTCAAATCAGTTCAAAAAAATGAAATCCCTTTGTAAGAGATGAGTTTTCGTCTGGAACCCTCATACTTCGAAAGAGATTGTTTGTTCTGTACACGAAGTGCATCTAGTTTTTGCAGAAACCCTCTCAATTTTTATAACATGCTGTGTGGGTGAAATGATGATACATGCCAACTTTCGACCTTTTCAGAGTTCATTTGTAGTGCTTTTCAATTTCAGGGTCATTTAGCTCAAAATCAGTAAACGCATGAAAAATACCAAATGAAGTCAGAAACGGTTAAAAATTTATGATAAATTATGGGTTTGAATGTTAAATTTTAAACACGCAAAAAATCTGCAGTTCGAATAAGTTCAAAAAATGAAATCCCTTCGTAACAGACGAGTTTTCGTCCGAAACCCTGATACTTCGAAAGAGATTGTTTGTTTTGTACACGAAGTGCATCCAGTTTTTGCCGTAACCCTCTCAAATTTTTATAACATGCTGTGTGGGTGAAATGATGATACCATGCCAACTTTCGACCTTTTCAGAGTTCATTTGTAGTGCTTTTCAATTTCAGGGTCATTTAACTCAAAAATCAGTAAATGCATGAAAAATACCAAATCAAGCCAGAAACGGTTGAAAATTGATGATGTGGCTTTGAATGGTGGCATTTTTAACACACAAAAAGCCTTGAGTTCAAATAAGTTCAAAAAAATGAAATCCCTTTGTAAGATATGAGTTTTCGTCTGAAACCCTGATACTTCGAAAGAGATTGTTTGTTTTGTAGACGAAGGGCATCCAGTTTTTGCCGAAACCCTCTCAAATTTTTATAACATGCTGTGTGGGTTAAATGACGATACCATGCCAACTTTCGACCTTTTCAGAGTTCATTTGTAATGGTTTTCAATTTCAGTGTCATTTAGCTCAAAATTAGTAAATGCATGAAAAATACCAAATCAAGTCAGAAATGGTTGAAAATTTAAGATGTGGCTTTGAATGTTGCATTTTGAACACGCAAAAAGTCTGGAGTTCGAATAAGTTCAAAAAAATGAAATCCCTTTGTAAGTGATGAGTTTTCGTCCGAAACCGTGATACTTCGAAAGAGATTTTTGTTTTGTACACGAAGTGCATCCAGTTTTTGCCGAAACCCTCTCAAATTTTTATAAACATGCTGTGTGGGTGAATGACGATACCATGCCAACTTTCGACCTTTTCAGAGTTCATTTGTAGTGCTTTTCAATTTTAGGGTCATTTAGCTCAAAAATCAGTAAATGCATGAAAAATACCAAATGAAGCCAGAAAGGATTGAAAATTGATGATGTGGGTTTGAATGGTGCATTTTTAACACACAAAAAGCCTAGAGTTCAAATAAGTTCAAAAAAATGAAATCCCTTTGTAAGAGATGAGTTTTCGTCTAGAACCCTGATACTTCGAAAGAGATTGTTTGTTCTGTACACGAGGTGCATCCAGTTTTTTGCCGAAACCCTCTCAAATTTTTATAACATGCTGTGTGGGTGAAATGATGATACCATGCCAACTTTCGACCTTTTCAGAGTTCATTTGTAGTGCTTTTCAATTTCAGGGTCATTTAGCTCAAAAATCAGGTAAATGCATGAAAAATACCAAATGAAGCCAGAAAAGGGTTGAAAATTGATGATGTGGCTTTGAATGGTGCATTTTTAACACACAGAAAGCCTGGAGTTCAAATCAGTTCAAAAAAATGAAATCCCTTTGTAAGAGATGAGTTTTCGTCTGAAACCCTCATACTTCGAAAGAGATTGTTTGTTCTGTACACGAAGTGCATCTAGTTTTGCAGAAACCCTCTCAAATTTTTATAAACATGCTGTGTGGGTGAAATGATGATACCATGCCAACTTTCGACCTTTTCAGAGTTCATTTGTAGTGCTTTTCAATTTCAGGGTCATTTAGCTCAAAAATCAGTAAATGCATGAAAAATACCAATGAAGCCAGAAAGGGTTGAAAATTGATGATGTGGCTTTGAATGGTGCATTTTTAACAAAAAAAAGCCTGGAGTTTTAAATAAGTTCAAAAAATGAAATCCCTTGTAAGAGATGAGTTTCGTCCGAAAACCCTGATATTTCGAAAGAGATGTTTGTCGTGTACACGAAGTGCATCCAGTTTTTGCGAAACCCTCTCAAATTTTTATAACATGCTGTGTGGGTGAAATGACGATACCATGCCAACTTTCGACCATTTCAGAGTTCATTTGTAGTGCTTTTTCAATTTCAAGGTCATTTAGCTCAAAAATCAGTAAATGCATGAAAGATACCAAAATAAAGCCAGAAAGGGTTGAAAATTGATGTGTGCTTTCACTGGTGCATTTTTAACACACAAAAAGCTTGGAGTTCAAATAAGTTCAAAAAATTGAAATCCCTTTGTAAGAGATGAGTTTTCGTCCGAAACCCTGATACTTCGAAAGAGATTGTCTGTTTTGTGCACGAAGTGCATCCAGTTTTTGCCGTAACCCTCTCAACTTTTTATAACATGCTATGTGGGTGAAATGATGATACCATGCCAACTTTCGACCTTTTCAGAGTTCATTTGTAGTGGTTTTCAATTCAGTGTCATTTAGCTCAAAAATCAGTAAAACATGAAAAATACCAAATCAAGTCAGAAACGGTTGAAAATTTATGATAAATTGTGGCTTTGAATGTTCTTTAACACGCAAAAATTCTGGAGTTCGAATAAGTTCAAAAAATGAAATCCCTTGTAACAGAAGTTTTCGTCCGAACCCTGATACTTCGAAGAGATTGTTTGTTTTGTACACGAAGTGCATCCAGTTTTTGCCGAAACCCTCTCAAATTTTATAACATGTTGTGTGGGTGAAATGATGATACCATGCCAACTTTCGACCTTTTCAGAGTTCATTTGTAGTGCTTTTCAATTTCAGGGTCATTTAGCTCAAAAATCAGTAAATGCATGAAAAATACCAAATGAAAGAGAAAGTGAAAGTTGAAAATTGATGATGTGGCTTTGAATGGTGCATTTTAACACACAAAAAGCCTGGAGTTCAAATAAGTTCAAAAAATGAAATCCCTTTGTAAGAGATGAGTTTTCGTCCGAACCCTGATACTTCGAAAGAGATTGTTTGTTTTGTAGACGAAGTGCATCCATTTTTTGCCGAAACCACCTCAAATTTTTGTGACATGCTGTGTGGGTGAAATGATGATACCATGCCAACTTTTGACCTTTTCAGAGTTCATTTGTAGTGCTTTTCAATTTCAGGGTCATTTAGCTCAAAAATCAGTAAATGCATGAAAAATACCAAATGAAGCCAGAAAGGGTTGAAAATTGATGATGTGGCTTTGAATGGTGCATTTTAACACACAAAAAGCCTGGAGTTCAAATAAGTTCAAAAAATGAAATCCCTTTGTAAGAGATGAGTTTTCGTCCGAAACCCTGATACTTCAAAGAGATTGTCTGTTTTGCGCACGAAGTGCATAGTTTTTGCCGTAACCCTCTCAACTTTTTATAACATGCTATGTGGGTGAAATGATGATCCATGCCAACTTTCGACCTTTTCAGAGTTCATTTGTAGTGGTTTTTCAATTACAGTGTCATTTAGCTCAAAAATCAGTAAACGCATGAAAAATACCAATCAGTCAGAAACGGTTTGAAAATTTATGATCAAATTGTGATTTGAAGTGAAATTTTAAACACGCAAAAATTCTCGAGTTCGAATAAGTTCAAAAAAATGAAAATCCCTTTGTAACAGATAAGTTTTTCGTCCGGAACCCTGATAACTTCGATAGAGATTGTTTGTTTTGTACACGAAGTGCATCCAGTTTTTGCCGAAACCCTCTCAAATTTTTATACATGTTGTGTGGGTGAAATGATGACTACCATGCCAACTTTCGACCTTTTCAGAGTTCATTTGTAGTGCTTTTTCAATTTCAGGTCATTTTAGCTCAAAAAATCAGTAAAATGCATGAAAAATACAAATGAAGCCAGAAAGGGTTTGAAAATGATGATTGTGGCTTTGAATGGTGGCATTTTTAACACACAAAAAGCCTGGAGTTCAAAATTAAGTTCAAAAAAATGAAATCCCTTTGTAAGAGATGAGTTTTCGTCCGAAACCCTGATACCTTCGAAAGAGATTGTTTGTTTTTGTACACGAAGTGCATCCAGTTTTTGCCGAAACCCTCTCATATTTTTATAACATGCTGTGTGGGTGAAATGACGGTACATGCCCAACTTTCGACCTTTTCAGAGTTCGTTGTAGTGCTTTTCAATTTTCAGGGTCATTTAGCTCAAAAATCACTAAATGCATGAAAAATACCAAATTGAAGCCAGAAAGGGTTGAAAATTGATGATGTGGATTTGAATGGTGCATTTTTAACACACAAAAAGCCTGGAGTTCAAATAAGTTCAAAAAAATGAAATCCCTTTGTAAGAGATGAGTTTTCGTCCGAAACCCTGATACTTCCGAAAGAGATTGTTTGTTTTGTACACGAAGTGCATCCAGGTTTTTGCCAAACCCTCTCAAATTTTTACAACATGCTGTGGTGGGTGAAAAATGACGATACCTATGCCCATCTTTTCGACCTTTTCAGAGTTTCGTCTGTATGCTTTCCAATTTCAGGGTCCTTTAGCTCAAAAATCCTCGTATACAGTGTCGTAAAATGCATGAAAAGTAGCAAATGATGGGACTGGAAAGTGGTTGGAAAAGTGATGATGTGTGGCTTTTAATGGTGCATTTTTTAACACACAAAAAGCCTGGAGGTCAAAATAAGTTCAAAAAATGAAATCCCTTTGTAACAGATGAGTTTTTTCTTTTCTTTTCCTTCCGAAACCCTGATACTTCAAAAGAGATTGGTCAGTTGTTTTGTGCACGAAAAGTGCATCCAGGTTTTTGCCGTAACCCTCTCAACTTTTTATAAACATGCTATGTGGGTGATGAATGATGATGCCATGCCACTTTCGACCTTTTCCAGAGTTCATTTGTTAGTGGTTTTCAATTACAGTGTCATTTAGCTCAAAAAATCAGTAAACGCATGAAAAATACCAAATCAAGTCAGAAGAAACGGTTGAAAATTTATGATAAATTGGTGGCTTTGAATGTTAAATTTTAAACACGCAAAAATTCTCGAGTTCGAAATAAAGTTCAAAAAAATGAAATCTCTTCGTAACAGATAAGTTTTCGTCCCAAACCCTAATACGTCGAAAGAGATTTTTTGTTTTGCACGAAGTGCATCCAGTTTTTGCCGAAACCCTCTCAATTTTTATAACATGTGTGTGGGTGAAATGATGATACCATGCCAACTTTCGACCTTTTCAGAGTTCATTTGTAGTGCTTTCAATTTCAGGGTCATTTAGCTCAAAAATCAGTAAATGCATGAAAAATACCAAATGAAGCAGAAAGGTTGAAAATTGATGATGTGGCTTTGAATGGTTGCATTTTGAACACGCAAAAAGCCTGGAGTTCAAATAAGTTTCAAAAAAATGAAATCCCTTTGTAAGAGATGAGTTTTCGTCCGAAACCCTGATACTTCGAAAGAGATTGTTTGTTTTGTACACGAAGTGCATCCAGTTTTTGCCGAAACCCTCTCAAATTTTTATAACATGTGTGGGTGAAATGATGATACCATGCCAACTTTCGACCTTTTCAGAGTTCATTTGTAGTGCTTTTCAATTTCAGGTCATTTAGCTCAAAAATCAGTAAATGCATGAAAAATACCAAATGAAGCCAGAAAGGGAAAATTGATGATGTGGCTTTGAATGGTGCATTTTGAACACACAAAAATCCTGGAGTTCAAATAAGTTCAAAAAAGAAATCCCTTTGTAACAGATGAGTTTTCGTCCGAAACCCTGATACTTCGAAAGAGATTGTCTTTTTGTGCACAAGTGCATCCAGTTTTTGCCGTAACCCTCTCAACTTTTTATAACATGCTATGTGGGTGAAATGATGTAGCAATGCCAACTTTCGACCTTTTCAGAGTTCATTTGTAGTGGTTTTTCATTACAGTGTCATTTTAGCTCAAAAATCAGTAAATGCATGAAAAATACCAAATCAAGTCAGAAACGGTTGAAAATTTATGATGTGGCTTTGAATGTTATTTTGAACACACAAAAATTGGAGTTCAATAAGTTCAAAAAATGAAATCCCTTTGTAACAATGAGTTTTCGTCCGAAACCCTGATACTTCGAAAGAGATTGTTTGTTTTGTACACGAAGTGCATCCAGTTTTTGCCGAAACCCTCTCAAATTTTTATAACATGCTGTGTGGGTGAAATGATGATACCATGCCAACTTTCGACCTTTTCAGAGTTCATTTGTAGTGCTTTTCAATTTCAGGGTCATTTAGCTCAAAAATCAGTAAATGCATGAAAAAATACCAAATGAAGCAGAAAGTTTAAAATTGATGATGTGGCTTTGAATGGTTCATTTTGAACACACAAAAAGCCTGGAGTTCAAATAACTTCAAAAAATGAAATCCCTTTGTAAGAGATGAGTTTTCGTCCGAAACCCTGATACTTCGAAAGAAGATTGTCCTGTTTTGTGCACGAAGTGCATCCCAGTTTTTGCCGTAACCCTCTCCAACTTTTTATAACATGCTATGTGGGTGAATGATGATGCCATGCCAAGTTTCGACCTTTTCAGAGTTCATTTGTAGTGGTTTTGAAATTCAAGTGTCATTTAGCTCAAAAATCAGTAAATGCATGAAAAATACCAAATCAAGTCAGAAACGGTTCAAAATTTATGATAAATTGTGGCTTTAAATGTTAAATTTTAACACACAAAAATTCTCGAGTTCGAATAAGTTCATGCAAATGAAATCGCTCCTGTAACAGATAAGTTTTTCGTCCGAAACCCTGATACTTCGAAAGAGATTGCTTGTTTTGTACACGAAGTGACATCTCCAGTTTTTTGCCGAAACCCTCTCAAATTTTTATAAACATGCTATGGTGGGTGAAATGATGAAACCATGCCAACTTTCGACCTTTTCAGAGGTTCATTGTGTAGTGCTTTTCATTTCAGGGTCATTTAGCTCAAAAATCAGTAAATGTATGAAAAATACTCAAATGAAGACAGAAATGTTGAAAATTGATGATGTGGCTTTGAATGGTGCATTTTGAACACACAAAAAGCCTGGAGTTCAAATAACTTCAAAAAATGAAATCCCTTTGTAACGAGATGAGTTTTCGTCCGAAACCCTGATACTTCGAAAGAGATTGTCTGTTTTGTGCACGAAGTGCATCCAGTTTTTTTCCATAACCCTCTCAACTTTTTGTAACATGCTATGTGGGTGAAATGATGATACCATGCCAACTTTGGACCTTTCAGATTTCATTTGTAGTGGTTTTCAATTTCAGTGTCATTTAGCTCAAAAAATCAGTAATGCCATGAAAAATACCAAATCAAGTCAGAAACGGCTTGAAATTTATGATGTGGCTTTGAATGTTGTATTTTGAACATGCAAAAAGTCTGGAGTTCGAATAAGTTCAAAAAATGAAATCCCTTTGTAACAGATGAGTTTTTCTTCCGAAACCCTGATACTTCGAAAGAGATTTTTTGTTTTGTACACGAAGTGCATCCAGTTGTTGCCGGAAACCCTCTCAAATTTTTTATAACATGCTGTGGGTGTGTGTGAAATGATGATAGCATGCCAACTTTCGACCTTTTGAGAGTTCATTTGGAGTGCTTTTCAATTTGATGGTCATTTAGCTCAAAAATCAGTAAATGCATGAAAAATACCAATTGAAGCCAGGAAAGGGTTGAAAATTGATGATGTGGCTTTGAATGGTGCATTTTGAACACACAAAAAAGCCTGGAGTTCAAATAAGTTCAAAAAATGAAATCCCTTTGTAACAGATGAGATTTCGTCCGAAACCCCTGATACTTCGAAAGAGATTGTCTGTTTTTGTTCACGAAGTGCATCCAGTTTTTGTCGTTAACCCTCTCAACTTTTTATAACATGCTATGTGGGTGAAATGATGATACCTGCCAACTTTTCGACCTTTTTCAGAGTTTCATTTGGAGTTGCTTTTGCAATTTCAGGGTCATTTAGCTTCAAAAATCAGTAAATGCATGAAAAATACCCAAATGAAGCCAGAAAGTGTTGAAATTGATGATGTGGCTTTGAATGGTGCATTTTGAACACACAAAAAGCCTGGAGTTCAAATAAGTTCAAAAAAATGAAATCCCTTTGTAACAGATGAGTTTTCGTCCGAAACCCTCATACTTCGAAAGAGATTGTCTGTTTTGTGCACGAAGTGCATCCAATTTTTGCCGTAACCCTCTCAACTTTTTTATAACACGCTATGTGGGTGAAATGATGATACCACGCCAACTTTCGACCTTTTCAGAGTTCATTTGTAGTGGTTTTCGATTTCAGGGTCATTTAGCTCAAAAATCAGTAAATGCATGAAAAATACCCAAATCAAGTCAGAAACAGTTGAAAATTTATGATGTGGCTTTTGAATGGTTCATTTTGAACACACAAAAAGTCTGGAGTTCAAATAAGTTCAAAAAAATGAAATCCCTTTCTAACAGATGAGTTTTCATCTGAAACCCTGATACTTCGAAAGAGATTGTCTGTTTTGTGCACGAAGTGCATCCAGTTTTTGCCGTAACCCTCTCAACTTTTTATAACATGCTATGTGGGTGAAATGATGATACCATGCCAACTTTCGAGCCTTTCAGAGTTCATTTGGAGTGATTTTCAATTTCAGTGTCAATTAGCTCAAAAAATCAGTAAATGCATGAAAAATACTCAAATAAGTCAGAACGGTTGAAAATTATGATGTGGCTTGAATGTTGCATTTGACAACACACAAAAAGTCTGGAGTTCAATAAGTTCAAAAAAAGAAATCCCTTGTAAGAGATGAGTTTTCGTCCGAAACCCCTGATACTTCGAAAGGAGATTGTTTGTTTTGTACACGAAGTGCATCCAGTTTTTGCCGAAAGCCCTCTCAAATTTTTATAACATGCTGTGTGGGTGAAATGATGATACCATGCCAACTTTCGACCTTTTCAGAGTTCATTCGGAGTGCTTTTCAATTTCAGGGTCATTAGCTCAAAAATCAGTAAATGCATGAAAAATACCAAATGAAGCCAGAAAGTGTTGAAAATTGATGATGTGGCTTTGAATGGTGCATTTTGAACACAAAAAATCCTGGAGTTCAAATAAGTTCAAAAAAATGAAATCCCTTTGTAATGAGTTTTCGTCCGAAACCCTGATACTTCGAAAGAGATTGTCTGTTTTGTGCACGAAGTGCATCCAGTTTTTGCCGTAACCCTCTCAACTTTTTATAACATGCTATGTGGGTGAAATGATGATACCATGCCAACTTTCGACCTTTTCAGAGTTCATTTGTAGTGGTTTTCAATTTCAGTGTCATTTAGCTCAAAAATCAGTAAAGCAAAAAAGCATGAAAACTCAAGTCAGAAACGGTTGAAAATTTATGATGTGTGGCTTTGAATGTTATTTTGAACACGCAAAAATTGGGAGTTCGAATAAGTTCAAAAAATGAAATCCCTTTGTAACAGAGTTTTCGTCCGAAACCCTGATACTTCGAAAGAGATTGTTTGTTTTGTACACGAAGTGCATCCAGTTTTTGCCGAAACCCTCTCAAATTTTTATAACATGCTGTGTGGGTGAAATGATGATACCATGCCAACTTTCGACCTTTTCAGAGTTCATTTGTCTTTTCAATTTCAGGGTCATTTAGCTCAAAAATCAGTAAATGCATGAAAAATACCAAATGAAGCAGAAAGTGTTGAAAATTGATGATGTGGCTTTGAATGGTGCATTTTGAACACACAAAATCCTGGAGTTCAAATAAGTTCAAAAAATGAAATCCCTTTGTAAGATGAGTTTTCGTCCGAAACCCTGATACTTCGAAAGAGATTGTCTGTTTTGTGCACGAAGTGCATCCAGTTTTTGCCGTAACCCTCTCAACTTTTTATAACATGCTATGTGGGTGAAATGATGATACCATGCCAACTTTCGACCTTTTCAGAGTTCATTTGTAGTGGTTTTCAATTTCAGTGTCATTTAGCTCAAAAATCAGTAAATGCATGAAAAATACCAAATGTCAGAAACGGTTGAAAATTTATGATGTGGCTTTGAATGTTCATTTTGAACACACAAAAATCTGGAGTTCAATAAGTTCAAAAAATGAAATCCCTTTGTAACAGATGAGTTTTCGTCCGAAACCCTGATACTTCGAAAGAGATTGTTTGTTTTGTACACGAAGTGCATCCATTTTGCCGAACCCTCTCAAATTTTATAACATGTTGTGGGTGAAATGATGATACCATGCCAACTTTCGACCTTTTCAGAGTTCATTCGGAGTGCTTTTCAATTTCAGGTCATTTAGCTCAAAATCAGTAAATGCATGAAAAATACCAAATGAAGCAGAAAGTGTTGAAAATTGATGATGTGGCTTTGAATGGCATTTTGAACACACAAAAATCCTGGAGTTCAAATAAGTTCAAAAAAATGAAATCCCTTTGTAAGATGAGTTTTCGTCCGAAACCCTATACTTCGAAAGAGATTGTTTGTTTGTACACGAAGTGCATCCAGTTTTTGCCGAAACCCTCTCAAATTTTTATAACATGCTGTGTGGGTGAAATGATGATACCATGCCAACTTTCGACCTTTTCAGAGTTCATTTGTAGTGCTTTTCAATTTCAGGGTCATTAGCTCAAAAATCAGTAAATGCATGAAAAATACCAAATGAAGCCAGAAAGTGTTGAAAATTGATGATGTGGCTTTGAATGGTGCATTTTGAACACACAAAAAGCCTGGAGTTCAATAAGTTCAAAAAAATGAAATCCCTTTGTAACAGATGAGTTTTCGTCCGAAACCCTGATACTTCGAAAGAGATTGTCTGTTTTCTACACGAAGTGCATCCAGTTTTTGCCGTAACCCTCTCAACTTTTTATAACATGCTATGTGGGTGAAATGATGATACCATGCCAACTTTTGACCTTTTCAGAGTTCATTTGTTGTGGTTTTCAATTTCAGTGTCATTTAGCTCAAAAATCAGTAAATGCATGAACAATACCAAATGAAGCCAGAAAGGGTTGAAAATTGATGATGTGGCTTTGAATGGTTTGCATTTTGAACACACAAAAACGCCTGGAGTTCAAATAAGTTCAAAAAAATGAAATCCCTTTCTAACAGATGGAGTTTTCAGTCCGAAACCCTGATACTTCGAAAGAGATTGTCTGTTTTGTGCACGAAGTGCAGCCAGTTTTTGCCGTAACCCTCTCAACTTTTATAACATGCTATGTGGGTGTGAATGAAATGATGATACCATGCCAACTTTCGACCTTTTCAGAGAGTTCATTCGGATGTGCTTTTCAATTTCAGGGTCAATTTAGCTCAAAAATCAGTAAATGCATGAAAAATACCAAATGGAAGCCAGAAAGGTTGAAAATTGATGATGCTGGCTTTGAATGGTGCATTTTGAACACACAAAAATCCTGGAGTTCAAATAAGTTCAAAAAAATGAAATCCCTTTGTAAGCAGATGAGTTTTCGTCCGAAACCCTGATACTTCGAAAGAAGATTGTCTGTTTTGTGCACGAAGTGCATCCAGTTTTTGCCGTAACCCTCTCAAATTTTTATAACATGCTGTGTGGTTGAAATGATGATACCATGCCAACTTTCGACCTTTTTCAGAGTTCAGTCGGGAGTGATTTTCAATTTCAGGGTCATTAGCATCAAAAATCAGTAAAATGCATAAAAAATACCAAATGAAGCCAGAAAGTGTTTGAAAATTGATGATGTGGCTTTGAATGGTGCATTTTGAACACACAAAAAGCCTGGAGTTCAATAAGTTCAAAAAATGAAATCCCTTTGTAAGAGATGAGTTTTCGTCCGAAACCCTGATTACTTCGAAAGAGATTGTCTGTTTTGTGCACGAAGTGCATCCAAGGTTTTGCCGAACCCTCTCAACTTTTTATAACATCCTATGTGGGTGAAATGATGATACCCATGCCAACTTTCGACCTTTCAGAGTTCATTTGGAGTGCTTTTCATTTCAGGGTCATTAGCTCAAAAATCATTAAATGCATGAAAAATACCAAATGAAGCCAGAAAAGTGTTGAAAATTGATGATGTGGCTTTGAATGGTGCATTTGAACACACAAAAAAGTCCTGGAGTTCAAATAAGTTCAAAAAAATGAATCCCTTTGTAAGCAGATGAGTTTTCGTCCGAAACCCTGATACTTCGAAAGAGATTGTCGTTTTGTGACACGAAGTGCATCCAGTTTTTGCCGAAACCCTCTCAAATTTTTATAACATGCTGTGTGGGTGAAATGATGATACCATGCCAACTTTCGACCTTTTCAGAGTTCATTTGAGTGCTTTTCAATTTCAGGGTCATTAGCTCAAAAATCAGTAAATGCATGAAAAATACCAAATGAAGCCAGAAAGGTTGAAAATTGATGATGTGGCTTTGAATGGTTCATTTTGAACACACAAAAAGCCTGGAGTTCAAATAAGTTCAAAAAAATGAAATCCCTTTGTAACAGATGACGTTTTCGTCCGAACCCTGATACTCGAAAGAGATTGTTTTGTTTGTACACGAAGTGCATCCAGTTTTTGCCGAAACCCTCTCAAATTTTTATAACATGCTGTGTGGGTGAAATGAGATACCATGCCAACTTTCGACCTTTTCAGAGTTCATTTGGAGTGCTTTTTCAATTCAAGGGTCATTAGCTCAAAAATCAGTAAATGCATGAAAACATACCAAATGAAGCCAGAAAGTGTTGAAAATTTGATGATGTGGCTTGAATGGTGCATTTGAACACACAAAAAGTCCTCGGAGTTCAAATAAGTTTCAAAAAAATGAAATCCCTTTGTAAGAGATGAGTTTTCGTCCGAAACCCTGATACTTCGAAGAGATTGTCTGTTTGTGTGCACGAAGTGCATCCAGTTTTTGCCGTAAACCCTCTCAAACTTTTATACACGCTATGTGGCCGTGAAATGAGGATACCATGCCAACTTTCGACCTGTTTAGAGTTCATTTGTAAGTGCGTTTCAATTGCAGGTCATTTAGCTCAAAAATCAGTAAATGCATGAAAAAATACCAATGAAGTCACAAAAGGGTTGAAAATTTATGATGTGGCTTTGAATGTGCATTTTGAACACACAAAAAAGTCCTGGAGTTCAAATAGTTCAAAAAAATGAAATCCTTTGTAAGCAGATGAGTTTTCGTCCGAAACCCTGATACTTCGAAAGAGATTGTCTGTTTGTGCACGAAGTGCATCAAGTTTTGCCGTAACCCTCTCAACTTTTTATAACATGCTATGTGGGTGAAATGATGATACCATGCCAACTTTCGACCTTTTCAGAGTTCATTTGGAGTGCTTTTCAAGTTGACACATGGTGTCATTTAGCTCAAAAAATCAGTAAATGCATGAAAAATACCAAATGAAGCCAGAAAGTGTTGAAAACTTGATGAAATTGTTGCTTTGAATGGTTGCATTTTAACACACAAAAATCCTGGAGTTCAAATAAGTTCAAAAAAAATGAAATCCCTTGGGTAAGAGGAATGAGGTTTCGTCCGAAACCCATGAATACTTCGAAAAGAGCGTTGTCATGTTTGTGCACAGATGGCATCCAGTTTTTGCCGAGTAAACCCTCTCAACTTTTTAATAACATGCTATGTGGGTGAAATGATGATACCATGCCAACTTTCGACCTTTTCAGAGTTCATTTGAGTGCTTTTCAATTTCAGGGTCATTTAGCTCAAAAATCAGTAAATGCATGAAAAATACCAAATGAAGCCAGAAAGGTTGAAAATTGATGATGTGGCTTTGAATGGTGCATTTTGAACACAAAAAGCCTGGAGTTCAAATAAGTTCAAAAAAATGAAATCCCTTTGTAAGAGATGAGTTTTCGTCCGAAACCCTGATACTTCGAAAGAGATTGTTGTTTTGTACACGAAGTGCATCCAGTTTTTGCCGAAACCCTCTCAATTTTTATAACATGCTGTGTGGGTGAAATGATGATACCATGCCAACTTTCGACCTTTTCAGAGTTCATTTGGAGTGCTTTTCAATTTCAGGGTCATTTAGCTCAAAAATCAGTAAATGCATGAAAAATACCAAATGAAGCCAGAAAGTTGAAAATTGATGATGTGGCTTTGAATGGTGCATTTTGAACACACAAAAAGTCCTGGAGTTCAAATAAGTTCAAAAAAATGAAATCCCTTTGTAAGATGAGTTTTCGTCCGAAACCCTGATACTTCGAAAGAGATTGTCTGTTTTGTGCACGAAGTGCATCCAGTTTTTGCCGTAACCCTCTCAACTTTTTATAACATGCTATGTGGGTGAAATGATGATACCATGCCAACTTTCGACCTTTTCAGAGTTCATTTAGTGCTTTTCAATTTCAGGTCATTTAGCTCAAAAATCAGTAAATGCATGAAAAATACCAAATGAAGCCAGAAAGGTTGAAAATTGATGATGTGGCTTTGAATGGTGCATTTTGAACACAAAAAGCTGGAGTTCAAATAAGTTCAAAAAAATGAAATCCCTTTGTAACAGATGAGTTTTCGTCCGAAACCCTGATACTTCGAAAGAGATTGTCTGTTTTGTGCACGAAGTGCATCCAGTTTTTGCCGTAACCCTCTCAACTTTTTATAACATGCTATGTGGGTGAAATGATGATACCATGCCTTTCGACCTTTTCAGAGTTCATTTGGAGTGCTTTTCAATTTCAGGTCATTTAGCTCAAAAATCAGTAAATGCATGAAAAATACCAAATGAAGCAGAAAGTTGAAAATTTGATGTGGCTTTGAATGGTTCATTTTGAACACACAAAAAGCTGGAGTTCAATAAGTTCAAAAAAATGAAATCCCTTTGTAACAGATGAGTTTTCGTCCGAAACCCTGATACTTCGAAAGAGATTGTTGTTTTGTGCACGAAGTGCATCCAGTTTTTGCCGTAACCCTCTCAACTTTTTATAACATGCTATGTGGGTGAAATGATGATACCATGCCAACTTTCGACCTTTTCAGAGTTCATTTGGAGTGCTTTTCAATTTCAGGGTCATTTAGCTCAAAAATCAGTAAATCCATAAAAATACCAAATGAAGCCAGAAAGGGTTGAAAATTGATGATGTGGCTTTGAATGGTGCATTTTGAACACACAAAAATCCTGGAGTTCAAATAAGTTCAAAAAAATGAAATCCCTTTGTAACAGATGAGTTTTCGCCCGAAACCCTGATACTTCGAAAGAGATTGCCTATTTTGTGCACGAAGTGCATCCAGTTTTTGCCGTAACCCTCTCAACTTTTTATAACATGCTATGTGGGTGAAATAATGATACCATGCCAACTTTCGACCTTTTCAGAGTTCATTTGGAGTGCTTTTCAATTTCAGGGTCATTTAGCTCAAAAATCAGTAAATGCATGAAAAATACCAAATGAAGCCAGAAAGTGTTGAAAATTGATGATGTGGCTTTGAATGGTGCATTTTGAACACACAAAAATCCTGGAGTTCAAATAAGTTCAAAAAATGAAATCCCTTTGTAAGATGAGTTTTCGTCCGAAACCCTGATACTTCGAAAGAGATTGTCTGTTTTGTGCACGAAGTGCATCCAGTTTTTGCCGTAACCCTCTCAACTTTTTATAACATGCTATGTGGGTGAAATGATGATACCATGCCAACTTTCGACCTTTTCAGAGTTCATTTGGAGTGGTTTTCAATTTCAGGTCATTTAGCTCAAAAATCAGTAAATGCATGAAAAATACCAAATCAAGTCAGAAACGGTTGAAAATTTATGATGTGGCTTTGAATGTTGCATTTTGAACACGCAAAAATCTGGAGTTCGAATAAGTTCAAAAAAATGAAATCCCTTTGTAACGATGAGTTTTCGTCCGAAACCCTATACTTCGAAAGAGATTTTTGTTTGTACACGAAGTGCATCCAGTTTTTGCCGAAACCCTCTCAAATTTTTATAACATGCTGTGTGGGTGAAATGATGATACCATGCCAACTTTCGACCTTTTCAGAGTTCATTTGGAGTGCTTTTCAATTTCAGGGTCATTTAGCTCAAAAATCAGTAAATGCATGAAAAATACCAAATGAAGCCAGAAAGTTGAAAATTGATGATGTGGCTTTGAATGTGCATTTTGAACACAAAAAATCCTGAGTTCAATAAGTTCAAAAAAATGAATCCCTTTGTAACAGATGAGTTTTCGTCCGAAAACCTGAGTACTTCGAAAGAATTGTCTGTTTGTGCGCACGAAGTGCATCCTAGTTTTGCCGTAACCCTCTCAACTTTTTATAACATGCTGTGTGGGTGAAATGATGATACCATGCCCACTTTCGACCCTTTTCAGAGTTCAGTCGGAGTGCTTTTCAATTTCAGGGTCAATTAGCTCAAAAATCAGTAAATGCATGAAAAATCCAAATGAAGCCAGAAAGGGTTGAAAATTGATGATGTGCTTTGAATGGTGCATTTTGAACACACAAAAAGTCTGGAGTTCAAATAAGTTCAAAAAATAAAATCCCTTTGTAAAGATGAGTTTTTCGTCCGAAACCCTGATACTTCGAAAGAGATTGTCTGTTTTGGTGCCCAAGTGCATCCAGTTTTTGCCGTAACCCTCTCAACTTTTTATAACATGCTATGTGGGTGAAATGATGAGTACCATGCCAACTTTCGACCTTTTCAGAGTTCATTGGTAGTGGTTTTCAATTTCAGTGTCATTTAGCTCAAAAATCAGTAAATGCATGAAAAAATACCAAATCAAGTCAGAAACGGTTGAAAATTTATGATGGTGGCTTTGATGTTGCTTTTGAAACACGCACAAAGTCTGGAATTCGAATAAGTTACAAAAAATGAAATCCTTTTGTAACCGATGAGTTTTCGTCCGAAACCCTAATACGTCGAAGAGATTGTTTGTTTTGTACACGAAGTGCATCCAGTTTTTGCCGAAACCCTCTCAAAATTTTTATAACAGGTTGTGTGGGTGAAATGATGTACCATGCAACTTTCGACATTTTCAGAGTTCATTCGCGAGTGCTTTTCAATTTCAGGATCAATTAGCTCAAAAAATCAGTAAATGCATGAAAATACCAAATGAAGCCAGAAAGTGTTGAAAATTGATGATGTGGCTTTGAATGGTGCATTTGAACACAGAACAAAGCCTGGAGTTCAAATAAGTTCAAAAAAATGAAATCCCTTTGTAAGAGATGAGTTTTCGTCCGAAACCCTGATACTTCGAAAGAGATTGTTTGTTTTGTACACGAAGTGCATCCAGTTTTTGCCGAACCCTCTCAAATTTTTATAACATGCTGTGTGGGTGAAATGATGATACCATGCCAACTTTCGACCTTTTCAGAGTTCATTTGGAGTGCTTTTCAATTTCAGGGTCATTTAGCTCAAAAATCAGTAAATGCATGAAAAATACCAAATGAAGCCAGAAAGGTTGAAAATTGATGATGTGGCTTTGAATGGTTCATTTTGAACACACAAAAAGTCTGGAGTTCAAATAAGTTCAAAAAAATTAAATCCCTTTGTAACAGATGAGTTTTCGTCCGAAACCCTGATACTTCGAAAGAGATTGTCTGTTTTGTGCACGAAGTGCATCCAGTTTTTGCCGTAACCCTCTCAACTTTTTATAACATGCTATGTGGGTGAAATGATGATACCATGCCAACTTTCGACCTTTTCAGAGTTCATTCGGAGTGCTTTTCAATTTCAGGGTCATTTAGCTCAAAAATCAGTAAATGCATGAAAAATACCAAATGAAGCCAGAAAGGTTGAAAATTGATGATGTGGCTTTGAATGGTGCATTTTGAACACACAAAAATCCTGGAGTTCAAATAAGTTCAAAAAAATGAAATCCCTTTGTAACAGATGAGTTTTCGCCCGAAACCCTGATACTTCGAAAGAGATTGTCTGTTTTGTGCACGAAGTGCATCCAGTTTTTGCCGTAACCCTCTCAACTTTTTATAACATGCTATGTGGGTGAAATAATGATACCATGCCAACTTTCGACCTTTTCAGAGTTCATTTGTAGTGGTTTTCAATTTCAGGTCATTTAGCTCAAAAATCAGTAAATGCATGAAAAATACCAAATGAAGAGAAAGTTGAAAATTGATGATGTGGCTTTGAATGGTTCATTTTGAACACACAAAAAGCTGGAGTTCAAATAA